>JANAVB010023995.1:4530501-4655501 GCA_029216955.1 Iris pallida | reverse complement strand
GCCCCCCTTCTTTTTGGTATGCATATTGGAAGATTGATCTCCATTGAAGCGTATTCTAACTTTCTTGTGGGCGCAACCCTCCAAAAGTGCATCAGTTACTCGGTTGAAGCGAGCAACTTCCTGAAGCAGCTATTGGCTCGGGTTTCCAGAAGGCACAGTAGGTCGCAAAGCCCAGAATGGACAGGACAGAGCACAACCTATGGCTCTCCGGGTTGGCCATCCACCCACAAGCTAAGTCTCAGGACCTCCAAGACCTTCAAGGCATCGCTTAGGTTCGAACTCCTTATGAGAAGCGTTCCAGCACATTTCGAGGCTCATCAACAGTTCTTCTACGACGGCATAGCCCCTTCTGTCACGACCCGCATCCTAAAGTAAGGGCACGAGACGTGGGTACGTCCAGCCTACGTCGCAGTGTCGGCGGTAGAACGTTGTCCTAGGTCACAACATCTAATAATATAACTCTAAACAGTTTATACTCCCCGAATGGGGGTGACATAGCAGTAAATAAACTCAATCACAACTAAGGAAGAGATAGCATGATATGATATAGAACTCAAGGAAATACAGATGATAAAATAGTCTAAGATAATATCCCAGCAATATCTAGAGTACAAATCTCAGCTATTGAATATGAAAGAATATATACAACTCAGAATCTCTGAACAGAAATAAATTCTAGCTAAACAGTCTCAAGACAACATAAAATAAGATAAGGCCTAACTAAGCTAGTCTAGGCAATAGGGGTCAGCTAGAGCTGGGTCCTCCTGAGAATCTAGCTCGCAAGTGTCGTCTAGGGCTGCCCCGTAGAAGGTATCCACACAGGCCTCCTCCTCGTCCTCTGTAATATTTTTAACAGGTCCAGTCAGGATAGGAGCGAGCACAATACATCTCAACAGTTCATAGCAGGTTAGAAAATATAATCATGCAGTAAAGTAAGATACAAGTACTGAAAGAAATGCAGTATGTAAACAGAGACAGAACTGTAATAGAAATATCTACTATAATAAAGACTAACAGTGGCTAGTGAGTCAGAGTACAATATAGACATGTAAATGGCATAGGAGATTCTGATGCTACACTATGGAAAGATTCTGATGCTACACTACTTGGATAGTATTCATATGTCTATTTCTACTCCCCCGTACCCCCAATCAATACACAAGGATCCAACCAGGTTATGTTATGATTCCATGCAAAGGCCTCCGAAGGGTGATACATGGATGTCCCATAAATAGAGATTCTAGGAGATTCTAGGATACCCAGTAAATAGGATAAGGATTCAAGGAAGACTCTGTGATCATAAGAGTATATGTCCCAAGTGATCAATGAACCAATGAAGCATAGTGATACGCCATGTAAGTGAAACGCACAGAACATGTAGTACCCGATGCTCCCTAAGGATAACATCTCAAGAAGGGATCCATATAGTACCAATCCGTGTGACCAACGTGACAGTAACAAGTAAAGTAATTTAAAGCAGGAAAATAATTCTAAGTAGGATATGAAATGATCAGAGAATGTACTCGTCTGGTATCTGAGTGTCCGGATAAAATGTACTGTCCGAGGAGAGGTGTCTGGCTCCTAATCAGAACAGCACAAGTCACAACAAGTCCAGAATGGTAATAAGATGCACTACAATGCGTTCTACATGAATCTAGGTCAATCTAGACCAAAGTCAACTCTTGGTCAACTCTAGTCAACCCTAAAAGTCAAACTAGGTCAACCAAGTCAAACCTAAGTCAAACTAGTCTATACTAGGCCAACAACGCTATTCTAAGTCTAACAAGACTACACAAGTCTAATCTAGGCTCACTAGTTGAGCAGACACACATATAGGCCATCGGCTATATCATGCCTATGAACCAACCCATAAGTCACCTATATACATAACATATAGACTACTATACACATTGATGTGTTATATAATATAACTTAGAATATACATAACCTATAGGCTATTATATGTATATATCACACAACATATTCTATATCCATATTACTATAATATGGTACACATATTAGCATATAGGAATACCTACCATATACATACACATTATCTATATACACATTTCACATATATATATACATATGTATAGAGAGAGGGACTCATAATGTGTCAAGTGTGGGTTTGTGTGTGTCATGAGAAGGACACTGAAAACAGTGAGACAGTAAAGAGTGTGAGAGGTGAGTAATACATGAGAGTGTGTGTGTGTGTGACGAGTGAGGATGTGTTAATACAAGGGTGTGTGATGAGAATTGTGTGTGTAAGTGAAAGAAAACAGTGTCATAGGAACATATTGTAAAAATAGTGAACTAGAGAACCACCTACATTTCAGTTCAGTCCACATATTTCTTACTCCCAGATTTATACATTGAAACCCTTAATTCAGTTCAACAGTTTTCAGTTTAAAACAGTAAACTCAAACCCAGTTTTTCAGTCCATACACAACACTCCCAGATTTAAGCCAAAACAATATCCATTCAACCCCAAATTTGACACACACTTAGAAATCATATAGGTGCACTACATTAGAGTTATAAACCATGCAATTAACAGAGTTAGGTAGGTAAAAAATGATGTCAAAATTCATATTAAAAAAAACTGGAAAACAGTGAAGAATATAACTAATGTTTAAGTATCAGGAAAATAGGGGAAATGGAGAATTGATCATTAAAATTAAACTAAAACACCAAATCAAAGGTTGGTAATGAAGGTACATTAAGTGTACGTGTCATACAATGAGTTTGTATCCACCAAAGTGGACACAAACGTGTCCAATCGAATTAAAACTCAAAACAGTACAAAAAAGTACAATTCTCGTACACGTGTTCATCGAGTTCGTGCACACGACACGACACAGACCCTATGCTCGTGTCCCAGTGTCGAGTAGGACTAGGGCTAGGACTAGGGCACCCTGAATCGTGTCCTCGACGTGTCCAGAGGAGATACGAATAGCATATCAGTGTCGAATAAACCCGACTGAACTGTCAGTCCCGACCCAGTGCAATGAGGATTACTCCCTCGACACGCCACGTGGGCCCCTGAAACTTGACACGGGGCGTGTCAGTCACTGCCCCATGGGGTGTGTCGAACCTCGTGTGTCCTAGTTGTGTGTCGTGTCCGGTGCAGCTCCCGAACAGCAGGACAGCGTGCACAGCCTGCACGTACGCGTGCACCCGCGTATGCACGTGTCGAATCCGACACGATACGACACAATAACACTCCCAGTCAAAAAGAAATGCATAAGCAACATCAAATACTAATTTCCTATTCATTTAGTTTCCTAAAATCAATCGAAATGCCCATTGGGACATTTCATCAAACACCTAGACCTAGGTCGGATATGTGTCCGATACGGACACGAAATGGGTCCTAAATGACACGAAAATTTAGGGTTAGCTAGGGGACACCTAGATCTAAGTCTCCATGCAAAGAAATTCAGTATTTAATGAAGTTTACATAGATTTACCTATAGGTGACCAAATACAAGAAAAGCCTCAAATGGGGGGGTTCCTCTTGCTAGCAAACTTCTCCAAATTGATTTGAATCTGAGAATAATATATAACAACAGCAAGAACACTTAATTTAAACCCTATTGCAATTTGTTTGAGGGAAAATAGAGCTAAAATGGAATTTCTAGGAATTTTTTTGAAGTTGAGAAAATACCTCTTTCTAAAGCTTTGTTCTTCCTAAGAGGCTAGCCCTAATTTTTAGGAGAATACTTATAGGGTGGGTATCCCTAGGAAGGGTTAAGTGGCCGGCCATGTATGGGCTTGGGTTAGGGTTGCTAGTGGGTTGGGCTTAGTCATAAATTAACGTTTCTAAAATCACAAGTCATGACTTGTGATCAAAAGCTTTCTATTCTAAACTCTATATTTCTAATTGATTCTAATAACTAGAGTATGGTTAATTTAACTTAACCTAGGGTCTCATAGTCTAACCAAGTCCAAACTCAACTAGGGTTAGGTTACCAAGTCAAAGCTAGTCAAAGTCAACCTAGTCAACCCTTATTCAAACAATTCCAAAATAATTTCTAAAAATTCCCATAAATTCAAATAAATTATAATAAATTCAAATAATCCCAAAAATGACAAAAATACTCTCAATCTAGAAATGTGGTAGTGACACCTTCGAACAAAGGAATCCTCAACCAAAATCTGACATAGGCAAGGCCAACCGCCACTCGAAGCTAAATCTGGATCTAACATGGTATTGAATGATAAGAAGAAGAAGAAGAAGAAGAAGACGTGACTCTTCAGAAGAAACTCTCCGTTTATATAGGGCGAGAGTGTTCCAAAACGCAGGCCACATGGTCGACGGTCAAAGTTCCCACATTAATGGGATGAACCTAGGACACAACACGATGAACCTCATTAAATATAGCACAATCGACTAAGTCCTAGACTATCCTAGGACCCCTTGAAATTCTCCAAGTAATTGTGACAATTAAGAGGGAGTCATTCATTAAGGAGCGGTCATTCAATGCTCTTTAAAAGAAGACTTCAAAGCCAATGCCTTCAATCCAGAGGTGCAGCTACATTCCTGTGCCAACCACAGGCGCAGACTGGTGATGTTTTTACACCACCTCAACTCCAACGGCGCAATACTCTGCTTCGATCCAGAAGCTCAACTACCTTTTGTCAAGGACTTGGGAGATACCATTACATCCAATATAAGTCCGCCTGTCACTCCAAAAGCACAGTAACCTCGTCAACCTGAAGCACAAGCCTACTCGTTGTCCTAAACCACAGTGACTTTGTCGCTCGAAACACAACCTTCTCGTCGCTCATACGCACAGAGGCTCCATCGTCTTCGAAGCATAGTCCACTCGTCGCCTGAAAGCACAGAGGCTCCGTTGTCTCCAGAAGAATGGTCTACTCATCATCCCATAAGAGCAGCAGTACTCAGACCTCGCCAGAGGTGCAGGAAGCATGGTTCCACCAGTCGGTTTGCTTAAACCGACTCTCTCAAAGATATGATTGGGGTTATTCATGATTGATATCTTATCAAATTGATTTAAATCTTAGACGAGGATCAATCAGAATCCAAATCTGAGATAAAATCCCAAAATTTACTCGGCTGCATCCGAACAAGCAAATCGGCACATGCCATATGTCTCCTCCTTCGATTATTTTAATAACTATCAAAGATCTAGATTGAGAGGAATCTCAATATCCGCCATGTGTCAGCACCACAGAAGCCCACACCATACAATGATGGCAGATTCTTTTATATCTCAAAACCCTAATGTATATCGCATATGTGCTATCTTCCCCTATAAATAGAAGGATTTTTCCTTCAACAAAAGAGGATACCACCGAATATAAAATCTCCAGCTCCAGACATCATCTTGATCAGCAACCCTAGAGTTCTATCAAAGACATCAGAAAGTTAGAGCAAGTTCAACCCGTCGTCAGCTCGTCAACGGAGTAAAGCAGCCGCTGCAGTGTTCGATCTCCACCATCACACTTTCCCAGAAACTCTTTCCCTTGTACTTAGAATATCCTGTTTAGGACTTCCTTCTCTGTACATAGGTCTTTTTACGTTCAATAAACAAAAAGTCCGTTTAACCTTTTGTGATGTTGAACAATATATATATTTGTTTCATACAATAAATAATATGCTTAGAGAATATATTTCCATACATGTATATAAGGTTTTACTATATATTAGGATTTTTCGTATTATTAGATTCACTATGCAATTACAAGTTAAAACTATATATATGTGTGTGAATTGAAGAAAACAAACAACCAATTCACTACTATTCCTACGGGAACAGTAGCAACCCGAGCCCGAATCTTCCCTGTTATCCCCAACACACACACGCATATATATATATATATATATATATATATATATATATATATATATATATATATATATATATATATATATATATATATATATATACACACACACACACGAAGAAACAAAAAAAAGGAAAAAATCTTGAAACCCTAAGCCGCAGCTGCCCCAACCCCATGGCGAGCCACCTCGACCGCACTGTGCGCACGTTGGCCGGCCACCGGCAAGGCGCAATGGTAGTAACAGTCAGGCGCAGCAACAGCAGTTAGCAGCCGCAACGCCCACTTCACATCTACAGTTCTTCCTCCACGTTTATCCATTTTATGAACGAATTTCTCTGGTACATAGACAACTTATACGCCTTCATCTCCCTTCAATTAGTTTAAAATTTTTGTTTTATGTGCGACAAAAATTGACTTCCAAAATCGAGAAAAAAAACTTGATTTTGGACGTTAGAAACTGTCCCCAACATCCCATGTTTGTGGTCGATTTGCCACCAGGATATCACAATTTTTGGGAAACCGCTTGAATGAAGTTTTAGACAACATAACCAGGATCAAAATCCATTAATTAGATTATTTTTATGATTATTATTTTCTATTTAAAATTAGATTAAAGTTGGCAAAAAATATGATTTCAAACCCCCGAAAAACCACGATACGGAGTCCGTCCCGACAATTCGGGCGACTATGTTGTGAACCACTTATATCGAAAGGTGCATATGGACTTCGTACACGTATTAGATTTGACAGAAGTCGAATTGGTTGCGTGTGCACAACGAATTTGATGCGTATCCGTCGAAAACTCCCATATCGACCATTTTCCAAATTAATCAATTATTTTGTGTACGTTCGTCATATCGAGACTAAACTTGCGCCAATAGGACCGCATCATTTTTCTGGTCCTGTATGCCAAGTTTGCTTTAATTCTGAGAAGGTCGACCGAAATGCTATTTTGACGGGCCTGTGATCCGATCCAACGAGCGAATTTGTGCATGGCCCGTCGAAATCCAACTTTGAACATATGATTGGTTTTATATCTTCAAATTCAACCTATAGACATATAGTTTGATGACTTTAGAGACCGTAGGTACTAGCACGCTTTTCGGCACAGAGCGGGTGCAACGACGGACATTATTTTGATCCAAAATTATAATTTTGTCCCTGTGTCCAGAATTAGACTTTTTGCTAGGCATTCTTAGACATTTTTTTACCAAACTCATTGGTGATGTCTGTTTCAGTATCCGGAGACTGTTGCACGAGTTTGACTGTTGTGGTTCACTGAGTGGTATGATACTATATGTTTCACCAGCAAAGGACCCCAGGCAAGTACATTTCTGATAGTTTTTATATTTGATCATCTCTATGATTCATGTATTTAGTAGTATTTATATTAATATTATGTTGATTCTCGACATGATGGTTACACGAGGTGGTAGTTATTGATTCTTTACATATTATTTTTCGTGACTTGCATGTTTACCCTGTTCGTGACTTATTGAATCCATGAATACTAGTCAGGCGGGGAAGTACGTTAATAGACATGTAAAAATACCCTGAAATATCCTATTTGTCTGGTCTTGTCTTATAGTAGTCGCACAATTCACGTGCGGGGTGCCGAATTTACCCTCAACCGTTTACATGTCGAAAGTGTATTTCAACTCATTAGTTAGATGTAGTCTTGTTATATTACAGTTCCTATCTTAGTCGTTTATTACAGTTACTTTCTTGTCTTGAATGCCATGCTCTCCTACTTTTAATATAAAACCATTTTTTGAACTTCTCCAATTATGTCGTACTATCATTTCACTCTCCTTCTATACCAACACATCATGCATTTAACTACTCCCAACTTACCTAGCATTCTCACACAACATAAGAGCAAAGAGTATTGCTACATTCTTCCAAATTTCTCATGTATGAAAATATTATTTCCTCTCCATTTAATTCTCAAGTAAAAAAAATAGTTTCTTTGGGAAGAACCACACTTAGCCAATACTAGCGTAGCCACAACACCCAATATTTATTCACATCTATCATCTCCATCCATGCATTATTTTAACAAGATACAACAAAAATACAACAGTGAGCATATTATACATCTCCTTCATATTTGTAATTGCTTCACGGCCACAAACCCACAGGAACTTTAAAGAAGACCCTCCCACAAAACTTAAGTCATTTCCAACTTCTCCTTTCATCTGAATGTCAAGTTGTTTTTTTTTTATCTCCAACTGATGAAATCATTCCTCTAACAACCATAACAACCAAAGAAGGCTTTAATAATCTATGTATACCAAATTTACACTACTTCCTCTACACAGACTAAGCCAAGAGTGCGTGCACAAAGCAAAACACAAACACACATAAATGTATACATTTGTTCTTCTTCATGTTGTTCCAATCAGCTCAACCTATCCTATTATCAGTCATACACATTTTCCTATCAATGACATGTTCTATTTACTTGATAACCGAGGCACGACGAACCTATTAGGCTTCCAATCTTGTCTATCTCTGCTGCATATAAGCAGCCATGAACCTTCCTCACATACACACATAACCCAGTTACACTCACAACCACTACAAACTGATGGAGACAACACTAAACCACCACCCCGTTCCAAGGACACACACGCACAACTTATATATAAAAAGACAGTGACGAGAAATGTAGTAGTAGGAAAACAATAATGGCGATATGGAGGGAGTTAAGGAACATAAAAGCTAGAAAGCTCGAAAGAACTCACCTAGATTAGTTGACCTGATGGTGGGAACCTTCGTCAAGGTCCTACTCGACGTGAAGTTGAAACATAAAGGAGTGGCAGCGACGGTGGCCAATTGTCGCAGCACTTCTTGTGCAGCCCACGAAAGCCTCAGAATGTTTCTAGACACGGCAGCGGCGCGACAACCATTCGGAACAGCGACAACGTCGATCCGTGGGTCACAAAGAGGGGTGCTGTGGACAGGGGGTGCACACGGTCGGCGTCTAGGGTGGAACGGAGTTTCCGTACGGGGCGGTCAAGGGGCCGCGGAGGTCGAGCGCATGTCGGGTTCGCCTTGAGGGCTCTGGGACAGGACTGGCCACGAATGCACTGGCCGAGGGCGCGGACAGGGGTCGGCCACGGATCAGCCGGAGAAGAACGGGGTAACGGTGGGTTTGGAGTGGAAGGAAAAGGGAAATAATGGTGAGAGGTACGGGAGAGTAGTAAGAGAAAAGGTGGGTGCTGGTGTGTTTCTTTGACTTTAGAGAAAATAGGGGATGGTGGTGGTGATGAGTGATTTTAGGAAAATGTGAGAAGTGGAGGAAAAATAGGGGGAAATGAGTGATGGAGAGGAAAAAGGGGAGAGGAGTGGAAACATGGGTCGGGTGGAGAGTTGATGGGTTTTACACCATGCTCTCCTACTTTTACTCACGTTTCATACCATAATTTCTTGTTTATACACCCATCATGTATTTCAGTATTATTTACTGTTTTATAAATTTTATTAAATTATTATAACTGCTGTTAGAATGTACTCATTCCATTCCTGACTTGAAACGGCAACTGCTAGCATTGGGGTGGCATGGGTATGCTGAGGTCAAGCTAGATAGTTGAGTTAGTTGTTTTTTTCTATTTTGTGAGACATGGTATATTTTAGCAAATGTAAACTTGTAATTTTGTAAACTAAATTAGTTGGTGAATAAGTAATAAAGTTATTATTTGTGGTTTTTGAGTATTGTGGTTAGACATTGTTCTACCGCCGACACTGTGGCATGGGCTGGCTTGGACACACACTCGCATCCGGAAGAAAAAAACGGGTGCGGGTTATGACAGTATTATTCTTAGCTAGTAGGCTTAGAGGATTTTAGTTCTAGTTGTTTTTGTTGTTATTTTTAATGGGTTTGTTCCCGAGACTATCTGATTTGTAGTGGATCTTTCTTTAAATTATTTATTGAGACTTTAAGTTTAATCTCTTTGTCTTGACTTAGTTGTGGATGATATACGTGGACTGTGTACTTTGTATGGATAATTCTTATCATAGACAGCGTACTACCGCCGATGCTGCAACGTAGGCTGGGTTTGGACACGTACTCGTATCCCAAAAGCGGGTGTGGGTCATGACAAATTTTTATGGTGGCCCATGCAGGCCAGGTTTCGCAAAAGGTTGCGAACTCATGGTTAGTACTTTAACTTTGTAGTACTAGATGTGAGCCTGCGAATAGAATTGAAGATATGATTTAGAATAACTTCTATTAAAGTTATATCATCCACAAATAAGATTCCCAACCCAATGAGTCTTCTATCATTGTATCTTTTATGCATCATGCTTGATTTCGTCCGTGAGTTTTCTTCGATATGTTTGCATCTACCATTCTAACCATGTCCTTTTCGTTCCTTTTAGTTAGCAATGGTTGATACAAGGCGTAGTGTGAACCGTAAGGGTAAGAAGGTATGCTTAGTTGGTTATATGTTAATTGATTTAGTTTCCTTTGAATTTTTCCAACCATTATCTCTATAATTTAGCCTAAGAGTTATCATTAGAATATTGCTTATAGGAGTTGTATATTATATTATACTATTAGTGACGTTTGATTTTTTAGGACAAAAATATTTTAGGGGGTAGGTTGTAGCATCCGCTACCAAAACATCTATCTTGATTAAATAACAATGGGGTTTTGTGGAAATGTGAATTTTTCGATCGTAATGGTACGAACCTAATTCTATAGGTGCGAAATACTAACATTTGGTTATATAATGGTATCTATAGTACTAGATAGCCCGAATAGGTTATTTGAGCTATTTTTGAATTTTTTGTAAATTTTGGTAATTTTTAGATAAATTTTTACCATAGTATTATTATTTTAAAAAGCTTTTATATTTTTTTGTGAGGGCACCCAGGGTCATTCTAGAGGCCAAATATTTTTATTTGGGTTCCAGATGGTCAAATATATTTTCTATAGTTTTATGGAATTTTAAAAAAAATTTGGAATATTTTGATAATTAAAATATAGGAAAAACCTATTTCTAGGACTCCTAGGATTTATTGTAGAAAGCCTATGACCAAATATTAACCCCAAATATTTTTCTAGAGTTTCATAGGTTGTTCTAGATATTCTAGAATTTTTCCAGAATTTTATGGCTATTTTTAATATTTATTATGATTTTATGTAAGAAAAACTGATTTAAAAACCATTTTCTGATAGTTATAAACCCTTTCCCTAAATCAATTACCTAGTCAGCGTATCTGGGCCTACAAGTCAGCCATAACCGGCCAAACTATGGGGCCCAGCCGCCAGTGAGAGGCCACATGGGGGGCTCATATTTCCGGTCCGCAGCCACAATATTAGTCGAGCCTGGCTTGGAGACCAAAGCCAAGTCGGTCTCACAACAACCGTTTGATCCGAGCAGGAGGACGCCAGAATATGCTACGTACTCATCAGCCACTGACTTCTCTCTTTCTCTCTCTTTATATATATAAGTTAGAGTATTTCGAAAAACCATAAGAAATTCTTGTCGATTTTGAGAAAAGTTTGATCTAGGGTTCTTCCAACTTCGTGAAGCGATTGCCGCCAACCCCGACATGCTTTTCGTGTGCCATTTTTTTGGTTGGAAATGTATCGAGGTATATTTTCTGAAAATCTAATTAATTTTTGTAAATTATGAACCTAAATTTCTGGAAAATTTGTAGAGTGCTAGTTGTCTAAAATTTAACACATTTTGGTGTTTTTGAGATTCCGGGAGAACCAGGAATCAAAATCATGAACCGTTTGAAGTTTCAGAAAGTTAACACAGAGATAGACAACATATATTTTTTTCCAAAAATTAATACATTCATCTATTATTTTATTTGTAAAACTCAGTTTTGGTCGTCGAATTATCGGTTTGGTCACGGTTAGCCATAATGGCGATATCTTTTGACCAAAGCGTGATTTTGGGAAAAGGTTGATTCCAGTGAACTTGTGGTGTTGAATCCACTAGGGTGTACACTCAAATCATTGAGTTTGTGTCATTTGACTACTTAGTCATCGGTGCGCCTTGATTTGCGTGCCACGGGTCCCGAATTGGAAGCCGTAACTTTCTCAGGCCAAAAATTTGTATTTAGCTTTTTATTTTAGAATTATATTAGACTAAATTAGGTTTTTAGATGATTTATTCCAGAATTAAATAGAATTAGTTATGTTAAACTGTTAGCCACTTTCTAGGGTTTTTAGAGTGGGATTTTCATATCTAACTTATGATTATTTATGTGACGGGGTAGATCGGTCTACGACTTATGTTGCCTTTATTCTATGCTGCATGTTATTCTTCTCTTTTAAACTGTTAGTCTTATTGTTTATATTACTGTGCACGAGGGTTATATTTATTTTCATGGTCATCCATGTTCACTTACTACTTTCCTTTAATGTTCAATGTTTAAATGTTTAAGTTTAAAGTTAATGTCAAGTGATCATATTTACTTGTGAGAGAGTTGAGAGGAAGATTACAACTAGTATGCATGTGGTCTACGCAATGTACAAGTTTTTTCCAATATCATTGTTAGTAGCAATCGTTGCACCTCACGTACTGACTGCCAGATGTCCTTACCCGTCCACTTGCGGAACACTTGTATTCTAAAAAACACATTACATGCGACTTAATTCTTGTTGACATATTGTCCAATGGTTTGTCTTATATTCTTCGTTCTCTCATATTGTCTTTGTGTCTTAATTATACCTTCAACTGTTCCATGTCATAGTTGTACTCTCAAACTATTTCCAAGATATAGTAGTCTCTTTTGTATCATGTTATATTCATCTTTTCCTTATTGCTATTCTTTGTGCTTGTATATTATATTGTGTTATATAGTTTATGATGATCTTGCTCCAATCCTGACTAGATAACTATTTTTTAGCTTTAGACGACGTGATTTGTCCCGAGATTTATGGTGCATATCTTGGTGATAATGATGTTACCAATGTGCCAGTTTCTTCTTCTGATACGGAGTAGCATATTTCTTCCTTATGCTCTTTCGTATTATTCTTAGCTAGTAGGCTTAGAGAATTTTAGTTCTAGTTGCTTTTGTTGTTATTTTTAGCAGGTTTGTTCTCGAGACTATCTGATTTGTAGTGGATATTTCTTTAAATTATTTATTGACATTTAAGTTTAATCTTTTTGTCTTGATTTAGTTGTGGATGATATATGTGGACTGTGTACTTGTATGAATAATGCTTATCATAGATAGCGTACTACTGCCGATGCTGTGGCATAGACTGAGCTTGGACACGTACTCGTATCCCAAAAGCGGGTACTGGTCGTGATACCATACCAAATATTTGGTGTGCATCACCCTAGCATCGCACCAATCTACGATACTCTTGTGATACGCCCAAGATACCTATACCAAATCTTGTCTGAATCTACCCAAATCACATGAGCATGCATAAAACATAAATTAGAGCCTAATTAGGACAATTTATAGCTAGATACAATATGTCTTGGAGAATTGGATATGTGTGCCACAAGTGTCAGAAGAAGAACCCCCAAAATGATATTGTGTCCTACCGTATCATGATACGGACTACTCGTATCCAATATTGGACAAAGATCTAGACTCACACAACCAAATCTAGTCTAATTAGATCTAGATTACCAAAAGAAAAACTCTTAGTGCACCAATCTCAGAATTTCCCCAAATTGACACAAATCTTAACATAAGTTTCACATAAAGGGTCATTAGATCCTAATTCTTCCTCATATAGATAGTCCTAGTCCATAGGTGAATTCCCAATGGTCAAATTACACAATTAGAGTCTAAATATAGGAGAAATTAAGATGTATACCTATTGGAAGATGGATTTCCAATACAAAGTTTAATGGACACAATCCGTACACGAGCTTCTAGCAATTAGCCTCCTCTTCTAGTGCTCCTAGCCACCAAGCTTCTAGGCTCCTCCAAGTGATGAGAATGAAGAGAATTGAAAGATAATTGGAGTGAAATTAAGAGAAATTGGTGGAGGGATAGATCAATTTGGGAAAGAACACCAAATTGGAATAAAATGACACAAATGAAATAAAGATAGAGAGTGTGCTCCCTCTCTATATGGCCGGTCAATGTTAGATCTATTCCATGCAATGGAGAATGTCTAATATGCTCCTATAAGCTTGTCATGAAGGCTAATTTATGGATAGAAACTTCTAATCGTATTTTGGTAAATAGACTAACCTCCATTTAATAAATGGAATGACTAATTGGGCCTAGTCCAAAGTGTTGGTCCATGTGTCATGCCAATCTAATTGTTGGGCTCTACTATCATGACAAGTCCAATTGGTCCACTAACACAAGTCTAATAAACAGGCTAGTCCATTAACCAACTAATCACATGGTATATTCTAATTAGCTAGCACACAACCAATATATATAATAAATATTACCATCAATAATATAACTATCAAAAATTTATTGAAATGGCAAAAATACCCCTCTCTTAGAATTAGGTAGGTATAAGAGACGACCATATCTTGAGATGAAATATTCTGCATGTTAAATTAGAAATAAATAACTAAATACAAAATAAACAAACATGTATCCTAACCCAATCCTGCACAAACAAATAAGGATTGCCAGAGTTATCGCATTCCTGAGTGTAGTTAGGACTTCCATAATCCTCAGTTATAGTACAGAGAGATACAAAATTCTATGTCGCCAAAATCCTAGTAGTTATTATTCTTCCAATTATGATTTTGACATTTTTTTTGCCTAAATTGTATAAAATAGATGAGGGCTAGCTACCTTAAATTTTTTGGGGAGATTCGATAATGTGAGATAATGTATTCGACGAGCCCATGACTTCGTTGAATTGGATCTCCATCATCTCTTCTATGTTGTTGGAAAGTATTTGTTTTGGAGAAGGAATACAAAATTGAGAAGCTTGGTCAGAGATTTTTGGAGAGTGCATGACTTGGAATGAGAGAATTTAGGGTATATTAGGGTTTATGAATTTGGACCATACAAATTTTTAGGGGATTTTGATTTCTATCAATTTTTTTTTACTTAGGGATTTGGAGGAGAGGAAGAAGACAAGTGGGGAAGAGAGAGAATTTTTTTTCTTTTATACAAAAATGTAATAACCCGTAACATTTTTTTCCAGCCGATGTGGGACTAAGGGATCCTTCGATGCTTTTGAAAAATTTCTACTAGACAAGTAGACACGATATTCTCTTAAGACAAAGTATAATACAAATGGTTTGTTATATTGATACATTTAATTTACCAAATATTTCCATGAAAACATCTTTAGTATCAAATTGATATTCTCAAATATTAATAAAAGGAGTCCATAACTTCTTTAATCCGATTAATTTTTGACTAGTAACTCATGGTCATGATGCCAAATTTATTGTCTATATTGTAAATTTTTTTAGCTATTATCGAACTGTTGTCAAATTTCTCGAATTATTTTGTAATATCAAACTTTTCAACCTGGTAGAAGTATTCAGGAACACTGAACTTGTGATTATGATTTCGATAACAATACTACCAATAGTCGAATATAGTTCAAGAAAAATTGGTTCAATACATTAGCGGGCTAGTTGGTAACACATAAGTGGCTATGGATTCAAGTGTTCACCTAGATTTGGGTTGGATCAATAAAATCTAACGTTTGGTTGGGTTGGTATGCGAAGGTATGAATGCACCTTGGGAATGCTACCCAAATCATGTCCCCTTTCAATTTTGTCTCTTCACTACCAAAATAAGGGATATTAGCGACTCCATATTTCGTCGCTAAACTTAGAAAACACATTGATAAAGACGTTTAGCGACGGAATCAACAATTAAATAAAGAGTTGCGTACCTGCTAGTCGTAGAAGGGGAATACGTCGCAAAGGATGACGCTAAATGTCGCCAAGTTAGCAACGAATTGATGGAACTAGGGATTCCCAGGACCATTTGTTTGGTGTGCGTATTGATCGATGGAAGTTTAGAAGATCTAAGACGTGTTCTAACCCTTCATAGGCGGAAACTAGGGTTCACGAATTATACCTGCGGCGGGAAGAAGATAACAGTTCCTAGTAATCTCGAGCAGTCACGACCCCAAGATCTTCTGTACGTATTCCTTCCTCGGGTTGGACGTCGTGTGGGCGACGATCTTCCAACCTTTTCTCTTTTTGGCAGCCCTTTCTTTCTCTCTGTCACGCCCCAGAACCAGAATACTGGAGAGCGGGGGGCGAACATAGCCAGCTATGTATATTGAAATGGAAACCACCTCGCTATACGGTCATGGCTGTCTAGATATGAGGGTTTACTACAAGCCAACGGTCTCTTAAGGTCAAGCCTATTGTCTCAATCTCAAGCAAGTAATATAATTATAAGATGTTAGACCACCTAATATACAATAAAAGGTGTCCCAAATATTACATATTCAGCTGATCATGAAGCTAGTCGTACAAAATGCGAGGACTAGCAAGAGTTAAGTCATACATGATCAACCCTAGGATTTGTTCATCATGTTTACAGCCCGTAGGCAGACCGTAAGTAAATGTGCATCGAGCTAACAGGTGCTCGTCGGCTAAACGCCTGAAAAGAATAATTTTACAATAGAGTGAGTAAAACAAAATAGGAAACCCACTCGTAGCCCGAATTCCTTCTAGTTTCCACCATCGGGCTGGAGGTTCGGTAGATCCTCGGGTGCTGCTCCAAAATCTGGCCATACAAAACCAGCTGGATCAAACCCCAGAAAGAGCAAGTGCCACAAAGGAGGCCACAAAATAAGAATAAAACCAGCATATCAGAACATAAGAAAAATGGAAGGAAGGTACAGGTAATAAAAGTACAACAGGACAATAAACGACTAGGGACATGGAACCATTCCGGGAGCCAGATTACATCCCGTAAACCAAACAAGGACTGGGGTTGTAACCCTTTGCATGAATAGCACTCGTCCCTATCCATTTATTGTTTAAGATAAGTAAAACAATCATGTACATGAGTACCAGGTATAGGGACTTAGACGAGACTTAGACCAGGCTGGACACCATGCATTCACAAGCGGCCAAACAATTACTACGGCTTACTACTTTAACTAACTAGGATTATCACAAGCCTAATTACTAACAAGATGCAATGAGAATTTTCCAGTTCCAAGCCCTGCAGATTATCCAGTTATCCTTCCGTGGGTTGAGAGTATGGTTGGGTACATCGCCCAGAAGACGATATACCCTTAGGTGACTTAGAGGGTGCAACACATGACAGTGTGCTGGAAATGTGCTATACTCGTCGGCAAGCTACAAGTCCAATTAAAGCATCCAGATAACGAGATCGCCTGTGACTGAAAATTCTCCATGAACTATAGTTAGATCTAGTCATTAGCCTAATTCTATATTCAGTGCGAATCCCTGGCCGTGGGAACCAGGGAGTTACGTCCTAGACATGATGCAAGACAAGACAGGTGGATTGCACAAGCAAGCAAGCAGGAACACCCACGGTGTCACAGCAAGTTATAAGAGTCAAGTTTAGTCAGCTGTCGCAACAGCATCAAGTCAGGTTAAGTTACAAGTTACAAGTTACAAGGCTAGAGTGCGCCACCATGGGCCAGTTATCAAATTATCAAGTTACAGGGGATTAATCACAGGTTGCAGATTTCAAGTTAAAGCCACAGAAAATCGTGTCGAAACGTGTCGGGTCAAGTCAAGTTGTGTTGTGGGCATTAGGACCTCAGAAAACAAAATTAGCAAGAGAGAAACTGAGAACCAAGGGAATCACCAAGGATCAGGAAGGGAAGCCACGACACAGGGTGCCAAGCGCGCAGGGGGCACGGGTAAGCGGCGCCAAGAGACGCGCTTGGGAATGGTCGCAGCGCACCAAGGGGCACAGGGTGCCAAGCGCGCAGGGGGCACGGGTAAGCGGCGCCAAGAGATGCGCTTGGGAATGGTCGCAGCGTACCAAGGGGCGCAGGGTGCCAAGCGCGCAGGGGGCACAGGTAAGCGGCGCCAAGAGACGCGCTTGGGAATGGTCGCAGCGCACCAAGGGGTGCAGGGTGCCAAGCGCGCAGGGGGCACGGGGCCGAGTCGGCAGGGGTGCATGGCCGAGTGCACAGGGGCGCATGGCCGAGTGCGCAAGGGGCAAGCGCGCAGGGCGCGCGCGCAAGCGGGTGCGCAAGGGGGGGCGCAGCAGCCGGTGCGCAGGGGGCAAGCACGCAGGAGGCAAGCGTGCAGGGGGCACGCACAAGCGGGGCGCAGTAGGCGGGTATGCAAGGAGGGCGCAGGCGCTGAGCTGCTAGGCGAGATCAGCGCACGTGCAAGAGCACGGCGCAGGCGGGTTCAGCACGCGCGCGCAAGGTACGGCACAGCAGGGTTCAGCGTGCGCGCAAAGGCGCGGCGCAGCAGGTCAGCGCGCGCGCAAAGGCGCGACACAGCAGGGTCAGCGCGCGCGCAAAGGCGCGGCGCAGCAGGTCTTCTTCTCCATTGCCGAGAAGGAGCTCCAATGGCTCCCAAAAACTTTAAAACACCACAACTTGGCCATCACAACTCCAAATCTGGATTTTTAAAGTTCTATCTTGGGTGAAATTTGATTCTCTCCAACATAGGAACATCAAAACCCACAAAAACCCAACTAAAATAGATCAAAATCATGCAAATTCGAAAATAGGAAAAAACTTAGATCTAGAACAATAGAGACCCCAAATCACAAAATGTCAAGTTCTAATGTTGTTCTCCATGGCCTAATCTAGCTAATGGACAAATAAAAAGTGGTGCTTATTTGGTGGCAAGGTGCACTTGCCTATGGGTAGAGTGTTGTGTGGAGGAAAGAAGAAGAAAAAGATGGAGAAATTAAATGAAAGAGTAAAGAGGAGAGAGAAAAGTTAGGTAGGATTTAATGGGGGTGGTTGTGGTGGAATGAGGGTTGAGCATAGGCTAAGGTGTTCCAAGCATATTAAACCAAACCAAACCAAACCAATTAAATCCGAGCCGAGCCGAAACCCAAAATACGAGAAAATCCAAAATTCCACAAGTCCGGAAAAATAAAAATATGTGCCAAAATCCAATTACGAGCATGAATACGAAATACGAGAAACGGGGGTGACAACTCTACCCACCTTAAAAGAATTCCATCTTCGAAATTTAATCAAGGAGCTAGAGATTGCCACAGCAAGCTACACTAAGCAACAACATCTACACTAAGCAGTTCAATCACACAATCATACATGCAATCAAGGAATGAAGAGCATAAGGCATAAGAAGACATTATACCTTACGAGTCAAACAGGTAGGGATATCGCGATCGGATATCATCCTCACGCTCCCACGTTGACTCACCTAGAGAGTGATGACCCCAAGCAACACGGACTAAACTAATAGTCTTGTTCTTGAGTATCTTTTCCCTCCAGTCCAAAATAGACACGGGCTTCTCCTCATACGAAAGGTTGGTACCAACAACCAATTCCGAATGGTCCAGGATATGGCTCGGGTCCGGGACGTACCGTCGTAATTGGGACACATGGAATACATCATGCACCTCACTTAGCGACGGCGAAAGAGCAAGACGATAGGATACATCTCCTACTCGCTCCAGGATATCGAACGGCCCTATATACCTAGGACTAAGCTTTCCTCGTACGCCAAAGCGAATGACGTTGCGGTTAGGCGAGATCCTAAGGAATACATGGTCGTCGATAGCAAACTCTAGGGGACGCCGATGAGCATCGGCCCAATGCCGCTGGCGATCTTGGACAACTCGAAGATGATCCCTGACTTTTCTGACTACTTCAACTGTCTGGGCAATCATTTCTGGACCGAGCATCTGCCTCTCTCCGACATCGTCCCATGCTAGCGGGGATCTGCACTTTCTACCGTACAGAGCCTCGAATGGTGCCATCTGAATGCTGTCCTGGAAACTATTATTGTACGAGAACTCCACCAGATGCAGGTAGCCTTCCCACGATCCACCGAAGTCAAGTGTACATGACCGCAACATATCTTCAAGAGTCTGGATGGTGCGCTTTGACTGGCCATCTGTCTGCGGATGATACGCTGAGCTAAACTGAAGGTGAGTTCCCAAACTCTCTTGTAGGCTACGCCAAAAGTGTGACGTAAACCTTGAATCTCGGTCCGAGGTGATACTGACGGGCACACCGTGAAGCCTGACAATCTGTCTGAGATACATCTCTGCCAACTGAGCTTTTGACTGCCCAACTCTGAATGGGAGAAAATGAGCCACCTTCGTGAGCCGGTCAACTATAACCCAAATAGCATCTCGACCAGCTGGGGATCTAGGCAATCCAGTCACAAAATCTATGTTCACATGCTCCCACTTCCATTCTGGAATCGGCAAGGGCTGAAGAAGTCCTGCGGGCCTCTGATGGTCAGCTTTAACCTGCTGGCAAACCAAACACCGAGAGACAAACTGGGCTATCTCCCTCTTCATGCCATTCCACCAGAAATGCTGACAAATATCACGGTACATCTTCGTGCCATCGGAATGAATAGAATACTGTGAACTGTGAGCCTCTGCCATGACCTCTTGTTTGATGTCTCCACTGGGTACACAAAGACGAGTGCCGTACCGAAGTGTTCCATCTTCATGAATGCACAACTCTGGTCTTCTTCCTGTCTCACACTCTGCTCTGAGCCGCTGAAGCTTGGAATCTGTAGACTGTGCCACCCGGATCCTCTCAACTATGCTGGACTGAATCTGTAGACTGGCCATCAATGCCACGCTGGTAGGAAGAACCACTTCAACTCCCATCTTCTGAAGATCTGCCAATAACTCTGGTTGCGCCGTCAGGAAATAAACTCCGGCTCTGCTGCTCAACGCATCTGCTACAACGTTGGCCTTTCCTGGGTGATACTGCAAATCCACATCGTAGTCTACCAGTAGCTCGAGCCATCTTCTCTGTCGTATATTAAGGTCCTTCTGGGTGAAAACATACTTCAGGCTCTTGTGATCTGTAAATATCTCCACTATATCTCCGTACAAGTAGTGCCTCCACAACTTAAGTGCAAATACTACTGCTGCCAGCTCGAAGTCGTGGGTCGGGTAATTCTTCTCATGATCACGAAGTTGACGTAACGCATAAGATATCACCTTCCCATGCTGCATCAAGACACACCCCAATCCTCTGCCTGAAGCGTCGCAATAAACTGTGAATCCTTCGGTCCCATCTGAAAGTGTGAGAATGGGAGCCGTTATCAACCCTCGCTTTAACTTCTCAAATGATTCCTGACACTCCGCTGTCCAAGCGAACTGCACATCCTTGCGGGTCAACTGGGTCATCGGCGCTGAAATCCTTGCAAAATCTGAAACGAATTGCCGGTAGTGGCCGGCCAATCCAAGGAAGCTGCGAACCTCCGCCACTGAACTAGGTACTGGCCATGACTCGATGGCCACAATCTTCTGGGGATCCACTTCCACTCCTCCTCGAGTAATGATGTGACCCAAGTACGAAATGCGATCGAGCCAGAACTCACATTTACTGAACTTGGCGTACAACTGGTGCTCTCTAAGCGTCTGAAGGACGATTCTGAGATGCTGCTCATGCTCTGCTTCGCTCTTGCTGTAGACCAGGATATCATCTAGGAACACAATCACAAATTGATCCACGTAAGGCATAAAAATACAATTCATGAGGTCCATGAATACGGTCGGCGCATTGGTTGCTCCAAATGGCATAACAAGGAACTCCCAATGTCCATACCTAGATCGAAAAGCTGTCTTCGGGATGTCCTGCTCTTTGACTCTGATCTGGTGGTATTCTGACCGCAAGTCTATCTTCGAGAACACTGAAGCCCCTTTGAGTTGATCAAACAAGTCATCTATCCTCGGAAGAGGGTATCTGTTCTTGATTGTCACTGAGTTCAAGGTAAGATAATCCACACATAGCCTGGACGTACCATCTTTCTTTTTCACAAGAAGCATCGGGGCTCCCCAAGGCGATCCACTTGCACGAATGAATTCCTTGGTCCTGAGTTCTTCAATCATCTTGTACAAAATCTCCAACTCTGAAGGCGCCATCCTGTAGACTCGCTCTGATATTGGTACAGTTCTGGGGATCAAGTCTATAGTGAACTCGATCTCCCGCTCTGGCGGCATCCCTGGAAGTTCTTCTGGGAAGACATATGGAAACTCTTCAACTATCCAGGGCAACTGCTCCGCTGCTACTGCCATCCGCAATACTGGAGAAGATGGCTCCACTGCGCCTCTGGAAAATGAAAACTCTGGCTCGCCTGGAATGCTGAAAACAACCCTGCCAATATGGCAGTCTATCCTAGCATACTGGTTCCTCAACCAATCCATGCCTAAGACTACATCATAGTCTGCCATAGGGAATTCTATAAATCTAGCTGGGAACTCTCTACCGCTAACTACGATCCGACACGAGGAAAACACTCGATCTACTCCCACAAGACCATTACCAGTAAGTATATTAAGCCTCATTGATAATGACTCGGGCTCCAATCCTATCCGTGTCGCGAATCGTGCAGACATGAATGAATACGATACACCAGAATCAAATAATACCAATGCTGGAGAGGATTTGACGAGAATAGTACCTGCCACTATCTCACCTGGTGCAACTTCTTCTTCCATAGCCATCATCATGGCCTGACCTTGTCCTCTAGATGTGGGTCCCCTCTGCTGGAAACCTCCCTGCCTGCTCTGCACTTGGGCTTGGGTATACTGCTGCTGGTTCTGCTGATAAAATGCCTGGGCCTGAGGCAACAATGGCCTCGGGTACTGCTGTTGCTGTATAGGTGCTGGTCCCCTAACCGATGGACTGGTTAGGTTGGAGGAGGATAAACTACTCCTATTCGGGCAGGCTCCTATCTTTTGATCTGCCGCTCCACAAGCCAGGCACAATCCTTGCGCCCTACGACAATCTGCCACCACATGGCCTGGCTTCCCGCAATATGAGCATCCCATCGCGAAAGTCTGCTTCTGTTTCTGCTGCTGCGGGTACGTCGGGGTCGAATGCTAAACCGACGTTACTGAGGCCGCCTGCCTCGGATTTCCAATAGTCAAACTCCTAGCTGCCGGGGCTGGAGCTGATAATTGGTACATCTGACTGTGGGACCGCTTCCTACCTCCGGTCCTATCCACAATCCTCTGGGAGGTGTACTCATGCCTCCTGGCTGCCCTCAAAACTGCATTGAACGTCTGGTGCTCGAACTGCTCGACTGCCAATAAGATCTCCAAATGCAGTCCCTGCTGGAACCGCTGGACCCTATCAAACTCGGTTGCTACCAAGGTGGGGGCAAACCTACTAAGTCTAGAAAACTCAGATGCATAACTGTCGACCGTTCTGTCTCCTTGCTTCAAGTTGGTAAATCTCGTCTGTAGGTCATACCGAGCTACAGCATCGAAATACTTCATCTGGAATCTCTCTCTAAACACTGCCCAAGCAATGGGTGCCATTAATCCCATGGCTTGTGCCGCCCACCAACTGCGAGCTAAGTCCAGCAACTGTAGCCGTACCACGGCCACCTTCTCATTCTCAGGTGTTCTAGCTGCTTCCAGAACCACCTCGGTATCCTGAAGCCAAGCGTCCGCGGCAATCACATCTTCACTGCCGTCGAAGAAGGGAGGGTTCAAGCGCTTAAAGCTGTTGGCCGCGCTGTTCACTGGGTGACCGCCTCTGGTCAAAGCATCTGCCACTACCTGGTACAAGGCGTCTCCTCTGCGATCTTGGGAAGCTATCAAGGTCCTGATGAGACCTACCAAAGTGCCATCATCCGGCTCGGCAGGCTGAACGGGCTGAACTGGGGGCTCTCCTCCAGTAGGCACAACTCTGGAGGCTACTCCGGAGTGTTGGACTTGATCTCCGGGCTGCTGGTCCGCGGGAGTTGCTCCGCCTTGCTGATCGGCTGGTTCATGAACAATGCCGCTGAAGAAAATGATATAGAAAATAATAAGGAAGGACCAGGACAGATCAACGATACAAGCATGTGATTAGGTCAAGATTCCAGAGATTCAGAGGATATGAAAGGAGATCAAGGACGAGTACTGATTGAGACATCTATTCGGTAAACCCTCATATTTCTTGAATGCTAGGACCTGCATGGGCTACCACTTAAACCATGTCACGCCCCAGAACCAGAATACTGGAGAGCGGGGGCGAACATAGCCAGCTACGTATATTAAAATGGAAACCACCTCGCTATACGGTCACGGCTGTCTAGATATGAGGGTTTACTACAAGCCAACGGTCTCTTAAGCTCAAGCCTATTGTCTCAATCTCAAGCAAGTAATATAATTACAAGATATTAGACCACCAAATATACAATAAAAGGTGTCCCAAATATTACATATTCAGCTGATCATAAAGCTAGTCGTACAAAATGCGAGGACTAGCAAGAGTTAAGTCATACATGATCAACCCTAGGATTTATTCATCATGTTTACAACCCGTAGACAGACAGTAAGTAAATGTTCATCGAGCTAACAGGTGCTCGTCGGCTAAACGCCTCAAAAGAATAATTTTATAATAGAGTGAGTGAAACAAAATAGAAAACCCACTCGTAGCCCGGATTCCTTCTTGTTGCCACCATCGGGCTGGAGGTTCGGTAGATCCTTGGGTGCTGCTCCGAAATCTGGCCACACAAAACCAGCTGGGTCAAACCCCAGAAAGAGCAAGTGCCACAAAGGAGGCCACGAAATAAGAACAAAACCAGCATATCAGAACATAAGAAAAATAGAAGGAAGGTACAGGTAATAAAAGTACAACATGACAATAAACAACTAGGGACATGGAACCATTCCGGGAGCCAGATTATAATCCGTAAACCAAACAAGGACCGGGGTTGTAACCCTTCGCCTGAATAGCACTCGTCCCTATCCATTTATTGTTTAAGATAAGTAAAACAATCATGTACAGGAGTACCAGGTATAGGGACTTAGACGAGACATAGACCAGGCTGGACACCATGTATTCACAAGCGGCCAAGAAATTACTACGGCTTACTACTTTAACTAACTAGGGTTATCACAAGACTAATTACTAACAAGATGCAATGAGAATTTCCCAGTCCCAAGCCCTGCAGACTATCCAGTTATCCTTCCGCGGGTTGAGAGTATGGTTGGGTACATCGCCCAGAAGACGATATACCCTTAGGTGACTTAGAGGGTGCAACACATGACAGTGTGCTGGAAATATGCTCTACTCGTCGGCAAGCTACAAGTCCAATTAAAGCGCCCAGATAACGAGATCGCCTGTGACTAGAAATTCTCCATGAACTATAGTTAGATCTAGTCATTAGCCTAATTCCATATTCAGTGCGAATCCCTGGCTGTGGGAACCAGGGAGTCACGTCCTAGACATGATGCAAGATAAGACAGGTGGATTGTACAAGCAAGCAAGCAGGAACACCCACGGTGTCAGAGCAAGTTACAAGAGTCAAGTTTAGTCAGCTGTCGCAACAGCATCAAGTCAGGTTAAGTTACAAGTTACAAGTTACAAGGCTAGAGTGCGCCGCCACGTGCCACTTATCAAATTATCAAGTTACAGGGGATTAATCACAGGTTGCAGATTTCAAGTTAAAGCCACAGAAAATCGTGTCGAAACGTGTCGGGTCAAGTCAAGTTGTGTTGTGGGCATTAAGACCTCAGAAAACAAAATTAGCAAGAGAGAAACCGAGAACCAAGGGAAACACCAAGGGTCAGGAAGGGAAGCCATGGCACAGGGTGCCAAGCGCGGAGGGGGCACGGGTAAGCGGCGCTAAGAGACGCGCTTGGGAATGGTCGCAGCGCACCAAGGGGCGCAGGGTGCCAAGTGCGCAGGGGGCACGGGTAAGCGGCGCCAAGAGACGCACTTGGGAATGGTCGCAGCGCACCAAGGGGCACAGGGTGCCAAGCGCGCAAGGGGCACGGGTAAGCGGCACCAAAAGACGCGCTTGGGAATGGTCGCAGCGCACCAAGGGGCGCAGGGTGCCAAGCATGCAGGGGGCACGGGGCCGAGTCCGCAGGGGCGCATGGCCGAGTGCGCAGGGGCGCATGGCCGAGTGCGCAAGGGGCAAGCGCGCAGGGCGCGCGCGTAAAGCGGGTGCGCAAGGGGGGGCGCAGCAGCCGGGTGCGCAGGGGGCAAGCGCGCAGGGGGCACGCGCAAGCAGGGCGCAGCAGGCGGGCGCGCAAGGAGGGCGCAGGCGCGCAGCTGCTAGGCTAGATCAGTGCTCGTGCAAGAGCGCGACGCGGGCGGGTTCCGCACGCGCGCGCAAGGTGCGACGCAGCAGGGTTTAGCGCGTACGCAAAGGCACGACGCAGCAGGGTCAGCACGCGCGCAAAGGCGCGGCACAGCAGGTCTTCTTCTCCATTGCCGAGAAGGAGCTCCAATGGCTCCCAAAAACTTCAAAACACCACAAAATGTCAAGTTCTAATGTTGTTCTCCATGGCCTAATCTAGCTAATGGACAAATAAAAAGTGGTGCTTATTTGGTGGCAAGGTGCACTTGCCTATGGGTGGAGTGTTGTGTGGAGGAAGGAAGAAGAAGAAGATGGAGAAATTAAATGAAAGTGTAAAGAGGAGAGAGAAAAGTTAGGTGGGATTTAATAGGGGTGGTTGTGGTAGAATGAGGGTTGAGCATAGGCTAAGGTGTTCCAAGCATATTAAACCAAACCAAACCAAACCAATTAAAACCGAGCCGAGCCGAAACCCAAAATACGAGAAAACCCAAAATTCCACAAGTCCAAAAAAATAAAAATACGTACCAAAATCCAATTACGAGCATGAATGCGAAATACGAGAAACGGGGGTGACACTCTCCTTACGTGAATCACGAATTTAGAGAAAGCTTCTTATTTCTGATAAGTATTTGACGGCCAGAGAATAGAGGATATATATAGGGCTACGGCAGGGACCATGAGAAGAAATTAGGGTTAGGTCTTCCAACAGATCTAGGTATCTCGTGTTCAGCCCAAACACACAATCCAGGCCCAGTAACAATAGCTCGATCCACTAAAGAGCTATTGTTGCACTACCTTCCTAATCCCAAATTATGATTGTGGGCTCCTTTTATTATATGCTCATTTGGCTCCCCATGTTAAGATATCGAATGTCCATCGATCAAATTAAGTTACTGACAACTATATTGATCGACAACTTTTATCCTTAAGTA
This sequence comes from Iris pallida, assembly GCA_029216955.1. Lineage (NCBI taxonomy): Eukaryota > Viridiplantae > Streptophyta > Magnoliopsida > Asparagales > Iridaceae > Iris > Iris pallida. The sequence continues at coordinate 4,628,629 of JANAVB010023995.1, read as the reverse complement.
GTATCACTCAACATTATTTGTCAGGTCGAATATAATCCACCTGCACAGTTTACATGACAATCCTTATGAGCTCCTTAAGGGGACATCATCAACCCGATGTATCGGGACATGGATTCCTTTTATAATCAACAATCCATCATACATACAATATTATTACCTAATTCATAGAGATTGTTGACCCATAATGAATCTCACTATTTTATGAGTCAAAGTAATGCACACTGCATGTATATGTCTCTTATTATATCTGGATTAAGAGCACAAGCATCCATAATAACTGAGGTATTTGTTCTCTTATGTAGTCAGTACAAAGAGAACAACCTCAAGTGGTCATGTTCAATACACACAAAGTGTACTAGTGTAAACCTATAGTCAAGATAGAGTAACCAAATTACACTACAACCTTTCCAATGGATTGTCCAAGACCATCTAGGTTGTAAACTATTTATATATTCCATAGGAAACTGATAATATGATCTTCTGTGTGACACCACACACCATATTATCTATAATATAGAATATCAACCACTTGCATTAACACTTACAATAAATACAATATGCAAACATTTGCCCATATGATTCTCATTCAAAATTTAAGGAAATAAAGTTAATACAAAAGTCATGATTTTAATATATAACCCTAACAATCTCCCACTTATACTCAAAGTATTGCTTTTCAGTATACTGTTATAAATTTCCCACTTATACTTAAAGCCATGCTGCTACACATCTGAATCCTATTCCCTCAACATGACTATCAAAAGCCTTAGCTGGTAAGCTTTTTGTAAAGGGATTAGCTAGGTTGTCGGCTGATGCTATCTTGATCACAACAACTTTTTTTTTCTTTACAAAATCTCATATCAGGTGGTACTTGCGCTCAATGTGTTTACCTGTCTTATGGGCTTGTGGTTCCTTCGAGTTTGTAACTGCACCACTATTATCATAATAAAGTGTAATAGCCTTAGGCAAACTAGGTACCACATCCAAGTCCAACAGGAAGTTTCTGAGCCCGGCTTCCATGGTGGAATCAGCAATACATTTTTGCTTGATACTCCTCCACAGACTGGCTCCACCTCTCAAAGTAAATACATAACCTGAGGTAGATTTCCTAGAATCCCTATCTGACTAAAAATCTGATCATGTATACCCCAAGGGAACTAAACTATCTGCCTGGTAAACTAGCATATACTCTTTAGTCTTTTTCAGGTACTTTAAAATATGCTTTACGGTAGTCCAGTGCTCTTGTCCTAGGTTAGACTGATATCTGGTGACCATGCCAATAGCAAAGCAGATGTCTGGTCTCGTACATAGCATTATATATATTAAGCTTCCTACTACTGAAGCATAAGGAACTGCTTTCATATTCTCTATCTCTTTAGGTGTCCTTGGACACTGCTCCTTTGATAGAGCAATTCCATTCCTAAAAGGTAAGAAACCTTTCTTAGAATTTTGCATGCTAAAACGAGTTAGTACAGTATCGATATAGGAAGCTTGGGACATGCCCAACATCCTTTTCTTGTGATCTCGTAGAACTTTAATCCCAAGGATGCGTCATACTTTTCCCAAGTCCTTCATATCAAACTGTTTGGATAACCATACCCTTAGATCATATAACACTTTCATATTATTTCCAATAATCAAGATGTCATCTACGTAAAGTACTAGGAATACCACCACGTTTTCGTCACACTTTCTGTATACACATGATTCATTCTGACATTGATCAAATCCATAGGATTTTATCACCTGATCAAAATATATGTTCCAAGATCTGGAAGCTTGCTTAAGTCCATAAATAGACTTCTTGAGCTTACAAACAAGATCCTCTTGGCTCTTTGCAATGAACCCGTCTGGTTGCTTCATATAGATGTCTTCCTCAAGACTTCCATTATGGAAAGTTGTCTTGACATCCATTTGTCAAATCTCATAATCGAGATGAGCTGCAATAGATAAAAGAATCTGGATAAACTTAAGCATGGCTACTGGCGAAAAGGTTTCATCATAATCAATACCCTCTCTTTGAGTAAAACCTTTTGCAATAAGCCGAGCTTTAAAGGTTTCAACCTTACCATATGATCCTCTTTTTCTCTTATAGACCCACTTGCATCTAATAGCTTTTACACCAACGGGTGGTTCTACAAGCTTCCAGACCTGATTGGAATTCATAGATTCTATTTCAGATATCATTGCTTTTTGTCAAGACTCTGCATCTTTATCTTGGAGTGCTTCGTTGTAGGTACAGGGATCATAATTTTATTCCTCAGGGTCGAAGTCTGACGACTCACCCAAGAACATATATCTATCAGGTTGTATCACAACCCTCCCACTACGACGAGGCACTATCGGTTGTGGTGTAACATTTGTGATACGTTGTGCAGTTGTTTGTGATTCATCCTCTTGTACTGTTGGTACTGAAGTACTTGGTCTCGCCTCTCAATTCTTCTAGAACAACTCTACTTGTGGGTTTATGGTTCATCACATAGTCTTCCTCTAAGAATCGGGCATTGGTGCTAACAATGACCTTCTGATCCTTAGGACTATAAAATAAATCTCCTTTCGTTCCTCTTGGATAGCCTACAAACAAGCGTACTTCCGTACGAGATTTCAACTTATCTGATTTCCCATTTAGCACATGTGCTAGACTACCCCAAATGCGAACATGTTTCAGACTAGGCTTCTGCCCAATCCACAGCTTTATGGGAGTAAGAGGTACTGACTTAGAACGAACCAAGTTCAAAATATAAGCTGCAGTCTCTAAGGCATATCTCCAAAACGAATCTGGTAAATCCGAATAACTCATCATTGATCTAACCATCTCCATAAGAGTTCTATTCCTTCTTTCGGCTACACCATTCTACTGGGGCGTTCCAGATGTAGTCAATTGGGATGTAATTTCAGCCTCTGATAAATAATTTCTAAACTCTCCAAAGAGGTATTCGCCACCATGATCTGATCCTAGTGACTTGATATATTTTCCATGACATTTCTCCGTTTCAGCATTGTACTCTTTGAGTTTCTCAAAGTACTCAGACTTACGGCGCATCAAATAAATGTATGTATACCTTGAATAATCGTCAATAAATATGACAAAATATTCAAAGCCACCTCTAGCCTGGATAGTCATGGGTCCATACAAATCAGAATGAACCAATTCCAACACATCTTTGGCCCTATACCCCTTTGCCGTAAAAGGCCTTTTGGTCATTTTATCTTCCAAGCAGGATACCAGACTGGTAGTGCCTCTACTTCCAATGAACTCAAAGGTCCATCTTCAACCAGTCTTTGAATCCTTCTTAGATTAATATGCCCCAAACGCAAGTGCCAAAGATATGTTTATTCATACAAGAAGGTTCTTTTCTCTTATTTAAGTTAAACGACATATTATTCATTTCCATAAGTTGCATTGTGGGCGAAATAGGATTAATGACATACAGATTATCAACTAATGCACCAGAACAAATAAAAAATTTATTCTTTCTAATAACAATATTGCCATTAAAATAAACTGAATATCCATCCTTAACTAACATAGAAATAAAAATTAAATTCCTTCTAAGTGAATGTGCATAAAGACAATCTCTTAATATCAAAGACTTACTTCTACCAAAAGATAAAGTAACATCTCCTAATGCAACGGCCATTACTTTTGTAGCGTCACCCGTGAACAAGCATATCTCTCTATCACTGAGACGCCTGGTTTCCTGGAACCCCTGTAATATATTACAGACATGATTAGTGGCTCCTGTATCTACACACCAGGTGCCGGTAGATAATACTGCTAAATATGTTTCAACTACTAGTAAATGAGATATACCTTCTTTGTTCCCTTGTTTAAGAAGTGGACAGTCACTCTTCCAATATCCTGTCCATTGCACTTAAAACATTTGCCTTTCGGCTTTTTCACAGCGCCTTGAGGTCCCATGCCCTTCTTTGCTGAGTTTGCTTGTTTCTGAATATTATTCTTCTTCTTACCGCTTTTTGGCTTAGAAGTAGAAGCATTTTCAGAAACAAAAATATGACCACTCTGCCTAAAGAGAGATTCAACATCCTGTAGCCCTTTTGCAAGTTCTGCCAAACTATACAACTTTTTGTTCATGTTGTAGTTAAGGCAAAAATTATCAAAACATTTAGGCAGAGTCCCGAGAATGATATCGACCTGGGATTCCCTATCGATTTCAACTCCAAGGATCTCCATCTTATTCAGATGACCCATCATCTTGAGAAGATGGTCCCTTACAGGCGTACCTTCAGCCATTTTTGTATTCATCAAACACTTCATAGCAAACTGCCTAGCTGCTCTACTCTGATGTCCGAAGAGTTTCTTGAGGTTATACATCATGTCATAAGCTGTGGCCATGGCCTGATGCTGATGTTGCAGTACATTTGACATAGATGTCAGAATGTAACATCCCCATCTCATCTGTCTTTTTCCACTTCTTATAAGCCTCTTTGACCTCTTCATCAGAGTTAGCATCAGGCTTAGGTGGACATTCCTCAATAAGTACATATTTCTACTCCTCAGCAGTCAGGACAATGTCCAAATTATATTTCCAGTCAATATAATTAGGTCCAATAAGTTTGTTTTCTTTAAGAATCACCATAAGTGGACTGAAAGAACCCATTTTTGAAATCCTGAGAATCACATAAATAAAAATTATGTAAGGCAAAAAAAAAATTTTGAATTAATTAAATATTAATTTCCTCAAAACAATAATAAGAAATTCACTAACACCTTGAACACCATGAATTTAGTATGCCACGATAGTGTGGACGTATACAAATTTATTCAAGTAGATTTTTCTTATTAATTTTACTATCATGTCAACATAACTTTATGATAAATAAAATTAATATGTTGGTCTTGCTCTGGTCATACAAATAATAGTAGTGACTCCGATGGGAAGGATACCATTATTTGTATCTAACTGTATACTATTACTTAATACTAAGTCCATTACCTTGTAATGAGTTCCTTCAGATGAAAAAGTGAACACATACTAGGTAACTTTCTACAATTATGCCTAAGAAAGTTTGTACTGGTGATCCATAATTATACTCATCCGATATGGAGGAAGGCACTAAAGCCAACGTACAAGTATAATTATACCACCTATAAACTAGTAATGGAGACCATAGGATTTACGCTAAATAAATATCCTCTCCCACTTAGTTATTTAACAATAATGGTTTTTCTACTAGTTGATATTATGTCCATGTTGTCCATTATTAATGCAGGCTTAGTATTTTAAAAAAAACATCCATAGAATAATAAACATGCATAATCAGAATAAGCAAAATGACAACAAACAGAAGAAAAATATTCAACTATTATGGTCATCTTTTCTGCTCCGTCCTCAACAAACAGAAAAAAAAACATCCACTCTTGGCTGTCGATTCCTTCATCAAAAATCATCCGTCTACCTCTAGATTGCTTAAAACCAGCATCTCATTTGTCATGTCAGAAACAGCCACCACCGCCATCACGATTGATCAAAAAATAATTAAAATTACATCAATCCTATGCCTCCCGAAAGAGTTCACACATAATCTAGAATGAAAAATTAAAATTATAAGCACGATCAACCCTCGTGATTTTATTACATCCAGAACAACAACAACATCCATGACATGTCCGTGGTTTAAACAACACAAACAAAAATATGCATTGGACCATAATAGTTGGATCTAAGATGCCTGCAAAATCGAGTTAGAACAGATCTACATCTACCGACTATTACACAACGCAAGTTTTATTGGACAACATGGACATATCAATCAACACGCAGATCCAAAGTGGCTCTGATACCAATTGATGGAACTAGGGATTCCCAGGACCATTAGTTTGGTGTGCGTATTGATCGATGGAAGTTTAGAAGATCTCAGACGTGTTCTAACCCTTCATAGACGGAAACTAGAGTTCACGAATTATACCTGCGGTGGGAAGAAGACAACAGTTCCTAGTAATCTCGAGCAGTCACGATCCCAAGGTCTTCTGTACGTATTCCTTCCTCGGGTTGGACGTCGTGTGGACGATGATCTTCTAACATTTTCACTCCTTAGCACCCCTCCCTTTCTATCGTTATGTGAATCACGAATTTAGAGAAAGCTTCTTATTTATGATAAGTATTTGACGGTCAGAGAATAGAGGATATATATAAGGCTACGGCAGGGACCATGAGGAGAAATTAGGGTTAGGTCTCCCAGCGGATCTGGGTATCCCGTGTTCAGCCCGAACACACAACCCAGGCCCATTAACAATAGCTCGGTCCACTAAAGAGCTATTGTTGCACTAACTTCCTAATCCTAAATTATGATTGTGGGCTCCTTTTATTGTATGCTCGTTTGGCTCTCCATGTTAAGATATTGAATGTCCATCGATCAAATTAAGTTACTGACAACTATATTGATCGACATCTTTTATCCTTAAGTAGTACCACTCAACATTATTTGTTATGTCGGATATAATCCACCTACAAAGGGGACATCATCAACCCGATGTATTGGGACATGTATTCCTTTTATAATCAACAATCCATCATACATACAATGTTATTATCCAATTCATAGAGGTTGTTGACCCATAATAAATTTCACTCTTTTATGAGTCAAAGTAATGCACACTGCATGTATATGTCTCTTATTATATCCGATTAAGAGCACAAGCATCCATAATAACTGAGGTGTTTATTCTCTTATGTAGTTAGTACAAAGAGAACAACCTCAAGTGGTCATGTTCAATACATACAAAGTGTACTAGTGTAAACCTATAGTCAAGATAGACTAATACCAGATTACACTACAACATTTCCAATGGATTGTCCAAGTCCATCTAGGTTGTGAACTATTTATATATTTCATAGAAAACTGATAATATGTTCTTCTGTGTGACACCACACACCATATTATCTACAATATAGAATATCAGACACTTGAATTAATACTTGCAATAAATACAATATGCAAACATTTGTCCATATGATTCTCATTCAAAATTTAAGGAAATAAAGTTAATACAAAAGTCATGCTTTTGGTATATAACCCTAACACGAATAACAACATAGAAATGAGTCGCCAATATAAGATAACTCATTGATGTATAATGAATCATCATAATGACATGACAAAGTCTGCCATGTTAGCAACATAAGCAACGTTTGACAACGTTTAGCGACGTTGATATTTTGCAGTTAGCGATGCCACAAGGAGTTGCTAAAAGTCGATATTTTTTCTTTTCATTTTTGTTCTGTATTTAGCAACATCATTAGTGATGTTTAGCGACATCCTGAAACACATCGATGTACCGAATCCTAGTAGTAACGTACCTTTACGTTGCTAGATGTCGCTACATGTTGCTAAATACAAAAAAAAAATGGCAGTAAATTCAAGAATGCATTAGAGAAACACATATATATAAACCACATAAAGCCCAACATGCTTTGGCGAGTGCCCTTTTTAGTAAACTTGTTTATGACATGGAAGTCATGTTCGATATGACCGCTAGGCAGAAAGCAGTTTTTGGATGTCTACACGCAGCGCATGCTCATAAGTTTTTCTTGGATATCCCAATTGACGGATTAGGCTAACACATGTCACCACTGGAGTCCTGCACTATCCTTAGGTACCGCCTCATGATTCCTCTATTTCCAATGGATGAGCCATGTCCAGTGTGCCGTAAGGTGTGTTTGGACACCTTCGGAGAGCATGCAGTTCATTGTAAGGAGCTTCCAGGTTTCAAATACAGGCATGATCTTGTCAGGGATATTCTTTTTGATGTACTTAGGCGTACAGGAATTTCTGCAAAAAAGAGAGGCACCTGTGAACTTCTTGTCTGATCCGTAGGAGGGAAGATCGACAATCAGACTGGTAGATGTTCTGGTTTACGGGTGGATAGGGGAAAAACATGCATGTGTGGACCTAACAGGAGTTTCCCCACTAGTGGGCTTGGAGAGTGGAGGCTTTACTGTGGGACAAGCTGCTCTCAAAGCGGACTCAGCCAAAATGTCCAAACACGAGAAAGCGTGCACCGACAATCAACATGTTTTTATCCCGTTCGCATTTGACACGTTTGGTTTTCTAGTACCAGACGCTGTGGAGCTTCTTAAGAGAGTCCAAAAAGTTATGCACAGTAATGTCATGTCTTCCAGGTCTATGGATGTAGTGTTTAAGAGGATTGATTTTGTCATCCAAAAAGGTCTAACGGTACAACTTGTTGTCCGTTTGCCATCTATTTTGGTGTAATCTTTCTCTCTTAACTAAACTAATATCACACCCTTGGAATCAACTAACTGAATCATACTACCACATAAGAAACCACGAATCATAAATTATGACACATAATCTCATAATCTAATAAATGTTTGATACAAGAAAGTCCGATACAAAGATAAAAATAAAAGATCTAACTATGGCCGAAACATAAACTCATAAAAACATTGCGGATGTATATGAGGAAGAGCGCCCGTGCAAAGCTGTGTGATGATCTGGTCAATGTGTAATCTGCATTGCTTCGATGAAGGCAGTGATGGTGCCGGCGGCATAGATGACGTATCTATTCCAACTGCATGATGGATCAATCTACTAATGCTGTGTGCGAATGACTAACTCAATCCAAGTTTCGACCATCTCAACTTCGTAGACTGTGCTCCAGCGACCACACCTTCTTCGTAATGTTATGATGTGTGATCACTTCCGTAAAATTTATCGATACGTTATCACGTGTCCTTAGAATACATTAATGGTTCTTATCACGTAACAACGTAACATTCGAACAAGAGACCGAACCAACTACCCAAGCCTCCGATGACGTCACGTAAGTTCCTCCCCTCCATCTCGTCGTTCGCTCCCCCGTACGAGTCCAACGCCCAGTTGAAGAGTCTGATCAAATCCCAACGCCTCGCGTCCGCCCGCCAACTGTTCGACGAGATGCCCCAGCGACATAGCATCTCGTGGACCGCCCTCGTCGCCGAGCACGTCCGCTCCTCCAACCCCGCCGAGGCCCTCTCCCTCTTCTCCCACCTCCACTCCCTCTCTGACCACTCCCTCTCCTCCGACCACTCCATCCTCTCCCTCGCCGTCAAGGCCTCCCCTTCCCCTTCCCACCTCCACGCCTTCGCCCTCAAGTGCGGATCCCTCCCCGCGTCCGTCTTCGTCGCGACCAACCTCCTCGACGCCTACTCGCGCGCCGGCCATCCCTCCTCTGCTCTCCGCGTCTTCCGCGACACTCCCAGCCGCAACGCCGTGTCCTGGACCGCCGCGATAACCGCCCTCGTCCGCGCCGCCCGCTGCCACGACGCCCTCCGGTGGTTCGTCTCTATGCGCGACAGCAACGTGCTATGGGACTCCCACACGTTCGCTATCGTTCTCAAAGCCTGCGCCGACGCTGGCCTCCTCTCCCGAGGGAGAGAGGTGCATTCCCACGCAGTCAAGCTCGGATACATACACCCTTTTCCGTTCGTCGCCAACACCCTCGCCACCATGTACTCAAAATGCGGCGACCTGGACCGGGCCGTGCTCGTGTTCTGCGAGATGCGGGAGCCCGATATTGTTTCCTGGACCAGTTTGATCTCCACTTACGTCCGGATGGGGCGGGACTACGACGCGGTGTGCACATTCGCCAGCATGCGGGAGCGGGGCGTCTCTCCCAACGAATATACGTTTGCTGCGGCTGTCTCCGCAAGCGCGGGGCTGGCCGACGGCAGAGTGGGGGAGCAGCTGCATGGGCTGTCCGTGTGGGGAGGGTTTGTTAGTGGGATGACGGTCGCCAATGCTCTTGTTACCTTGTATTCCCGCACCGGCCGCCTTGCTTCGGCTGACATGATGTTTCGGGAGACGGCGGTGAGGGACATCGTGTCGTGGAGTGCGATCATAAGTGCTCATGCGGTGGAGGGCCACGCGGAGGAGGGCTTCCTGCTCTTTGCAAAGATGCGGCAGGAAGGGACACGGGCGAATGAGTTCCCCCTCGCCAGCCTGCTCAGTGCATGCGCATGCACTGCGATGCTTGAGGCGGGACGGCAGGTGCACGGGCTGGCAGTAGCTATGGGATTGGATTCGGAAGTGATGGTCGTGAGCGCTCTGATCAATATGTACGCGAAGTGTGGAAGTATTGGAGTTGCTGACCAGATCTTTAATGATCTGAGACCCGATAACGTGGTGTCGTGGACAGCTATGATTAATGGCTATGCAGAGCACGGGCTTAGCAAGGAGGCGATCAACATGTTCGATAAAATGATTGATATTGGACTGAAACCGGACTATGTGGCATACATGGGGGTGCTGACTGCGTGTAGCCACACGGGGATGGTTGATCTGGGACTCAAATACTTTGAGACGATGAGACAGAAACATGGGATTGAGCCGCAAAAAGAGCACTACGGATGTATGGTGGATTTGCTGAGCCGAGCTGGGAGGCTGAGGGAAGCAGAGGCAATGATCGAAGCAATGCCGTGGAGGGCGGACGAGGTGGTGTGGTCGACCGTGCTAAGGGCGTGTGGGCTTCACGGGGATGCGGAGTTGGGACTTAAAGCAGCACGACAGGTCCTGGAGCTCGAGCCAGACTGTGCTGGGGCTCATGTAGCTCTGTCGAATATATTTATGGCCAAGGGGAGGTTGAGGGAAGCGGCAGAGATGAGGCTGGTGATGAGACGGAAGGGAGTGAGGAAGGAGGCTGGATGGTCGTGGATCGAAGTTGGAGAGGGTGGAGTAACGGTGTTTACTGCCAAGGACAGGTCACACGCGAGGGAGGAAAAGATATACGCCATGTTGCAACTGGTGTATTTTGGAGCGAGGATGGAGGAGATTTCTTGAACTGGAGTATAGAACTGATGGTTGAACATTATCGCTTGTTCCAGTCTCCATATTGTCTTCCATCCAACCATAGTTCTAACTGCCAATCTAAAAGAGGTTTAGTCTGATTGTTATTTCAGATTGTGAGTTTTATTTGGTGTGAGACTTCCAGCGACGACAACTTTGGCCTCTTTGAGGCGTGTGGATGGCGGTGTTACCAGGTTACTGGGGGTGCATAATTGGATAAGAAAGAAAGAGATGAAACTGGAATCTGGCACACATTAACTAACAGCAATAGGCGTTGGAGGGAGGCGGCAGTGACGGTGTCAACAGCGAGGCTGAAAGGAGTTAGGAAGGAGGCCGTGCGGTCTTAGATTGGAGTTGGGGAGGATGACACTTCAGTGCATCAAGTGCTGGTCTCATGGCAAAGTGCGAAGATAGTAACAGTGTATTTGCAAGGATGGAGGTTTTTTTTTTTTTGCTGGAGATACTTCAATGGAGTATACTACCGCAGATTGAAGTTAAAGAAGATGAAGAAGAAGTAATGCAGCAAAGTAGTCGCTTCTGCTTCTGCTTCTGGGTCAAACTCGTCGCGACTGTTTTTTTCTATGCGGGGAATCTAACTCTTCTCAGGTAAACCTAGCATCTTGCAACTGATTGATTCAGATTGCTAGTGAAAATAGGATAGGTTCCATGTTGGTGTTAATTTTCATGTCATGAATTGTGAGTTGGTCGACAAATTCCAGCGACGACAACTTTGACCACTTTAAATTGTGCAGTAAATTATCGGCAGATATTGTGACCATAATGTAACGCCAACACGAAAGGGTCATGGATCCGAGTTCAGTAACATGCGTTGGGACTTCGTGGTCACAATAGAAAGTGGCAAGTTAAGATTGTGAAGAGGGTTTTTAACTCATGGATATTTTTTTGTGCAAGGAAAAATAACTTTCTTATGAATCATCTATACGTGAAGGACAATTTGCGAGAATTAGTAAATCGTTTTTTTTTTTTCTTGCATACTTCCGTGATCAAACATTTTGGCCGGTATGCATTGTTACTTATTTTGGCTGAGCTTTCTCCTTGTTGTAGAGTATGCTTTCTTTTTGCATACTTCTGTGCTTGGTCCTTCAGATAACTCTGACTGAAAAAGTTATGCAGATAACATGTAAAATGGCAAAATGTGATTCTTGTATCTTCCATAATTTTGACCACCACAAATTGATTGTATAAAAACTTGAATGCAGTCCCTCATGCATAGGCCACAAGCCTCCAATACTTTCAATATATAGTTGGCATGGACTCATGAGTTCAGAGGTTAGTAAAAAACCCTAATCCCCACAAGGAACTCAAGCATCCCTTGGGGTACACTTGATTACACTTTGTAGGATCAAAGGCAGATTACTTTTGTCAGGCCAATGAAATTGGACATCTACACCATTAATCTTGATATATAGGATGTAAAATGCCTCAAGAATGAGTTTTATTCTATGAACCAGAGAGTAGAGAATGAGTTTTGAATTGCAAGGGAAAATTTCTGATTCTATGTAGAGTTTGATGTAACAAAACGTCATGCCTACACATATTTTTGCTACAGCTGCTGCCTACCGATGCATCTTAGCCATTCCAAACCCTTTAGGCTTTTATAGAAGAAAAGTAAAAGATGAGGAGAGTGGAGTAAGAAAGGATACGAAAAGAAGAGAAGCTGATAAAGGAGATACAGAAAATGTGAAATGTAATCATCATTGATTGTTTTCCAATGGTATACATTTAGTTTAAAACATTATCTTGATTTTTAGTCTTCAACAAATGTGCAAAAGGTCCTAGTCGTTATGTATTGTTTAATATCCTTGTGTATTTCTTAGATATTCGGACTCAATCGTCATAAATGATTAGACGGGTTAGCCGGATAGCTGGGTTCGGGGTTTGGGGTTTGGGGTTTGGGGGTTGGGGTGTCATATTTGCTTTATTTAAGCTTTTGCTTTATGGACTAATATGTAGTCGTATTGAAATTTGAAATCTAATTCAGACTTTTATTTATCTCATAATGTTCTGAACTTTAGATTTCAATCCTCAAGGGAGAAAAAAGGGAAGTTAAAATTTAAGTTATTAACATCTCATGTTTCCTTTCAAACTTATCCCTCACTTTTAGGCCTCGTTTGGTTTGCGGAAAGGAAAGGAAAGGAAATCAATTCCTTGCTCTTTACTTTCTTTTGGGAAATTATAATTGCCACCGATTTTCCTTACTGAAATTCCAGGAGATTTTCCACATTTTGAAATTTCCATCTTTACCTAGTTATTTTGTAATGTCCTTGTGAACAAAAAAGTCCGAAAAGATGTCTAAATTGGGAGTGGAAATCATATGGTTTGCTATAGGGAATTTCATTTTGTATTAGGCTCAAAATAGGAACGTTGAACCGTAAACATAATGACATACATTATGAAACAAGTTAATGATTGAGCATATTATGTAAACAGAACTGACAATGTTGATATTGAGACGTTGAAAGCTTACTAAATTTGTTTTACAGCATTTTTATCTTCTTATACATGATATTACAACCTTTCATAGTGGAGCTTCAAGTTGATAAATTGCATTGTGACGGTAATTTGGAAATCAATTGCAGGTGATGTAGGTGCATTGGGCTGGTGGGATTTATTTAGGGTTATTTAGTTTTAGGGTCTCACACATATATGGATATTAGGGTTTGGGTCTCGAAATTGACCGATGTTAGAATATGGGTCTCGAAACCACTGTTCATTAGCCTACGTGAACTGTGATTTCGAGACCCATACTCTAACATCGGTCCCAAATAGGGGTGTAAACGGGTCGGACGGACACGGACAGTCCATTGTCCGTGTTCGGTCCGAAAATAAAAATGAGTTCGGACGGACGAACACGGACAGTCCATTGTTCGAATTCGGGCCGGACGGACACGGACAACCACTGTTCGTTAATTCAATCGGACGGTCCGCGGACAAATTAAATATGTTATCAAAAGCTATTATTTTATCAAGATTACTTGATAGTTGCTAAAAAAAATCAAGTTGAAAGAAAATATAATGGAAGGTTATAGAATACAACAAACAATGGTAAAAGGTTAATGAAAATCGAGACCGGACAACAAAAAATTGATGCAAAACCAAAATGATATGACATAATTGATGCAAAACCAAAAGGAGTTTCCACTATCGGACGGTCCGTGGACAAATTCGGACCGGACATGGATATGACCGTGTCCGTGTCCGATTTTTAAACGGACCAAAAAATATGTCCAAGTTTTGTTCGTTAATCAATCGGACGGCCCGCGGTCGAACCATTTATCGAGCCGGACACGTACGGACAACGGACTACTTTGTCCATTTTACACCCCTAGTCCCAAACCCTAATATCCATGTATATGTGAGACCCTAAAACAAAATATTCCATTTATGTATAATTTTTGGGCAACAACCATTTGACCTTCTTTACATTTTATTATAATATATTAATATTAATTTTACTGATATATGATCTTTTCTCGCCTCAGAATTGCAGAATGCCTTGCTTTTCTTGTTTGTACAAAAATGGTCTAATCTAATGATTCATAGACGCCCTTATCATGGCGAAGCTAGTTCATCCTCTTCAACAATTAGGTATCGTGATTGGAGCAGTGGAGTATTATTTTCTTCATTGGAGGATCCTGATCAGGATAGATTATGTGCTATGCAAGATATAGGAGGCCATATTATGGAAATCCCGCTTGTTGCTTTCCAGGTTTTGCTATGAAAGCACTTAAAAGGTATGCTACTAATGAAATTTCTGCTGTTTGAAATAGTCTACTCATGAAAAATGTTAATGCACATTTGACATGAAACACTGTTGTAAAAATCATAACCTGAGTTTGGACACAAACGCATCATTATCATCATTGTCATCATCATCATTCTGAGTGTTCTCCATCAGAGTGGATCAGCTATGGGGCATTGGAAAGCTTCCTAAAAGAATTGACAAAGGTTTTACGACCCTCAACCTGATTTCAACCCTCTTTGGTTGGTTCCAGTTGGTAGATATGCATACCTACCTTGTCAACCAAGGATCTCCCCCCAAGCCCCCTTAGCTATAAAGAGTCTAATAAAAACATATGAGTCATGAAGATACAAGTTGCTGTAGGGAATTCCTTTCATCTCTCACACATTAAACCAAAGTAAAGAGTGAAAAGAAAACGACATTGCCATATTTGTACGGATCAAACTCTTCATATTATAATAATTCCTCTTCTGCCACTTTGCTTTTTTTTTTTTAACTACATGCATTATAATGCACAAAAGTACATAATTTGTTGAACAATTTCATTTATTTTCCAAAAGCTGAGATATATTACTTTCAGTGTCAGGCGTGTTTTGATGTTCCAATCCACTACAAGAAAGTTTGCTTATAATTACGACGAAAATCAGTCACTAATATATATTAATAGTGACTGAATTTCGTCAGAAATGAAGTTAGTGACGGACTAATCACATGAGTAACGGAGTTAATGTCAGTCACTACTACGAGCGACACTAATACTAAGCGACACTAATACTACTAGTGACGGACGGACTCTAAATCCGTCACTATAATCGGACAAGCCACGTAGATAACTATTTATCTTTCAATATAAAAAAATATTTAATATTTATTACTAACTAATTAGTCAGTCACTATTGTTGGATCATTAATAATTATTACTAACTAATAAGTCAGTCACTATTGTTTGGTCATTAATTAATAAATTTATTACTAATTAACATGCCAGTCACTATTGTTTGGTCATTAATAAAGTTATTACTAACTAATACGTCAGTCACTAATGTTGGATCATTAATAAAATTATAAAAAATATTAACCACATTTCTAATTGTTTGATCCGTCATTAATAATATAAGAAATCAGTCATGACTACTTGATCCGTAAGTAGAAGCCAATTTATTTCCACCATGTTCCTGCTGAAATCACAATTTTTTCATCCAAAATAATAGAATTAATTCTTACTAAAAACAATTGAAGCCAAAAATAATAACAAAGTCAAGTCTGCTATTAACAAAAAAGAACATTCTACATCAACACAAAGTGATGTTCTAAATTGTAATAAAGAAACAAAATAGATGTATATGTTTAATTTTCAAAGACAATCGATCTAATTATGTCCCTCACTACTACAAGTAGAGTATATAAATTCTTCATTGTCATTTTGTCTACCTTCTCCCGTAAGAAAAACAGTGAATCCGTTAGTGGCAGCTTGAGGATACATCACAGGAGGTTGATAAACATTGGAGGGTATCCCAGAGGGGAGTAAATGGGAGTTGGATAATATGGCATTTGAAATGATTGAATATGTTGCTGATGAGAAGATAATGACCTTGATATGGTGCTTCTTGTGATGGTTGTTGTTGGAAGTGCTGATAATGCATAATATTCATCTTTTTTGATAAAGCATCTAATTGTTGTTGTGTTCTTTGTTGTTGCTCCTCCATTTGTCGTCATATGTGTTGATTTTTCTCCAATTCTGTGATATGATTTTGATAAGTCTTTTATACATCCACATACTCTGACTGCAACTGTATATATGATTGGCTACGAGACCGTCGTAGCGATGTTGTGGGAGCATTGTCCTACCATTCATTAAATTTATTAGTGATACAATATTTTAGTAGTATATGTTTATTAGTGATACATGCATCTATCGTATATATCTTAAACTTAACCGATTTACCATAATAAACAAAAAGGAGATTGTTAGCCCAATGAGTATATCATATTTTTGAATATGGCTCATTGATTAATTGTAACATAATGATTGTTAACTCAATGATTAAACTATTATGTTGCTACTTAAACTTAGCATTGTCCTACCATTCATTAAATTTATCCTACTGCTATACTGTTTTGTTAGCCTAACATGAACTTACAGACAAGCAATAAGCATAATAAAACCAGGACATATACAATAAAGAATTAATAATAGGCCAAAGACTGCGCCATATAAAAAGATTTTTCTGAACCGCCCAACGACCTATCTGAGGCCTCACATTCGGAGGTTCCGCTGTCCGGTCAGTGGACAGGGGTCGAGGGGGGGCAGCGTCCCCCGTGGGGGTTCAGGGACGAAGCCTCCGAAAGATATTCAGATTTTCAGATCTGTTTATCTTTGGACGACTCTCGTCAAGAAAAAAAAGCTATTATGGTACAAAGGAAGAAGACGAGTCAGCCATGCCTGCAAGATTCACTTGTACATCTATATGCTGCTCGACTTTATCTTTCTTATGTCATTTTATACTTTATTAACTCTAGGACTTATGTAAATCAAGTCGCACTTGGTACCAGAAGTCCACTCAACCCGCAAAACAAAGTCCACTCAAACAACGGCCTGAAACCCATTAACAATAGCCCAACCCATTTCAAACCAAACCATTCCAAAACAAGCTATGAAATTATACCTTTCATGTCCACCGAACTCGGACCGAGTTCTGGCCAAACTCGGATCGAACTTGGACCGAACTCGATCTTGACATAATTGGCAATCCCAGACAGTTATGAAATCCTAGATATATGGCTCCTAACGTACGAAAAAATTTAAATATACAACCGAATGTTGGCCGAACTATGTCCACAAAAAGCGTATATATAGATATGGATTTTCACATTGTTACTCACTCACCTACAAACAAAAGCTTGTGTTTCACTATTGTGACTACAGTGGATTCAACTCCGAACAAGAGTTCTTGGACCTGGACTAGCCCCAGAGGGATACCAGGATAAAATTCTCGGTGTTTGCGTGTGCTCTCTAAACTCTGCTGCTTTACATGCTTGTCTTATACACACATTTTTATTCTGTTGATTACACTCTGTCTTTACTTAGAATAATTTTTAATTGGATATATATCTCCGATGCACTCTATTCACCCCTCCTCTAGAGTTGCCTAATGGTCATTTAAAATCAACACATACGACGACAAATGGAGAAGCAACAACAAATAACACAACAACAATTAGATGCTTTATCGGAAAAGATGAATATTATGCATTATCAATACTTCCAACAACCACCATCACAAGAAGCACCCTCAAGGTCATTATCTTCTCACCAGCAACATATTCAATCATCTCAAATGTCATATTATCCATCTCCTATTTAATCCACTCCGGCATACCCTCCAATGTTTTATCAACCTCTTGTGGTGTATCCTCAAACTGCCACTAACGGATTTACTGCTTTGCTTACGGGAGAAGGTAGACAAAGCGACCATGAAGAAAAATTTTATACACTCTACTCCTGGTAGTGAGGGACATAATTAGATCGATTGTCTTTGAAAAGTAAAAATATACATTTATTTTGTTTCTTTATTACAATTTAGAACATCACTTTGTGTTGATGTAGAATGTTCATTTTTTGTTAATAGCATACTTTGTTATTATTTTTGGCTTCAATTTTGTTTTAATAAGAATTAGCTTCTATTAGTTTGGATGAAGAAATTGTGATTTCGGCAGGAATATGGTGGAAATAAATTGGCTTCTACTTACGGATCAAGTAGTCATGAATGATTTCTTATATTATTAATACGAAAACAATCAGGAATGTGGTTAATTTTTTATAATTTTATTAATGACCCAAAATTAGTGACTGACGTATTAGTTAGTAATTTTTTTATTAATGACCAAACAATAGTGGCTGACTTATTAGTTAATAATAAATTTATCATTGATCAAACAATAATGACTACTTATTAGTTAGTAATAATTATTAATGACCCAACACTAGTGACTGACAAATTAGTTAGTAATAAATATTAAATAGTTTTTTTTATATTGAAAGATAAATACTTATCTATGTGGCATGTCCAATTATAGTGACCGATTTAGGGATTCGTCCGTCACTAGCAGTATTAATATCGCTTGCAGTAGTGACTGACCTTAACTCCATTAGTCATGTGATTAGTCCGTCACGGACATTATATCTGACGAAATTCAGTCACTATTAATATATATTAGTGACTGATTTTCGTCTTAACTATAAGCAAATTTTTTTTTTAGTGAAAAGTCAGAGTTAATCGAAGTTTAGTTTTCAACTTTTTATTTGAATATGATTTGTTAGTTATTCACTTTAATTATATAATGAGTGTGAAGATTCACCAAAGTAAAACATTCCTTCTTCTAAGATTTTCGTTATTTTGCAAACTCATTACATTTCTTGGTTAGCATTGATGTGGGTGTTTATTATTTTATTTGATGGTTTTGATTTTTGCATTGGAGGAACTCTCGAGTTATATTGGTAAATTTTGGGTGTGTAATATTTATGTGGGTGTTGATTATTTCTTTGATGGTTTTGATTTTTGCTTTGGAGGAACTCTCGAGTTCTATTGGTAAATTTTGCGTTTTGGTCATATTTATGTGGTGTTTAAATCATTTTCTTTGATGATTTTGAGAAAGAAGTTTTTTGTAGTTTGTAATGGAAAATTTTATAATGATTTTGATTTTTGGCGAATGCTTAGGAAATTGATTATACTACGAAGAGGGAGATGAGAGTTAGGAAGAGAGATGATTTGGATCTTTAAGTTTTTCTTTGGTTTTGAAGTAAATACTTAGGAAATTGCACAAGCAGCGCCTATTCGATGACCACTAGTATTCCATAATCCTAATTTGTTTAAGAGCTATACCACTTCCAAACAATTGTAAGAGGAATGATATTCTTTCTTCTTTTTTTTCCCTTAGTTTTTATAAATTAGTTTATTTTTGGGCAACTTTTAAATGGGACCTGTACCGAGCCATACCTGGAGCATGGAGTACGCTATTAAGAAGCCATCGTCGTCTCGGACCATCAACTGATATTTCTGATGTCCAGCACCTAAATGCACATGGTGTTCCTTATGTATATTCCTTGCTCCTTGTAGGTACCCATTGTTACACTATAAATCCATGTTTGTCCCTCGCTCTTATAGTTGGCTGCGTCGGTATCTACAACCCGCAAAGAGTAGAACCAATACCTACTAAGACTTGCGAACAAACTATATCGAGAGAATGATTCAGACTTACGTGAGGAGAGTACTTGAGGAGGTCGAAGATGTGGTGGTTGTCTCAGAAGAAGTACGTGAGGAGAGTACTTTATAGATCAGTATGGATGGTTCGTAGAAGGTGAGCATGCCACTTGCAGCTCACTTCAAGTTTACTACCAAGCAATCTCCAACATACGTGGAGGATAAAATGAGTATAGTGAAGCTGCCTTATGCTTGAACAGTAGAAAGTCTTATGTATGGTATTGTTTGTTGGAGACCAAACATTCTTCACGGAGTCGAAACGATGAGCCGATATATCTCAAGTCCTAGAAAGGAACATTGGAGCATGGTGAAATGGGTGTTGCAATATCTTCAAGACAGTTCCAATATAAGGCTTTTATTCGGAAGTGACGAGTCAAAGTTGATCGAATATACTGATACAGATATGGCTGGGGACATCGACACCAGAGGATCGACACCGTGCTACCTGGTGATGTTTGTAGGGAGAGCAATGATCTAGCAGTCGCAATTGCAGAAATGTGTGACCTTATCGACGAAGTCATAGTTTATTGCATCTACATAAGCATGCAAAGAGTTGCTTTGGTTGAAGTTCCTGATAAATTTTTTTTATACTGATTGAGGTATTATTGCAAAATTTTAGTACGAACCCAACACAATAACATGGAGTTCCAATAGAAGATCAAGATGTGCAATGGGCCGGACAGGTCCGACCCATGGTTCGATTTGACCGGACTCGGGCCGGGCTTAGCCCGGGAGAGGAAGTGGGCCAGGCTAGCCCGAGAAAAGAAAGAAGCAAACCCAATCCGGGACCGTGAACAGGTAGGGGGCAGGCCAGGCCAGGCTGAACCGGGCTAGGTCCGGGCCGGTTAAGGGTTGGGTCCGGGCCGACCCGATTTATTTCAAAAATAAGCAGAATTTTTTTTTGAAAATTTGAGGAGGAAAAATTGAAAAAATTTATTAATGTCATTATAATTTAAATATGCTATATCATTAACTAACAAAAAATTGAAACTTGAAAGTTGATATTTTAGTTACAAATTTTATAAGTATTTTTTTATTTTCCGTCGTCCGTCTTCCGTCCAAGAATGTATATGATATGTTTTTTCGCGTCTTTTTTACCATTCTAAAATTAAAAAATACGATGCACATTCATCTTCATCTTTTTCATAAGAATTTAAATATAAGAACATTTTTTGAGTGGGTAGGAACAATAGTTTTTGTTTTTTTTTTCCTTTTAATACACTTTTAGCATGTGATAATTTAGACATAAAACCAGAGCTACTACTACTACCTTGTTCAAGATGCAGCTTCCAAAATATCTGGCAGTACCATACTCCTCTTCTTGCTTAGCATCATTGAACATGCACTAAAACAAGATTCTGATGCTATCATGGACACCGGGACTATTAGTATATCATGTGCTATAGAAGAAAGTGTAGGATACTTTTTTTTTGTATCTTTTCCACCATTCTAAAATTGAAAAATACGGTGCAGATTCATCTTCATCTTTTTCATAAGAATTTAAATATAAGGACGTGAGTTGGTAGGAAAGATTGTTTTTGTTTCTTCCTTTACAGTACACTTTTAGCATGTGATAATTTAGACATAAAACAGAGCTACTACTACTACTACTTTGAACGGTTGTACCAGGTCAGCTCAATACAACCTTTTCTTCATATAAAGTAATCAAAGTATCTAAAACTTCTTTAATTTCTATTTTAAGCTAACTACCTCAACATTTATATTGTCATTAAAATCGTCTAACAATATAAATACACCATCTAATTAATCTTAGGATAAAAAACGGAAACCAAACAATATAGAAGATGTATATCATACAAATATTTTAGATTTTGTTTCTATTTTGGAAACAACATAATCAAAGCCAGGAACCTTTGTATATTAAAAAAATTAATGAGACATGTTAATAACTTTTGTTAAAGCTAAAAGAAAAGTTGGATAATGAATTTCAGATAAAAATACATGTAGCATTGTAAAATAATTCTAAAAATTAATAAATTAAATTAGCAATTAACCAATCATTTTCAGTTACTTGATAATCAAAAATTGAATTAACATTACAATAATGTGTAATAACATCTTTTAATTTAATAGAAATTTTCAACATTAAATAAGTAGAGTTCCATCTATGTGGTGCATCTTTAACAAATCTTCTAAAAGTTATACTATATTGTGCATATAAAGTTTTAAAAGCTTGTTGTCTACTTGCAGAAGCGTTCAAACTTTGTTAACATAATCTAACATTTTCTAAATTTGCTTGAAAGAATTGAAAGTATTCTTGTACAATTAAATTAGTAATATAACAAACACATTTTACATGCAAAAGTCGTCCTTTTACCGTAGGCAAAAATATAATTTTAAAATATTAATACAAGAAATATTATTACTAGCATTATCAAAAGAAAATGAAACAAAATTTATTGTGAATATTATATTCACGTAAAAATTGCATTATAGTATCACCGATTATAAAGCCAGTATATGGAAATACTAAAGGTCGTAGACAAATAATACGTTTTTTCAACACCTATTTTGGATCTAAATAATGTAGGACTGTTGAGCACCACTAGAGGGGGGAGGGGGAGTGAATAGAGTGTGTGCGTGTGCAGCGAAAATAATCACCACTTAAAAATTTAACAGATTATAAACTACGGCAGATGTAAGAGACAGTAAATTAAATGCAGTAATCAAGAGATAGAAGATCAAACTCGGTGAACACCGCTATATATACTGGTTTCCCTTTGAGAGGACTAATCCAGTCGCGAGTACTCTTGTCCTCACTATTTGCAAGCTAAATGAGAGCTTGTCGTCTCTTTACAACACCGTGCTTGGCGATAAGTGCACGACCGACTTCATAACATCGTGCTTGGTGACGAGCGCACGACCAACTCCAACAAACTTGAGTACGAAAACTGAGAATGTTACTGGCCTTGCTAAGAGTGGTATTGGCCTTGCTAAGAGTGGTATAGGCGAAATATGAAAGCTTTAGAACGATGAAAAACACTTAGGAAGAGATAGAGAGAAGAGTGAATGAGTGATTAGAAATGTGAAAATCCTTCTCTATTTATAGTATTTTTTCTGACCAAACTCGAGCAGAGTTCGGGCTGAGTTCGGATGCTAAGATCTTACAAACGAACGTTGCTTGCAGATTTGAAGGGAACATAATTTCGAAAATTCCATGACCGAACTCGGTCAGAGTTCTAGCCGAATTCTGTCTATGCAGAATGAGATTTTTGGGGTCCAAATTGCATAGGATTTTTGGTTATTTGGATGTGTGGAATTTTGTGGGATTGGGTAGGCTTTTTAGATTTTGTGGACTGGGAAAACCTAAGCCAGTAATATCCCGATCGATCTCACATTTTATATTTCCTAGACTCAATAAAGTAAAAAATTACAAAAGAAAATATAAAAAGACTCGATCTGGATTCCAATGCAATTCCTTTTGGATGATGATTTGATTGATCTTTGTAGATGCAGGATATAGATGTAGTACGTTCTTTGATATTGATTTCAGTAACGTGTAACACCTTTAGCATATCGTATATTTTGCGTATCGACTTAAGTTGCCGTTGATTTATCAAAATCAGGTGTGACTATTTAGGCAATGGCCAACAATCTCTCCTATTTTGATAATTGATAAACTTGAGTCTATACCAAAATATAACTAAGATGTAACTTTAAAATAATATACCTGACTTGTCGCAGAAATATGAAATTTGAAATTTTGTCATTTTGATTTTTTGTATAGCTCTTCTCCCCCTTTGTCATATACGCAAAATGAGTAGCTTCCACACAATATGTAAAGCCAACATTTTTACACAGACAAGGAAAGAAAGAAAATAATATCTATAGTAAACAAGTCATAACACAGTAGAACTAGTAGCAGTGTAAATGAAAAACTCAGATAGCATCAACTAGAATATAAAGGAAATACAACTAAGTTCAAAAGCATAAAGTCATAACTAAAATAGTTTGACTGCTAAAACTACTGCATAAAAAGTCCAACTGTGAAAGTTTGGACTACTACAAAGTGCAACTACATAGATCATCACTAGCAAAATAAAATCTCAAAACTCTAAACTGAAAGCCCATATCACATCTGAGCATCATCATCGGCTGGAGGAGCAGGTGGCTGAATCGAAGTAAGCAGTAGTCGGATCAAAGTATCCGAAAGTGGTCAGATCACCAAATCTCGGTCCGTCGAACCCAGGATGATGGATCATCGGTATAGGAGCTGAAGGGTGATGCGCCAAATTCCAGTGCAGATCAGCAATGTTGTTTCTCAAGACCTTAGCCTGTGAGGTATGGCGGAACTCAGCATCTACATAACTCTGATGACGTTGTCCAGAGAGAGTGACAAAGTCATCAAAGCGCTGATAGCCTGCGGATCAAATCTTGGAGCAGGAGGTGGAGCGTCTGGATCGGCATGAGCATCAGCAGGAGCAGCACTGGATGGAGGTGGAGGTAGAGGATATTTCCTAGACCTAGTCAGCTCAAAAGATGACCCGGAGATAGGACATGAATTAAGATTGATTTCAAATATCTTAAAGATAACTGCTAGATGCATGGGGTACAGAAGGTTGCACCCCACTTTCCTAGAACCAATCATCCAAGCCATAAATGTCTTGGGGACAAAGAAAGGAACACCGAAGTGAATGTGGTATATGGCAGACATCTCAAGAAAGGTAATCTCATTGGTAGATCCCTTTTTAGGAAGCTAGGTAGAATAGATAAAATGATGCAACTCATAAAAGTTTTGATTAAGGTATTTTGCATACAACCTACCGCCCCGAGGGACTGGGTTAGGATGACACCTTGCAGCCTTAATGGAATCAAGAGTAACTCCTTCGGAAAATTGAACTTTGTGAATTTCAACTAAAGTTTCGCCGACGTCAGGCATATGAAAATATTCACTAATGTCAGTCGAGTTGAATTCAAGTTCTTTTCCGCCGACACAAGAATAGATACTACCGTCGGGTTTTATTTACATGTTGCAGTAAAACATACGAACGACATTATCATAGATATTATCAGAAGTTTCAAAGAAATCTCGAAGACTTAAGTTTTCAAAAGTCGACGCGTACTCTGAGAAAATAGTAAAGTTGACGGATCGCCTGGAACAAATTTTTCGATAGCGGAATGTGTCAAACCAAGACTCCGATATTTCCAAACATGGAAATAAAGTCGCGTCATATTCCTTTTTGCCAGTAGTGCGAGTAGGACTGAACACGTTTTCGGGTTCGTACTCAAAAGTAGAATATGAACCAGCCGCAGAATCTATTTTCTTTCTTTTGAAGATTTTAGGAGCCATAGAACTGGCAAAGGAGAAGGAAGAAGATATACCTTAAAGAGAATGAAAAAAAAATAGAGAATGTCACCTTCTTGAGCTTCGTAGACCTAAGGAGAAAGGAGGAAGGAAGCTTGGAGGAGATAAAGGATGGAGTTTTTGTGGAGTTTTCGGTGCTCGGATGGAAGAAATAGGAGGAGGAAGAAGGGTTTATAAAGGGGCTAGGGCCGGCTGTGCGGTTCTGGAAATTCGAACCGACGCCAACCGAACAAAGTCCAAACTTGGTCCGTGTTCCAACAGAGTTCGGCCACTTGTATTTCCATTTCATTTTATGCATAATGAATAATAAATAGACTTAATAACCTTTAATTCTTTAATTTAATAATATTTATTACTTTGGGTTAGCTGTAGGGGCCGGATCTCAGCTAGCGGTAGTCCGAAGATACTTGACACCGTGTCGCTTAGACTTTTACGTGTTTTTGACAGAAGCGCCATTTCGGCTTGTACCCAAAATAACTTCAATTAATAAATATCAAAATTTTCAAGTTGTAAGAATTTTTATTAAACATAACATATTATGAATCTGAAAATTCAAGTATGCCAAGTTCATGTCGCAGATAATTGAAACGATCTTCAGCCAGCGGTTTTGTGAAAATATCTGCTAATTGATGATCTGTGTCAATGAATTATAAGCAAATATTTCCGTGTTGTTGGTGATCACGTAAAAAGTGATAACGAATCTCTATGTGCCTCGTGCATGAATGACAAATAGGGTTCATAGTCAAATTAATCGTACTAGTGTTATCACAATATATGGGAATCTTAGAGTAGTGTAGATTGTAGTCTTCTAGAGTTTACTTCATCCACAAAATTTGAGCAAAACAGCGTCCTGCGACGATATACTAGCCTCAGTCGTTGATAACGCTACAGAATTTTGCTTCTTGCTAAACTAGGAGACTAAAACTTTTCCTAGGAAATGACACGTATCGCTGGTACTTTTACGGTCTACTTTGCATCGTGCAAAATCCGCATCTGAATAACCGATTAGGTCAAAAGATGTGGTTTTGGGATACCACAAGCCGACTGTAGAAGTTCCCTTAAGGTATCAAAAGATTTGATAAGCTTAACGGCGCATAAGTGTGATTCATTAGGATTAGCTTGAAACATGATATCAGGGCGACTACCAGTTAAATATAATAAACTACCAATCGTACCTCGATACTTACGCTGGTCGACTGGTTTGCCACTTTCATCAATGTCAAGCCAGGTTGATGTAGCCATTGGAGTTTCGATAGGCCTTACGTTGTCGAAGTTATACTTCTTCAGTAAATCCTTCGTATACTTAACTTGGTTGATGAATGTTCTTGTGAATGCCGTTTGATCTGGAGTCCTAGAAAGTAGTTTAGCTCTCCCATCATACTAATTTCAAACTCACTCTGCATACACTTAACAAATTTTTGACAAAGTTTTTCATTAGTAGAACCGAATATTATATCATCTACATAAATTTCCACAAGAATAATATCATCATCTGAAGATTTGATAAATAGAGTAGTATCAACTCTTCCTTTTGAAAAATCATTTTCAAGTAGAAAGACACTTAGGCGTTCATACCAAGCACGAGGTGCTTGTTTGAGTCCATAAAGTGCTTTTCTAAGTTTGAAGACGTGATCAGATTTTTAAAAATCTTCAAATCCAGGGGTTGTTTGACAAAAACTTCTTCTTTCAAAAATCCATTTAAAAATGCACTTTTCACGTCCATTTGAAATTGTTTGAAATTGTGAAAACATGCACATGCACAAAACATGCGGATAGCTTCTAGTATAGCAACAAAAGCATATATCTCATCATAATCAATACCTCTTCTTGATTATAACCTTGTGCCACTAGATATGCTTTGTTGCGTAGAACTTATCCATCCTCACTTAATTTATTTCGGAACACCCATTGGTACCAATTATCGATTGACCAATAGGTTCAGGAACAAGTTTCCAAACTTGGTTTCTCTCAAATTGATTAAGTTATTCTTGCATGGCATCAATCCAAAATTCATCATTAAATGCATCCGCTACTGTCTTAGGTTCTACTTGAGATATAAAAGCTACATTAGCTGGTATATCAGTGTCTTTAGTAGAAGAACGTGTACTTACACCTTTTGATACATCACCTATGACGAACGTTTCTGGATGATCTGGCAAGAATTTTCAAGATTTGAACATCTTTGTTAGATCTTCCACAGGGCTCTCTTTGGTAGCAGTATCCTTAGATGACTTGGTTTTAATCTGTGCATCTTCATCATCTATGTCGCTAGATATGTGACTATTGAGCTCATCAAAGGTAACGTTAATAGATTCTTCAGCAATCATAGATCTTTTATTGAAAACTCTATATCCCTTACTCTTAGCAGTATATCCGAGAAATATCTTTTCATCTGTTTTAGAGTCGAACTTACCCAAATTGTCTTTAGTGTTCAGGATAAAATAGTGCATCCAAAAACTTTAGAGTATGAAATATTTGGAATCCTTCCAAACCACAGCTCATATGG
Source organism: Iris pallida (assembly GCA_029216955.1). Lineage (NCBI taxonomy): Eukaryota > Viridiplantae > Streptophyta > Magnoliopsida > Asparagales > Iridaceae > Iris > Iris pallida. The sequence continues at coordinate 4,600,964 of JANAVB010023995.1, read as the reverse complement.
TGTTTTCTTCGAGATAGGTTGAATCAACACCCTATTTAAAACATGACAGGCTGTACTAACAGCTTCTGTCCAAAAATATTTAGGAAGATTATGCTGATTGAGCATGACTCTAGCCATTTCGCTTAGAGTACGATTCTTCCGCTCCACAACACCATTCTGTTGGGGAGTTCTAGGACAAGAAAACTCGTGGTAATATCCACTATCATCACAAAACTTTTTGAAATCAGCATTTACGAATTCGCCACCACGATCACTTCGGATACGAGTAATCATGAAGCCTTTTTCATTTTGTATCTTTTTACAAAATATCTGAAATTTAAAAATAGCATCACTTTTATTTGATAAAAGTAAACCCATGTATAACAAGAAAAATCATCAACAATTACAAAAGCGTAGAGCTTACCGCCAAGACTAGCGATTCTACTATGACCAAATAAATCTATATGAATTAACTGCAAGGGTCTAGAAGTACTCAGAGTGTTGATGAATTTAAAACTTGACCTAGTTGCTTTGTTCTTTTCACAGTCAGCACATATCATGTCTCTCTTGAATGTGATTTCAGGGAGTTCTTTTACCAGCTTTTTGGTGCATAGTCGTAAGATAGTATCCATATTGGCATGTCCTAGCCTCATGTGTCATAACCAGCTTTCATCTTGATTTGCTACTAGGCACCTTCCTACATTGTTAGTACTTTCTAAAAAGAAAACATAAATGTTGTCTTCCATAATTCCTTCATATACGGGATTACCAGATGATATTTTATATATAGAGTATTTGTCTTTTACAAAGTTGATACCATAACCATTATCTGCCAAGTGACTTATGCTTGGTAGGTTATGTTTCAACTTCGTAACTAGACAAACGTCTTTAATTACTGATAAGGAGACATACCAACATTGTCATTTCTAATTATATCACCTCTCAAGTTATTTTCGAAGGAAACGTATCCTTCTTTCTTCATCGATAGCGTAGCGAACAAAGATGCATCACCAGTCATGTGCCGCGAACATCCGCTAGCGAGGATCCACTTGTTTCTAGCATGAGAGGGTTGTGAGTCCACCTACAAAACGAGTAGATGAAACCTTTGGTACCTATTTCTTCGAGGGTCCATTTTGATTAGTTTTAGGTATCCAAACAAGTGTTTGATTGTCAACAACCTTTCTTGCTAGACAATACTGTGATATGTGCCCGTGAGTACCACAGTATGTACAAGTTTTGAAAAAGTGCTCTTTGTTTCTGTGTTGACATACATTTGTGTCTTCTTTGAAAACCTATATGTGAAAGCATAATTATGATTAACGTGTTGCTTGCGTGCTTTCTGTGGTTTAGTCCTCTTAGTTGTATGCTTAGCGTTAGGACTAACCTTAGGCTGTGTCACAGGAATGGCCTGTTTGCCTAACTTGATATCTAACTTTTTAGAGACCGCATAAAACTCCTCATATTTGGCAGTCATATCAACGAGTCTTTGCTCTGTGACTAAGTGTCTCTTCTTCTTTATGTCATAAAGTTATTGTATTTTGACATAGTCTCTTTTTTTATTTTCGATAGTGAGAATAGCCTCATGATAGTCTACTTTGAGCTTGGCTATCTCATCCGTGTTACCGATAGCAGATGTCGCTTTAATGTCTTCGAGAAGATTAGACAATCTTCCTACTTTGGTTGTGCATGTCTTAAGCTCTTTGCGAGATTGCTTGTACTTGTCTAACACATTTCTGTATTCTTCAAGAGTTCGTTAAAGGTTGTTTCTAATTTATCGAAAGTAAAGTCATCATACAGAGGGTTAGAAGATACCTTATCAAATGCCATAAGACAAACATTTGCAGTGCTACATGGTCTGTCTTCTTCCTCTGATTTACTGGCATCACTTTTGTGCCAGATGCTTGTGTTTGCATACTTTCGACCTGTTGTAGCTTTTTTGCTTGATCTTGATCTATTATATGGACTGCTTTTCTTTGACAGTGGATAGTCCTTCTTCATATACCCTGACTTCTTGCATCCAAAGCGTATAGTTTCTTCTTCATTGTTTTCGTGGACGTCTTTCTTCTTTCGGTTTGATCTCTCAAACTTTAAGAATTTTTTGAAGTTCTTTACTAGCAGGACTTGCTCATCACCACTTGATGATTCTTCGTCAGAATCATTATATGCAACTCTTTTGGCTTGTGCTTTGAAGGCGATAGATTTTTCCTTGGGGGTTGCTTCTCCAAATTCTTGCAAGTCCAACTCATGGGTCATCAGCTTGCCCAAAGTGTCTCTAGAGTCATTGTGGTGAGATCGTTTTCTTCAATGATCGTAGTTGCCTTTGGGTTCCATTCTTGGTTAGAGTTCGTAGCACCTTTCTGATCTTCTCATGGTTACTGTAATCCTTACCAAGAGATTGCAAAGGATTAGTAATATCTAGGAAACGAGTAAACATTTTGTGTAATTGACTCGTCGGGTTTCATCCTAAATGATTCATATTCTTGTATTAGTCTGCTGATTTTGAATTCTTTTACTTGGGAGGCACCCTCATGAGTTACTTCAAGAAGTTTCCAAATATCATGAGACGTAGTACAGGTAGAAACACGATTAAACTCCGTCTTATCAATTGTACAGAATAGTGCATTGATGGCACTTGTATCTAGACTAGCCTTTGTTTTTTCTTCGTCTGTGTATTTGTCGTGTAGCTTGTCTACAAGTACACCCTCAATCACTGTAGTTGCCGGTTTCTTATAACCGTCAACTACTATAGACCAAAGATCAAAGTCAAGAGACTTTAGAAAGAAACTCATCCATGTTTTCCAATATGTGTAGCTCGTTCCATCAAATAGTGGGGGGTCTATTTGTGGATTGTCCTTCACCGTTGAATATTGATTTCACGGCTGCCATATATACTCTCTAGAGTATTATATATATTATCCGCTCTGATACCAATTGTAGGACCGTTGAGCACCTCTAGAGGGGGGAGGGTGAATAGAGTGTGTGCGTGTGCAGCGAAATAATCACCACTTAAAAATTTAACAGATTATAAACTACGACAGATGTAAAAGATTGTAAATTAAATGTAGTAATCAAGAGATAGAAGATCAAACTCAGTAAACACCGCGATATATACTAGTTTTTCTCTGAGAGGACTAATCCAGTCGCGAGTACTTTTGCATGTTGTTAATCCACTATTTGCAAGCTAAATGAGAGCTTGTCGTCTCTTTATAACATCGTGCTTAGCGACAAATGCACGACCGACTTTATAACACCGTGCTTGGTGACGAGCGCACAACCAACTTCAACAAACTTGAGTACGAAAACTGAAAAGTTTTCTAACTTGCGACCTCTTTACAACTCTGTAGACCAACCACTCTAAATCGAACAGAATGTTACTGGCTTTGGCTAAGAGTGGTATAGGCAAAATATGAAAGCCTTAGAACGATGAAAAACACTTAGGAAGAGATAGAGAAAAGAGTAAATGAGTGATTAGAAATGTAAAAATTATTCTTTATTTATAGTGTTTTTTCTGACCAAACTCGGGCAGAGTTCGGGTTGAGTTCGGATGCTAAGATCTCGCAAACGAACGTTGCCTGCAGATTTGGAAGGAGCAGAATTTCGAAAATTCCATGGCCGAACTCGATCCGAACTCGGACTGAACTCGGTCAGAGTTCTAGCCGAATTCTGTCTAGGCAGAATAGAATTTTTTGGGTCCAAATTGCATAGGGTTTTGGTTATTTGGATGTGTGGAATTTTGTGGAATTGGGTAGGCTTTTTGGATTTTGTGGACTGGAAAAACCTAAGCCAGTAATATCCCGATCGATCTCACATTTTATATTTCCTAAACTCAACAAAGTAAAAATTACAGAAAATATAAAAAGACTCGATCTGGATTCCAATGCAATTTCTTTTGGATGATGATTTGATTGCTCTTTGTAGATGCAGGATGTAGACGTAGTACGTTCTTTGATATTGATTTTAGTAACCTGTAACACCTGTAGCATATCGTATATTTTACGTATCGACTTAAGTTGCCATTGATTTATCAAAATCAAGTGTGACCATTTAGGCAATGGGCTAACAAATAATGTGTCGAAATACAAATATAAACGTAATTTTGTTTAGTAGTCCATATATCATAAGTTAGAGCAAATTTTCTAAGATTTTCAAAACTTTGTTTTAAAGTTGTCATTTTTCTTAAATATTTTGATAGCCTCTGCTCTAGTAATTGATATGGAAACTTTAATAAAATAAGGATTAAGATTAGTACTTGCATAATCATAATACCAATCACTCTCACCGGATGTAAAATGTTGCTCATCGCAAATAATATATTTTGTTAACTCAATTTTGCTACGTGCATCAAAATAAATAAAGTTATCTATAGAAGATCCTTGAGGACCAGTGCTTATCTGTATGTGTCTAGCATGCAGTGTGTCCTTGCCATAACATTTTTCTAGTGTCTTTTAAAGTGTCCGTGCCGTCATTTTTTTGTATTTAAATTTTTGGGCTAATTAGCGTTTAGACCCTATATTTTTATACTAGTTTAGAGTTTAAGTCCTAACATGTCCAGTTGGAAAGTTTGGACCCTGTATATTTATTTTTTGTTTATTTTTTTCCTATTATACCCCTCCTTCCTATGCAGGACAATAATTTTTTTTTCTATATAAGCTAGTGAGGGTATAATAGAAAAGACAACAAATTATAAAAAATTAGGGTCTAAACTTTCCAATTGAACGTGATAGGGCTTAAACTCTAAGCTGGTATAAAATTCAGGGTCTAAACTCTAATTAGCCCTAATTTTTTTCTATATTTTTTGCAATGTGCATCTTCTGCTATTGGTTTTTTATCTTTTGGATCTAAAACCGGTGCGCCGTTAATATCAGTGACATACTTTTTCATAATATTCTCATAAAACTGATTTTTTTTTCCTATTTACAACATTAGTAGCTATACTTCTACTTTCAGGAGGTTATATTTGTACCGGTGGCACAAAATTAAGAATATGATTATTTTCAAACAAATAAGCATAATAAGCAAAGTTTTGGTCAAAATCACCTCCAGAAGGATGGTTAAAAATAAGAGAAGAAAATAATTTGTTTTTCTAACAAAAAGAGAGAGAGAGGGAGGGAGGAAAGAAAATTCAAAATCAGAAAAAGAAAAGAAAAATATTCTGTAATATTAAAATTACTTGAAATGTCAACTTGAATCCTCCGAAATTTTTTGCACAAGTTGAAATCTCAAGAAATATTTTGCACAAGTTGAAGCCTCAAGAACACTGCACTTTGGACTCCAGAAAGCTGCACTCCAATATCTAAAGTTGTTACTTCAATCTTTTGAAATTGTTTTGCTTCTAAAAGACTTTTTTTGTGGTTAATTTTCATAATTTATGGGCTATTTATAGGATTTTTTGGGTACAAAATGACCCCAAATACCCCTAAAATATAGTTGTTATAAGAATATTTTGGTCATTTTCAGCAAAATGACCAAAATATCCCTAAAACGACTAAAAGCGACTACCAAAATGGGAGTATTTTGGTCAAAATATCCCCAACGGATATATGGGTCAGACTGGACCGGGTCGGTGATTGGTCCAGGTTGGTCTGACCGGGTTTCCGGGCTAAACCGGACAGTACCTGCGAAGAAGCTGGGCCGGGCCGGGCTGTCGGGTCGAAAAGTTGGACCCAGTCCGGATCCGCTAGAGCCATGGGCCGAACCGGGCCGGTCCGTTGATCGGGTCCAGGCCGATCCAGATCGACGTTGATTGGGCCGGTCCCGTCCGGGCCGCCTGGCCCACTACACACCCTGAATAGAAGGGGGCAAAAGTCTCATTGCCACTATTATATATGTGAAAATACTGGTTAAAAATTACATTACAGTACAGAACATGAATTATGAAAACACAACAATGAGTTAAATACCACCTGTAAATGATGATTGTTCTCAACATTTTGGACTATCTAGAAAGCTAGAAGCCTTGAGGGCCTTCACCAATTCTGTACTAACTATCGAACTATCTAGAAAGCTAGAAGGGTTGAGGACCTTAACCAATTCCCAGTTAATTACTTACACTGTACAATAGAAGAAGAGGAAAAGAACAATAGAAGCAGGACATGACATAAGCTTGAACAACAAATCTAGGTTAGAGTTTGTATATTAAGGCCTCGTTTGGTTCACGGATTTAAGGAACCAAGAAAGGAAAGTTGTTCATTTTCTTTGTTTGGTAGCCACAAACTTGGAAATCAATTTCCTGACAAGGGGGAAAATTGGTGGGAATATGGTTCCACTCAAGATCCATTGGATTGATTTTCCCTCCTCCTTTCCCAACATTTATTACAAAAGTTATGACAAAAGTAACCATGTGTCATTGCTTATTTTACCATTAATGTTATTTTTTATAATATTATTTTTATTTTAAAAGGTAAGGATATTATTGGAACATTGTTATATTTTGCTTTTCTATCCTAGTTAGTTTCCTTGTTTTACCAAACAACGGAAAGAAAATATGACAGAAATTCTACTTTTCCATTTCCATGGAAAATACAAGGGAATTCATTTCCTTTCCGTGAACCAAACGAGGCCTAATGTTCATGCTTCACCCACGCTTTTAGTATTCCAGGAACGGGAAGCGATGTGGGCAATTTGTCAAATGAATTGGCCATTGCAGGTTGTAGCATTTGAGGTGGATAGCCCTGTATGCTGGAGGACTCACCTCCATTTGAACTAGGCTCATGGACACCTTCATTAATTGCATAAGGTAAAAGGAGTGCTGCATATAAGAGAGTGTAAGATATAATGGACACCTTCATTTGAACTAGGCTCATGGACACCTTCATTAATGATAGTGTGACTTTAGATAACTAGGCTCTTTTACCAAATCTCATTGCTTTAAGAACATAGGATTCATCATGTAAAAGGAGTGCTGCATATAAGAGAGTGTTACATATAAGTAACAAGTAGCAGCTAAAGTCACACTATCATTAATTGCATCAGGTCCGATACACGTTGACTGCCGTTCTGCTAATGATTGCTAGGTAATAGCAGGGGCTGATCTAGGAAATTATTTATTTGTGTCTGTATGTAGAAGCATAAAATTTTTCAAGTTCAAGTGCATGACAGCTATGTGCTGAAGTACTTCTTTCTCTATGCACCATATACTAAAGACAATGATTCTTCAACAGTCTATGCGACAGAGTCCATGCGTCATTCATCAAAACAATGAACTTTTGAGGACTATGCGTCAAAGGACTTGGGATGTGAACAAGCAAGCAGCATAGTCAATCAAGTTGCATAGTCTATTCTGACATCCCCATCGAAAGCTGAGCTATCTCGTTCAACGTGCAGAAGACGGTTACAGTGATGACGTCAGCTCTGACGTTATGCTTTACAGCTGAACAAAGTCAGTGGTATATGGCAAGTTATGTCAACAATATACGGCTACTTCATCTTGCAGCTCGAATGCATCAGTATGAGGAGAAGCTATGTATGCCACGTGTATTACGTGTTCACATACTGCTCCCTTTGTGGAGATCGTGCATTACGTGGCCGTATGACACTCAACATGTCCCATGTAACTGAAGCCATGTGGCAGTCCGAACGTGACATGCGTGCACGACTCAATCTCACATTCTTCAGTTGGCTCATGCGGCATCAGTTCTTCATGCGCCTAAGACAGAAAACAGTGCATATAATCATTACTGGTGAAGAAATGCTATAAATAAAGGGACAATGCGTTCCTCATGGACATAAGGCACACGTACAGACCCATGAGATAGAGCTTTCAGTGACAGAGCCTACTTGTTGCCCAAATTCTACCAGTGAGCCAGAGTTCACAACTTTCTGTAATTTTCGCCTTGGATCGCAACGGAGTAAAGAAGTCGACCGCAGACTTGATCTCCATCAACCCAATCCCTAGATTTTTTTTTTTACTTAGAATTATTGTTAGTCCCGAGGCGTGGATATAGATGAAAAACAGGAGTTCAGCAAGCCTACATAGTAGGTGCCACAAATGAGGAGTTTAGCAAGTCTACACAGTAGGTGCCACAAATGAGATAGATCTCAAGAATAAAGTTAGGCCTCCCTACTCAGTAGGTGCCTTAAAACCTAAAGAACGAGTTACAGAGAAACAGAAGAAGAAGAAGAGGAAGAGGAGGATTAAATCTGCCGGGGTGTAAAAACATCGTTGCTCAAAGCAAGATTCGCCTCTATACGATCCGCTTCCAAGAACCAACAAGTTCAAGAGAACTTCTGGAACGCTCATCAGTCAATATTTGAGACTTGAACGGGCTTCCTGAACTTTACGGACTCCCTTAACTCTCTTCTTTGGTGTATCTTGGAAAGGAGGCAGGGGGCTCTATTTATAGAGTGGAGTGAGGCCTCACCACCTCTCATTCATATCCGATGTGGGACTAAAACACCAATACTCTAAAATAGAGTTTGATGTTTTACATCATCCCACAATCAACATAGTCGAGTGCTAGCCCACGCCTTTCCCCCGAACACTCCCGTGCATGCACGAGACAACCTGGAGTCCGTGTCGAGTCCGAGCCCGCACAACAAAAATCAACTTACGTCCTTATTGGAATTAATCATTTTTTCTTAGTAAAATCACCCACATAGTTCCCTCCTTAGGGTCACCACCCCATGTGCATATCCCAACAACACATACTCATATATATGTTGAGATAACTCATGGTGCTTTTCCAATGTGGGACTAAACTTTACAAAGCATGTTGAGAGCAAGCTCTCTTCATGTCAAGGAGCAAGAGCACCAACAATCCCCTACATATCTCATCATATATGTGTCTAGGGTTGAGCGTTCCCCACAGTAACTGTCCATTTTGCATTAGGATAGATGTCGCTGACGACTTGAATCTTTCCGCATGGGTTAAATAACAATGTGATACAAGAATGAACTATGCCTTGAATTATGCACCATAATTGTAATTCTTTTCACTCACAAAATGTAGTTACATGTGCTTCTGGCTGCACATTAAAGATCCTGTGCCAGCCTGGTTTCAGTGTATAATTTTGGACGTCTACAAGTTTACCCTCAAGAGACGGCCTGATATCTCTTTCTATACACTATAGGTAAGTTCTTTATTAAAGAGACATGGCATGAAGCCTTGCGCTTCCTTGCGGTGCTACGCCGCTATGACATGGCCTAAAGTCGAGGCATTACCCCTACCCGGAAACCTCATCGTAGTATCACACTACTGCAGCATGAGGTCACAGCCTCTTTGTAGTACCATTCTACCCAGCATGAAGCCTAAGGCTTCCTTGTGGTGTTACGCCGCAACGACATGGTTTGCAAGGCCAAGGCTTTACCCCTACCTGGGTACCTCATCGTGGTGTCGTGCCACTGTAACATGGGGTCACCCTCCCCTTTGTAGTGCTGTCTACAACTCTTTAATTTCATCATACAGCATTAGGCTACCTGCCTATTTGCGGTGCTACGTCGCTATGACTTGGCTTGCAAAGCCGAGACATTATCCCTACCTGGGAACCTCATGGTGGAGTCATCCCACTGTAGCATGGAGTTTTACTCCTTGTAGTGCTGCGCTACCGTGCTTCCTGTAAAGCACACCAGGTATTCACTCTGCCTGAGAACTTATTAAGGCATTTAAGCCAACCTCAACACAGGATCCATTTTTCGCAGAAAACACATAGTAGACAACAGTGGTTATGGATTCGTAACCCTTCCATGTTCCCAAGAACAAGTACCCACTGTTACCAGATAGTTTTCCAGTCAGTGGTCCTCCCTTGAACCGAAAGTTAGATGTATAGTAAATTTCTCTTTGAACTAATAACATAAAACTTTATGGTAGGATTACAAAAACATACTATCAGAATGCCTTCAAGCCCATCTTCCCTGCCGTGTCTTCAACCAGCTGACGCTTGAGGCCCTTCGTGAACGGATCTGCCAGGTTCTCCTGACTCCGAACATCGATTACTGCAATGACACCTCTTTTGATGAGATCGTTCACTGTCCTGTGCTTTAACCGCACAGTTCTCTTCTTTCCGTTGAAGAGATCATTTGATGCCACCGCCGCAGTCGCTTGGTTGTCGCAGTATATTGGAATTGCCGATATCTGCGCTCCAACCACTGGAAGATCATACATGAGCTCCCGAAGCTATTCTGCTTCATCTGCTGCGGTATCAAGTGCAAAGAACTCAGATTCCATAGAAGACCGCGAGAGCATAGTCTGTTTCTTCGACTTCCACGATATAGCAGCTCCACCCATGGAAAAGATGTATCCACCTGTGGATCTCTCGCTTTCCACCTCTAAACACCAACTAGCATCACTGAAGCCTTTCACTACTGTCGGATACCCGCTGTAGTGCAGTGCATATGTCTGAGTTTTCTTGAGATATCTCATAACACGTTTCACAGCTTTCCAGTGCTGACCGCCTGGATTGCTTGTGAATCGACTCAGCATTCCCACAGCGAAAGCTATGTCAGGCCTAGTGGCAGTAGTAGCGTACATCAAACTTCCGATGACGCTAGCGTACTCCAATTGCCTGACGCTTTCCTTCGAGTTTGGCTCCAGCTTCTGATCACTTCGGTACGGCGTATCAATTATGGGAAGATCATGATACCCGTATCGAATGAGCATCTTCTCAATGTAATGAGATTATGACAGCGCCACTCCAGTGTCTGTCTGGATGTTCTTTATGCCCAAGATGACATCTGCATCCCCCAAATCCTTCATACTGAACTTGGTTGAGAGGAACTTCTTTGTCTTCGTGACATTGCCTATATCCTTTCGTAGGATTAGCATGTCGTCCACGTACAGACAAACGATGACTCCTCTTCCATCTGCGAACTTCGTGTAAACACACTTGTCCGTCTCGCTAACTCTGTAGCCGTTTGATCTAATAACTTTGTCAAATTTCTCATGCCACATCTTGGGAACTTGCTTCAAACCGTACAATGATTTCACCAACTCGCAGACTTTGTCTTCAAGACCATTGGCGATAAATCCATCTGGCTGTTGCATGTATATCTCTTCGGTCAGCTCGCCATTCAGGAATGCTGTCTTTACATCCATCTGATGTATCACCAACTTATGTATTGCTGCTAGAGCAATTAACATTCTGATGGTGGTCATCCGCGCTACTGGAGCATATGTGTCAAAGTAGTCTATCTCCTGTTTCTGAGAAAACTCCTTGGCTACCAGCCTGGCCTTGAACTTGTCAATAGTTCCATCTACCTTCATCTTTTTCTTGAAGATCCATTTATATCCGATGGGTTTTGCTCCTTCAGGTAGATCTACTAACACCCATGTGTTATTGGAGGTGATAGAGTTATACTCGTCATTCACTGCCTTCTTCCAGAAGATAGCATCTCTGGTCTTCATCGCCTCATCATAGGTAAGCGGATCTGCTTCTACATGATAGGTGACAAAGTCATCTCCGAAGTCCTTTAGTATCCTCACTCGCTTGGCTGACGGCTCTTCGAGTTCTGGTTCAAACGTTGTTTCATCAACAACAATTTCTTTTTGGACTACGACATCGTTGGAAACCTCAGCTTCCTTTGCACCATCATTATTCTCCGAAATGTCCGCGAGAACAATATTTTTATGCCTTGCAAACTTGTCTTCAAAGTACTCCACATCACGAGATTCGATGACATGGTTAGACCCCAAGTCAAGGAATCTTCGAGCGTCACTCTTCTCGGCATACCCCAAGAAGATCGTCTTCGTAGTCCTTGTTCCGAGTTTCTGAATCTTCAGATCCGAAAGTTTTACGTATGCCAGACACCCCCACACTCGAATGATATTCAAGTTGGGTCTGACTTTGAACCAGAGTTCATGAGGAGTAATATCAGAAGTTGCATACGGCACTCTGTTCAGAATGAATGTGGCCGTCAATGCAGCTTCTCTCCAAAAATACTTTGGAAGACCCGCAGTTAACAACATTGAGTTCATCATCTCTGTCAACGTTCTGTTCTTCCTTTCTGCTACTCCGTTGGACTGAGGAGAATACATAGCAGTAGTCTCGTTGATGATTCCATGTTCTTTGCAGAACGATGTGAAATCATGAGATCGATATTCTCCGCCTCGATCACTCCTCAACCTCTTGAGTTGTTGTCCAGTTTGCCTTTCAGCTTCATCCCTGAACTTCTTGAACTTCTCGAATGCTTCGTCTTTTGTTTTTATCAAGTAGACGAACGCGTACTTTGAGAAGTCATCAATGAAGGTTATGAAATACTTCATCCCGGCCTTCGTGGAGAATTGTTTGAAGTCATAGATATCGGAGTGCACCAACTCCAGAAGATCTGTGCTTCGATTGACCCGATGAAAGGGTTTTCTTGTGATCTTAGTCTGAGCACACACTTCACATTTCTCCACCTTTCTTCCACATTTGGAGATAAGTCCTAGACTAGACATTTTGTTTATCCTTTTACAATGGACATGTCCTAGTCTATTATGCCACAACTCAAGAGTATAAGCAGAATTGGAAATTGCATTTATGTTCTCTGACTGGGTTACAAGTTGGAGTTTAAACATTCCTTCGGTATAGAAAGCTTTTCCGAAGTACATTTCTTTCAGGGACATCACCATCTGGCCAGTATTGATGTCCATCCTTAGGCCTGCGTTACAGAGCAGGCCTCCAGAGATCAGGTTCTTGGCAATCACGGGAACATACTTCACACCTTGAAGCGTCAGAGTTTTTCCGGATGTCAGCTTCAGCTCCACCATCCCGATCCCTTGAACTTCAGCTTGTGCCTGGTTCGCCACCATCACCTTCTCAGAGGTTTGCTGGTATGTGGTGAACCATTTCTTGCTTGAGCAGACATGACAGGTGGCACCAGTGTCTACCCACCAGTCAGAGTCAGCCCCCACCGAAGTGACCTGAGCAATTATAGTAATACCGTCAGTAATCAATGAAACCTTATTAGGCTCACCTTGCTGTGACTGCTTGGACTTGGATCTACATTCACTCTTGTAGTGGCCCTTCTTGCCACAGTTAAAACAAGTCACATTGGACTTGGGCTTCTTCTGTTTGAAAGACGATCCCTTCACTTTCAGATTAGTGAAGTCTTTCTTGTGGTGAGAAGCCGCCTGCTTCCCCTTGGAGTCTCTCGTCTGCACCAGATTGGCCTCGGCCAATTGTTTGGACAAAACGTCCATCTTATGTTGAGAACGCATCTCGTCCTCAACGTGGATTTCTTGCAAGAGATCTTCCAGATTGATCTCGAGTTTCTTCCGATGCATTCTTGCATAGAATGTATTCCATCCAGCAGGAAGTTTCGAGACGATCCCTCCAACGACAAACTTGTCGACGAGGGGCATCTTTTTATCGTCCAGTTTCTGACGAAGTTTCAGAAACTCCTTCACTTGAGGAAGCATCGCCTTCTCGTCTTCAAAGAGCCATTTGTGATATTTTTCGATGAAAAATATCTTGCTCCTGTTTTTTTCTTCCTCGTACAGCTTTTCCACAGACTTCCATATTTCTCTGGCACTATCCTTCTTTGAGTATGATTCTGCCAGGGAATCCTCCATAGCATTTAGGATCAGAAGCCTACAAATGCTATTGTCCCTTCTCCATTTGGCCTGAAGTTTAGTAGCCGCAGTTATAGCGGCAACAGACCCAGTATCTGGAACAGTAGATTCCTCTTCAAAGAGCACGTGATCAACGTCTCGGAGTTGAAGGGTGAGAAAGACCTTCCTCTTCCAGACTTGATAATGCTCTCCATCAAACTTTTCCAACTTGCAGTAGTCAGTTTGGAGGAGTGAAGCGTTAATGTTTTCCATCGTACTAATCTTGCTTTGAGATTGTTAGTCCCGAGACGTGGATATAGATGGAAAACAGGAGTTCAGCAAGCCTACACAGTAGGTGCCACAAATGAGAAGTTTAGCAAGCCTACACAGTAGATGCCACAAATGAGATAGATCTCAAGAATAAAGTTAGGCCTCCCTACTCAGTAGGTGCCTTAAAACCTGAAGAACGAGTTACAGAGAAACAGAAGAAGAAGAAGAGGAGGATGAAATCTGCTGGGGTGTAAAAACACCGTTGCTCAAAGCAAGATTCGCCTCTGTACGATCCGCTTTCAGGAACCAACAAGTTCAAGAGAACTTCTGGAACGCTCGTCAGTCAATATTTGAGACTTGAACGGGCTTCATGAACTTTACGGACTCCCTTAACTCTCTTCTTTGGTGCAACTTGGAAAGGAGGGCAAGGGGGCTCTATTTATAGAGTGGAGTGAGGCCTCACCATCTCTCATATCCGATGTGGGACTAAAACACCAATACTCTAAAATAGAGTTTGATATTTTACATCATCCCACAATCAACATAGTCGAGTGCTAGCCCACGCCTTCCCCCCGAACACTCCCGTGCATGCACGAGACAACCTGGAGTCCGTGTCGAGTCCGAGCCCGCACAACAAAAATCAACTTACGTCCTTATTGGAATTAATCATTTTCCTCTTAGTAAAATCACCCACATGGTTCCCTCCTTAGGGTCACCACCCCATGTGCATATCCCAACAACACATATTCATATATATGTTGAGATAACTCATGGTGCTTTTCCAATGTGGGACTAAACTTTACAAAGCATGTTGAGAGCAAGCTCTCTTCATATCAAGGAGCAAGAGCACCAACAATTATTGTTTAATATTTTTTGTGTACTCTTTTCTTTTAAAAAGTTTAATACAAAAGTTACACTTTTGTAATTGAACAGTGAGTGCAAGGGCAACCCTGCACAATCACCAGAAAAATTCTCACCAGCACCGTAAAATCTCGTGTCTTTTGCCACTTTTTTGCTACATTTTGTGATACCCCTAAAATTTGGTTTCTAAGTCTATAAGACTGATGCTAGCAGAAGTTAGCTTCCAATCATGCTATCCAAGGAAAACCTAGTGACATAAAGGATGGAAGTATCCTTAAAAATCAACTAACAACAAATGTCAAAATGAAAAATCTAGAATACCAATGAAACCTAACAACCTGTTAGACTTTGAGCAAAAATTTACTACAAATCTACCATCTAAAGACTAAAGTTCACAAAAAATAGGGAAAAAATAATAAGCAGTAGAACAACCCTCAAGATGGTGCAATTTTAGGTTAATCCATGGCTATCGAAGTAAATTAAATAGATTATGTCGAGAGTTATCCGTTGATGTATGATATGATCTGATTTCGCACCTATATCATATGTTACAAGAGAAGCTGTTCTATATCAAAACCTACTTGCTTTTGTAAAACACTGCATTAGGAAGTTCCCAAACTAAGCTTGCTTTATATATTAGAAACTAACAGTTATTACTAAGCTGTACAATGTTAAATTGGAGTATTTCAAGTTATCAAAACAATATAATTCTTAAAATAAAACTTATGGTATTCTGTGGATGTATTTCTTCAATATATTAGTCATTTCTATATCCAAAAATGAAAAAAAAAAAACATGGAAATTAAGAGTCAAAGAGGATAAGAAGTACCTGAGTGTAGAATGTGTCATGGCTATCCCTTGCAAGACGGGAACAATGTGAAAGTGACCCAATCAAAATCAAGGAAGGAGAATAAAAAAAATGGTTGCAAAGTTTTTTTTTTTGGTATCTACTTTGGCAAAAGTATTCTTAGGTGATTTAATGTTGGTGTGTCAATATGATTTCTTAAGAGAAGTTGAAACTTATCATTTACTCAGAATAAAACTTAAATCATGATGGTTTATATCCTTGATTATCTCTACCTACATTGATTCTCTCTAACAGCCTGATCTTTTTTTTCCTTTTTTTCTTCTTTTTTACTTTCTTTTGGCATATATATTTTCGTAAAATTGGGAACTTTGGGGGGGGGGGGGGGGGGGGGGGGGGGGGGGTGTATTTGGCAGATTATAGAAGTTACAAAGAAAAATAACAAGAAAGTAAATGAAATTAACGGATTCTGAAAGGAAATCGAAAATTCAGTGACATGAACGAATAATGAGCTTGAGTTATTGTCAAGGCATAAATAATCTCAAAATCATCCATTCTATCCATATAAAAATATAAAAAATCCCGAAACACCCTATTAATCAAAACTTGAAGTCATAAAATCATATATTACTCAATAGGAAAGGACAAGGAGAAACTGCTATTGTTGATATATGTGTTAAGTGTTATTGGGCATTAGTCCCACATTGCCTAGAATGATAGGAGAGGAGGCTAGCCTCTCATATATATATGTAGTCTCTATTCCAATAATAAAATCACTTAAAATATATACATGGTATCAAAGCCTAAACTTGCTTAGAATACCGTCAGAGCCACCTTTTCCACACAAACCCTACCCCTAACCTCGCCCTCCCTTTACCCCCCTCCCCCCACGCTGCTACTGCAGCCACTACTGAGCCGCTGCCGCTGCGGCTGTGCCACTGCTACTGCTGCGCTGCTCCCGCTGCCGCTGCAGCCGTCGCTGAGCCGCTGCGGCTGCTACTACCGCTGCTGCTGTCGTGGGTGCCTCCGTGCACACCACTTTTAGGGCTTTGTGTAGGTAAGCCTAAACTTGAAATTTATCTCATCTGTGGCACCTACGGTGTAGGTAAGCCTAAACTTGAGATTTATTTCATATATGGCACCTACAGTGTAGGGAAGCCTAAAATCGTTCTTGAAGATTTATCTCATATGAGATTCTCAAGGAGATGTCGATGATGCCTAGATCCGATAAAACCAGACATATTCGGATTTAGGAGAGGACGACGAGGACAAGCGTGAGTCGTGGAGCAAGTGTGATGTGATCGAGAAGAAGCATCGATGGAGGCGATCCTCAAGAAGCTGGATGCTAACGATGTGGCGACGTTGATGAAGTTGATAAAGGTATCGGCTGGTGATAGCACGACACGAGCGCCGCCAAAGTTGGAACTACCCTCCATCGATCTGAAGTTGGATGGACCAGCCACCTATCTGAGTTGGTCACGGCGGGTGAGAAGAACCCTTGCAGGAAAGAACCTGGAGGGATTCTTGATGGGCGAGAAGACAGCCGGAAGAGGGCTCGACAGGACGCGACGAGTGAAAATCCACTCATATGGTGATTTACGTCTGGCTTCTCAATTCCTTAGTCCAGTCTATTGCTTCCACAGTAGATGGCATTGAGATGATGAAAGACGTATGGGAGAAGTTGAGGAGAACCTATGATGGCGTGGAAAACAACCTACGGATCTTCCAGATAAAAGGGGAGATCGATGCAACCGTACAAGGGGAGAAGACGGTGTAGGAGTACGCTACGGAGTTGGAGCATCTCTGGATGGATTGTGATCACTCCTCGAAACGGACAAGCTGCGGGGTCCCGAAGTGTAAGGAGAGACATGTGTGTCTGCAGGAGAGGATGATGAAATTTCTCAAAGGGATGACTGCCGTATTTGCACAGAGGACAGCCTTACTCCTCGCCCAACCAGAGATCCCTAGTCTCGAGGAGGCTATCTCAGCCATGATCCAGGAGGAGACGCGGATCAGACTACAGACAGGGATATGTGGTCCTCCCGAAGCAAAGTCGGCACTAGCAGCTGCTAGCTCGGGCGACACAGGATCCAAGGGAGAGCTCTGGCAACACAATCGGCAGTGCTACAACTGCGGAAAGATGGGCCATCATCGATATACTTGTACCAAACCACCTAAGGAGGGAGACTTAGGTAGTGGACGAGGACGAGAATATATTGGACGTGGACGTGGTCGAGGAGGTCGACGAGGCCAGCTATCGGACAAACTTGCTGGTGGCAGAAGGAAATGGAGGAGCTGGTGGCACCTTTACTGAGGAGGATCATGCACTGCTGGACCTGCTGGAGAGAAAGCAGAGAACGTCGACCGAAGGAGACGGGAGGAGCAGAGCAGAGGAGACATCCACCCCATTCTTCGGAGGCAACGCCGCTATGTATGCTCTCCCATCAGAAGGTACTGACGAGTCACTCGCTCTTGCATCTATGTCTTCCCTTAAAACGTCAGACTGGATTGTCGACTCAGGAGCATCTTGGCATGTGACCGGGAACGCTAGTAAGTTTTCTTCATACACTCACCTAGCACCAGCAGATACCATTCAGACTGTAGATGGCACTTTCCAACCAGTGGTCGGTAAGGGTACTGTTAATTGTACAGGTTCAGTAAGATTATCCAATGTGTTACATGCTCCATCCTTTCCAGTCAGTCTCTTGTCTATTAGTTCTATAATTCTCCAACTAAAATGCACTATTTCTTTTGATATTCCTAAGGTGATCTTTCAGGAGAAAGGGACGGGACGAAGACTTGGGACTGGCACCTGGCATGAGGGACTGTGGTACCTAGATCGGGAAGGACTGGACTCAGCATTGATATCTATGGCAGAGAAGGCTGGAATGGAAGAGCTGCAGCAGAGGACTGAAGATACTTTGATACTTCATCATAGGAGGATGGGACATTCTTATTTTGATACTCTAAGTAAGTTGTATCCAGAGATGTATGCAAAATCAAATAAACAGAAATTAGTATGTGATGCATGCGAGTTAGGAAAACTTACTAGAAGCTCATATGTTTGTACTGGTCATAAGAGTTCTCTTGTTTTTGAGGTAGTACATTCTGATGTTTGGGGTCCATGTGCTACTAACACTATGAATGGATATAAGTATTTTCTCTCCTTTATTGATTGTGCATCTCGTGTCTCCTAGCTATATTTAATGAAAAATAAGAGTGAAGTATTTGCTTGCTTTTGGGACTTCCATAAACATGTCCAGACTCAGTACAATGCAGCAGTGAAGGTACTGAGGTCTGACAATGGAACGGAGTACACCAACAGGACACTTGCAGAGTACCTGTCAGCACACGAAATACAGCACCAGACCAGCTGTGCATACACACCAGCACAAAATGGAGTAGCAGAAAGGAAGAACCGACACCTTCTAGAGATCGCAAGAAGTATGATGATCGACATGAATGTCCCACAAAATCTATGGGAACATGCAGTATTGACAGCAGCTCAACTTATCAACATGATGCCTTCAAAAGTCCTAGGATGAAAGTTCCCATGCGAAGTATTACAAGGCAATAATAGTGGGATACTCCCACTAAAGGTGTTCGGGTGTGTGTGCTTTGTGAAAGACAACAGACCATCAGTTGGAAAACTTGACCCCAGAGCAGTCAAGTGCATCTTCGTGGGCTACTCAGCGACTCAGAAGGGATATGTGTGCTGAAGTCCAGTAGAGAAGAAGAAGTTCGTTAGTATGGATGTCCACTTCCGAGAGCATGAGCCATATTACCGCCAGGAGGGAACTTCGCACAACACGCCTAATACTACCAGTATAAGGCGAGAGGGAAAGATGGAGAACTTGGTGGTAACCGATCTAGAAATATGGCATAGACGCACGGTTGAGGAGAAACATGAAGGTGAAGCAGAACAGGAGGAGATAAGAAGTATCAGGCCTACGGCTCAGGGAGAGTTACTTACCTACAGCAGGAGAGAAAAGCAAACTGCAGGACCAGTACCTACAATGCCAGTGCTAAGTCCCTTGTATGCGTCTGTCCCAACTCCTGAGATATCACATCCTCCTCTGTCCCAACTCCTGAGATACCACCATCCTCCTCATCTACACCACCACCCTCCTCAGGTGATATCATTCCTCCTACTTCTTCCATACCACTACCTACACGAAGGACTACTCACAGTAATACGAAAAATCCTCCGGACAGATATGGTTGGGACCTTGCTTAGTTTGTTTCTTATGATCATCTCTCTTCTTCTCATGGAGCATTTATAGCATTTTTGGATAGTATTACTATACCTAACAATTGGCAAGTTGCCAAGAACGATCCAAAGTGGAAAGCGGCAATACATGAGGAGTTGGAAGCTCTTGAGAAGAACCACACTTGGGAGCTGGTGAGACTGCCAGAAGGAAAAAGAGCAGTCGGATGCAAATAGATTTTTACTGTGAAGCAGAACCCAGATGGACAGGTTGAGCGCTATAAAGCTCGACTGGTGGCAAAAGGATACAATCAGACGTACGGCATCGACTATGACGAGACCTTTGTACCAGTGACGAAGATGAGCACTGTCAGGACCTTGATCTCTCTGGCAGCCAATGGAGGGTGGAAGCTACACCAACTGGATGTGAAGAATGCATTTCTTTATGGAGATCTAGTGGAGGAGGTGTACATGGAGGTACCACCAGGATTCGGCACTAAACAGACAGAAGGCAAGGTCTGCAGACTGAAGAAGTCCCTCTATGGACTGAAGCAGTCTCCTCGTGCATGGTTTGACAGGTCCAGGAGAGCAATGATAGGGATGGGATATCAGCAGATTAACGCTGATCATACTGTCTTCTTCAGACGAAGTGGAGGCCACATCACCATGCTTGCGGTATATGTAGATGATATGATTATCACAGGCGATGGTGAGCAGGAGATCGCCCAACTCAAAGGAAAGATTGGCAAGGAGTTTGAGGTGAAGGATCTTGGCCCTCTTCGATACTTCCTTGGGATTAAGATTGCTCGAGATAATGAGGGAATCGTTCTTTCTCAAAGGAAGTACGCACTGGACCTGCTTACGGAAACGGAGATGATGGGATGCAAACCAGCTACGACACCGATAGACCAGAAGTTCAAACTGGATGCTGAAGCTGGAGAACCAGTTGACTGGTATAGATATTAGAGATTGGTGGGCAAGTTGATCTACTTGAGCCACACTCGACCTGATATCAGCTTTGCGGTCAGTGTAGTGAGCCGCTACATGCATGACCTCCAGAAGGGTCATATGGACGCAGTATACCAGATTCTGAGGTACTTGAAGGGATCTCCCGGGAAGGGACTGATCTTCAGAAGAAATAATCATGTAAGCATCGAGGGCTATTGTGATTCTGACTGGGCTAGTTGTGCTGACGACAGGAGATCCACATCGGGCTACTGCATATTTGTATGAGACAACTTGGTCTCTTGGAGGAGTAAGAAGCAGTCAGTGGTGGCCAGATCAACAGCTGAAACAGAGTATAGAGCTATGGCCTTGGGAGTCACAGAACTATTGTGGTTGAAGAATATGATGACGGAGCTAAAACTGGACCAGGGAGCCAAGATGAAGCTATGATGTGACAACCAGTCAGCTATTAGTATTGCCAACAATCTAGTGTAGCATGACAGGACCAAGCATATCTAGATTGACAGATTCTTCATCAAAGAAAAGCTGGAGAAAGTAGTACTAGAGCTGGACTACGTTCCAACCAAAGATCAGGTAGCAGACGGACTGACAAAGGGGCTTAGTTCTATCAGCATGATGAGAGGATGTGACAAGATGGGTTTAGTGAATATCTTTCGTCCATCTTGAGGGGGAGTGTTGATATATGTGTTAAGTGTTATTGGACTTTAGTCCCACATTGCCTAGAATGATAGGAGAGGAGGGTAGTCTCTCCTATATATATGTAGTCTCTATTCCAATAATAAAATCACTTAAAATCTCTACAGCTATAGTCACCGATAGTGCTAGATAACTTTGCTGGTGACCGGTAGCTTCAGGAACGCTAGCGTATTTCGTGAATCATTATGACTGTCAAAAGGAGTTGATACCACTCCCTGCTGAAGCATAAGATGGAAGAAATTTAGTCATGTTTGTCTATTTACATTCCTCTCTAACGTGTTGGAATAATAACAACCAACCCAATGAAACCAGTCCGAGATGAACCTAGATAAAACTTTATCCAAAATGGTAAATGTCAAATACAAGAGGTCAAGTGTCAAACGCACCTACTAGTGTCAGACAAACCACCACGATTCTTAGAGACAGATTTCAAGTGTTTGATGTGCCTGTCACTGTTGGACAATTTTGGTATGGCCCAGTAAGTATCCGTATCCAAATTCTAGGCCAAATGACTCTAATGGATTGAACCTAGAACATATCTGACTAGGTTTTCTAATGGAGGACACAGAAGAACAGCCTTACTAAGCAAATATTTACAGGGAAGTAGCTTATAAAAGGATTGACAGGAATGTAGTGAATATTTGTGTATAACCAAATTTAGAATGTAACCATTCCAAGGGCAGATAGTGAACTTAGCGACAAAAATATTTGTTAGAGAGGACAAAAATGTACAAAGCTTCAAGGATGAAGAAACCGGCAGTTGTTAGAAAAACATTAATTAGCAACCTTTCAATAGAGACAAATCTTAACGACCAAGAAACCAATTATCTAAATACTAAATAAATATTATTACCAAAGTAGAAATGATTTTGAGATCTTCTAGGGGATTCTCTAGTTTCTGCATCATTATGAGATCGTCGAGAGGATTCTCTAGCTCCTCTATCAATGGGAGAGAATATTAAGAAGATTGTTGAAGGCATAGTTTGCAGTGTCGGCTAATACCCATCTGATACGGCTGATACCAATACAGTTTGGCATGTCCCGATCCGATATCGACCGATACCCGATACTGACCGATACTGACATTGGGGGTCTCTTTTTTGCTCAATTCGGCAAAGAAAATTGAACGAAAAACCAATTAGAAAGGGCGTAAAAATATAGTAAGGTTGTAAGAGCATGTAAAAGATGAAATCTTATCTATCGCATGTAAACCAATTGGCAAGAGTGACTACCATTTCATTCAATTTCAAAACTACTAAGAAATAATACTATAAATACTTAAAATTATGTCTAAATGTATAAATATACTTTCGAAAATGTTAATAATTTATTAATAGTTATTTGATTTCCGATACCAAAAAATCCGATATTCCGATCCGAAACCGCAGATACTGCCGATCCCAATACTCATATGAATGGTCTGATACCGATTCTGATACTGCGAACCTTGTTGAAGGCTGCATGAAAGTAGGGAGAGGGCTGAAGGGGAGTAGGAAAAAAAAGTCATAAAATATGAGGATGAGTTCAGGGAGATGTGACACACAAATTTATAGCCAAACTTAAATTTGTCACTAGAAGACCTAATGTAATTTATCAAGGTTTCTGAATACCAGGTTTTCAAAGCAGTATTAACTTGCTAAGGACTCGAGATTGATTGTTTTTATGTAACATGTTAAAAATTGTTAGAACTGGTAAACAAGGAGCAATTTGTAGGGATTACAAGAGCAGATTTTACAGGAACTTATTTGCAGAGAACACTGTCGATAACAACTTGTATCCATCACATCACATGCACCTCTATAAGCTCCATTTTTAGCTGTTCCGAATCTAAAGTCCTGTAACTTGGATCCAATATTTGTTTGCTTTTTCATGTCTCTACAACAAGAGAGCAGATCAAATGCAGCAAAAATGCCACTATAGGCCTACTGTATATGTATCTAACACAGATACAAGCAATATGAATCTGGGGGTATCCGTTAGGTCAAAATAATGGGTTGCATATTGGTTGGACGTCCATGATTTAATGGTCATCCTGGTTTCAGTGGAAACCAGGTATCTGATTCGAACCCAAACCTGGTCCTATTTAACTTGGGTATATAATTTATGTTTAAAAATTCGTACAGCTAGCTTCCGGTGAAAAATTAATATCCAACAAGTGGTATCAGAGCCATCCTGTTTGATTTATGAGTTTGAAGTTTTTAGATTCAACTTTTGTTGGTGTTCAGAAACCTTAGATCATTTGATCTAATTTAATATAGGGCTTCGTTTGTTAAATTTTAGAAACTAAAATTTTATGGGGCATATATTTTGCATGCTTGTAAGATCCTACTGATGTTCCTTATGGGAATATGGTTTGGAAGGGCTTTTAATTTGCATGTTGTTTAAAACTGCGATTTTTTTTTTGGAAGCCATTAAATTTTGGTATGATGTTCGCATTATTATTATTATTTTTTAAGAACAATACTTCGTTCATAGCCTAGAATCCATCATCCAGGGAATATTGTGGTGCAAAGGTGATAAGGGCTCGGTCTGATTTTGGTTTCTCGGGAAGAGATTAAGTATGATATGGTTTTGGCTTTTCAATTTTTTTATGAAAGGAATATTGATTTGGCTATAATTAATTATGCTTCTATTATTTTAATGGCTGAAGTTGTTTGAGTTCACATGATCTTCAAGTTTAGATTTGTTAGTAGTCACAAGCTAATTACATTTATATAGAGGCTGAAAATTGTTTAAAGTTGTCAGCATGATGGTTGATTAGTTTTTTACTTTGGTAAAATTAGCATAATGCAAAATCCCATGGATATCAAATTAGTTGATGGATTCAGGTTTCATAATTGATGGTCCCGTCTTTCAACAAGGACTTATATATATGTGTGTGCTGAGTTATGTTTAATAATGTGAATGAAGTGGATAGATAATGTTATTTCTCTGGTGAAATATAAAGATTTTTTTTAGAGTGGGATTTGAACCCACGCCCTTCCAGAAACCTTAATCTGGCGCCTTAGACCATCTCAGCCATATTAATGGCAGGTTATTTTTTGTTGGGAGTGGGATTTGAACCCACAAACCTTTCAGGCCAAAACCTTAATCTGCCACCTTTAGACCAACTCGGCCACATGGTGCTTTGATGTAGTAATGAACCGAGTTTTCTGTATGAAGGTTTCTTTGGTTGGCTGATTTAATTCATGACTTAAATCATGCACAAGATTCACATGATTTTGATATAGTAGATCAATTTTGGTATAATCTTTATCGATTATTTGATGTAATCTATTGATGCATGTATTTGGTCTTCTATAGATTATTCTATTTAAAGAAATCCTTATGAATTATTTGATATTATCTGTCGATGCATATATTTGTTAGAATCTAATCGGTTGATTACTTATTAATTTAAATTTAAAATCATGCATGTATATAAGAATTTATGATTATTTAATTTAAATAAGCATAAGGACTTGAACATGATTCAGTTTTGTAAAATTTAGTCAACATTCAATTTTTTTGTACCTTTTAAGACTAGCAATAGTTGTCTAATATTCTAAATAGATCAATTGAAATAAGATGTCGCCAAAGTGACCTTTCTTGCGTAGATAGTTTATGAGGAATGTCAGATATTTGTGTGTGTACATTCATACGGGTATTAACCGGCCCAAAGGAAGGTTAATACTTGGTCGAATTGCACACATACTTGTGGTGATAAATGTGTGACAATTATAAGGTTTACATGTAAATAATAACCCGATCTAAAGATAGGTTTATTATTTGACATGACTTATTGTCAACGTTTGATCATTACACCAAGAGTATCACTTGCAGTTAATATCATTGTCCAAAGACTTGATATTAATGATGTACTAGGTATCTTAAAATAGGGTTCACCATTATTTGAATTTGTTTGACTATCTTTTATTCTTTGGTTATTAATTAGAGCATATTTGTTTATTTATTTTTGTTCTCTTTTCAGCTAGTGTTGCTACAATATCTGCTAATATGAACTCAATTCCAATGCTTAACGAGACAAACTTCAAGGACTGGAAAGAGAACATTTATATTATTCTCGGCTGCATGAATCTAGACCTTGCACTTAGGATTGAGCTTCCCACTACTCCTAAGGATGACAGTTCATCTGGTGACAGAGCGAACTTTGAGAAGTGGGAACGCTCAAACCGCATGAATCTAATGATCATAAAGTGCGGTATTCCAAGGCATTCAGGAGTGCAGTATCGAATGAGGTTACTAATTCCAAACAATTCCTTGCTGAAATCGAGAAACGATTTGCAAAGAATGATAAGGAGGAAACAAGTACACTTTTGTTGTGCTTAATTACCATGAAGTATAAAGGCAATGTCACCCCCAGTTTTCAGAAAAGGAGCATTTTTGTTATTTTACATTTTTGAATATTTTTGAAATTTATTTTATTATTTATGATATTATTTTGGGGTTGAAATTTATTTTATTATTTATGATATTGTTTTGGGGTTATTTGAGTCGGGTTCGAATTTTAACTCAATCCGACTTGAAACGGGGACCCGGGGGGTAGTTTGACTCTAGTGGGACCCACACACTAGTTAGACATGGCCCACATGATATTAATTTTAGTCCACATGATATTAATTTTAGTTAGTAGTTAGACTAATTATTTATGGATAGGTTTAGTTTAATTAGAGACTTAAACTAGACTAAATTGACCTCAACCTTTAACCCATTCCTAATTTAAATTAAATAGATTAGTGGAGGGCATTTTGGACATTCAAATAGGGGACACCTCACCCTTTTTGGGCAGCCACCTATGGGGGGGGATAAGGAGTGAGTCACTCCTTCATTCATTTGTTTTCATCCACTTTCTCTCTTGTTCTTCCCCAAATTAATTTAGAGATGAACCTCTATTGATTTCATCTCCAAATCAACCCTTTCTTCCACCAAATCTTCTTCATTTCTCCTCTACTCCATGGTTAGAGGGTGCTAGCCAAGTTTGGGAGGATTCGGAGCTCGTTCGTGTCCTTTTAGAATCTCTACGTGTCGGTGTCGTGTCGGAAGGATTTTCCTTTGAATCTTTCTCCCGGGAGGTATAATCTCTCCTCTAATCCATCCCTACATGCATATAGAAATATTTTGAACCCATAGAAATGACCTCCATGGTTGTATCTCCATTTGTGTCCATTTCGTGTCCATTTAGAGGTCATAGGAGTGTCCTTTGTGTTGTGGTTGTGTCCATGTGGGAAAAACCCCAAATTTGGACACACTATGTGTTGTTGTTATGAATGAATGAATTATTACATGTTTAATCTCATATTTTTGTATTGGAGATGTGTTCTATAGTGTCTCATATATATATATATATATTAGTGTAGAGAGTGAGTTCTTGATATATTATGTTATATACTTGTGTTTCTTTTGTCTCAAACTACCTAAATTCGTCATAATATTTATCCACGTTTTTAGTAGCAATAGCAACTTAGAAATGTCATAACTTTTAGCTTAAAACTCCGATTTATCTCCCGTTTTTTTAAAAGAACCGTATCGAAGTTAGCTTTCCAAATGTATATTTTAATAAGCCAAATTCTTTCTGAAACTTTCTGTAAAATTATTTGAGTGTCAGCTGTACGAAAGACGAACGCATTTCGGTATTTTTGCGATTCCGGGAGCTTCCGGACACGAAAATGCGATCCGTTTAAAGTTTCGGAAAGCTAACACAAAGATCTATAACATACTTTAATCCTAGAATTTAATGAATGCTTAATTTGTACAGTATTGATTTTAAGTAGAAGATTACTATACGACATATGCATTTTGTGTATCCTTGTATGTACAAATATGTATGTATGCATGTGTATATATATATTTGTGTGTGTGTTAAGAGAATGTAATATAATATAGAGTATGCATAAATGATATAATGTATGAAAGTATATAATGTATTCAAATATGTATGTATAGGTGCATGAATGAATGAATGAATGCGATGCATGAATGAATGGATGAAATGAAAGCATGTGGATAATGCAAGGTATTGAAACTTGTATGCAAGTATCCATATATAAGTAAGTAACGTAATCAAGTATGAATGTATGCTATATATGAATACCAACATGATAGGAATGTATGATGCCATATTAGCACTTAGCACCATGTTCATATGTTAAAATCCCCTTCTACATGTTGACAGTAACCCCAAGCATGAATACACATAAAACCTACTTACTGTTATGAGTAAACCCTTTGATGTATAAATAAACCCTTTTTGTTATGATTAACACCCACACACACACATGCTAAACTTATGCTTTACATGTTATTTCTTCTATGTGACACAATGAACCCTTGCTAAATGTTATCCTTCTAACATAATACCCTCACACTTGAACATATTGTACTGCTATATACACATTGCCATATCCACATTTATGTATCACTCACTCCTTGTCTTTATGCACCTTGCTTGTAATAAAAATATATATGAATATATATGTAATGTGTGTTTGATAACTTGTGTAGCTTTGTGATTTTGTGTGAGTGTTAGTCTCGGCTTGGTTAGGCCTAATGAGACTTGTTAGTCTAGGTTTAGACCTAGTACTGCCTAGTTAACCTAATTTGACTAGTACGGTTGACCAGAGTTGACCAAGAGTTGACTTTGACCTAGAATGACCTAGAATTATGTAGAATGCATAGTAGAGCTTTATTTTACCATTTTGGACTTGTTGTGACTTGTGCTGTTCTAAATAGGAGTCGGACACCTCTCCTCGGACAATACATTTCCTTTGGACATTCAGATAGCAGGTGAGTACATTCTCTGATCATTTCATATCCTGTTTAGAATTATTTTCCTGCTTTAAATTACTTTACTTGATACTGTCACGTTGGTCACACGGATTGGTACTATATGGATCTTTTCATGAGATGTTATCCCCCTCGGGAGCATCGGATACTGCATGTTTTGTGCGTTTCACGAATCATCATGTATCTCTATGCTTCCTCTGATTCACGAATCGCTTGTGACACATGTACTCTCATGTTCACAGAGCCATCATGAATCACCTTCACGTATCACTCATTTTATGAGACATGTGAAGTTTCACGAATCTTAACATAACTTGAACAGATCCTTGTGTATTGATTGGGGATGGGGGAGTAGAAATAGGCATGTGAATATTATCCAAGTAGCTGTAGTCATGAATCACTCTCCTAGCTGTAGTCATGAATCTCCTATGTCATTCACATGTTTATATTTTACTCTGACTCACTAGTCACTATTAGCTCTCTATGTATAGTAGATATTTCTATTACAGTTCTCTCTCTGTTTACATACTGTATTTCTTTCAGATCATGTATCTTACTTTACTGCATGATTATATTTTCTAACCTGCTATGATCTGTTGAGATGTATTGTGCTCGCTCCTGTCATGTCTGGACTTGTCGATAAATTTTACAGATAGCTTGGAGGTTGCCTGCTAGCCTAGAGGAGACACATTAGAGGTTGTTTAGATAGCTATTTCAGTTGTCTGAGTTGTATTTACTTTATGGATTACTGTATTTGAGCTTTGAGACGTATTTCTGGGTTTGTGTATCTTAGACACTTAGACTTCTATCTGCTGTATCTCTTTTGGATTTTATGTTTTATCTATCTTCCATTATGCTCTACCTTAGATGTGATTGAGTTTACATTCTGCTATGTCACCCCCATTCGGGGAGTATAAACTGCTTAGCCTTATACTGTTAAATGCATGAGACGTAGGACAGCGTTCTACCGCCGACACTGCGGCATAGGCTGGACGTACCCACGTCTTGTGCCCTAACTCTAGGGTGCGGGTCGTGACACATTTTTAGTGGTGGCCCATGCAGGTCGAGTTTATGTAGTGGTATTCGAACTAGAGTACCACTACAGCCTGCAGTAGGATTAGGATATATTTTTGAAGGTACTCAATCACAGCTAGGATCCCCTGAGAGATTCCTGTGAGAATCTTATTTTAACTTCGATTTGAAAACTCTCTTCCCTTGATTTGATTTATCTTTACTTTCTGTTGTTGAATTTGATTTTGATGGATTATTGTTGAATTTGAGTTTGTATTTATTGATTTTGATGGAAGATTGTTGAATTTTGAATCTTGATGTTAGCTGTAGCATCCGAGTTTGTATTTATATGATTTGAAAAATTTTGTTCATTTTTGAATCTTGATGTTCGTTGATAAATTTGATTTTTGGGTATTCATTGTTGATTTAATTTAATTTTTGTCAAGATGAAATTATATGGGCTAGGTCATCTAAGTTATGGAATCTAGTCTTCTATAGTCACATTAGCCAGCATGGTGAGGACATATAGTCTGATTTTGGATATATTTCTCGGGTGTGGGAATTTAAGGTTTTTGCAGCCAAGCTAGCGGCATCGCGAAAATGTTAAATACCATGATTCTAGAGGTATGTGCCTAAGTCGAGGACTCTGTGATTATCGTAGCCTTGCTTACTAGTATGACGAGGATTTAGAGTACAATGATTGTGGATAGACGCATATGATTATCATATTGTACCTTAAATATTTTCGAACATGTTTTCTCTACTTTTGTTTCAGTCCTTCAAAAAAAATTATTATTTGTTTTGTTTTGCTTCTCATTATTTAACTTAAGAGTAGCTTTAGCTATTTTTATGAACCTTGTGCAACTTCTTACTATGAATTTCTTCTTAATACAATGAATCGACGATTTTGGTAGACCTTATCTTGGATTTGGTATTATAGCTATGGTTTCAAAATGGTTCTTCCTTTAAACAGATAAGCAGAATAGATTTCGTTGTTATTTCTTCTTGCTATTATTATTGTATTAAATAATGATAATAATAATCAAACTGTCTTGATTACACCAATCACCTACTTTGCAATTTTGGTAGAAATCTAAATGTTGGTCTTAACGTAGAATTAAATTTTTATATTGGGACATGAGAATATATATATATTGGACACAGACTCTTTGCCTGACACGTATGCATGCTACACTTGATTTTCCACCTGCCTAAATACATATTAATATGTTGTTGATGTTTAAATTGTCAAAATCCCAATATTTCTGGTTATCTGCTTTTTCCAGTTTAAATTCGTAATTCAAATATAAATTTCATGTTATTAGTTATGTTTACATCACTGCACATGTATGTTATACGTAGGGTTTCAATTCAAAAAAAAAATTTAGTTGAGTTTTGTGTTTGAAATTGTCAAATCTAAGACTGTGTGCATATTAACCCTTAATACTGGATTCCAAATGTTTAGTTTAATTTGTTGTTTCATTTTTTTTTAAAATGTAATACTTTGAGCTATATACATTGTGATATGTAGGGATATAAATTTAGGTTTCATATTCTTACATGATAGGTTGTGATAAACATTGGGTTAGTTGATGTTGAATTTCTCCAAATCCTAAAACTGAATACATGTTAACATTTTGTTTACATTAATTTTCAATATTTAGTTCAATTTCAGATTTAATATGTAATATTGAACTGTATGCATAGCTAAATGTATGGATAGTATGTTAGAATTTCTTCTCTATCATGTTAGGATGTATTGGAAGCATTGAGTTAGTTGTGATGTTCAAACCCTAAATTCTGAAACTGTATTATGTTAATATTGCACTGGTTTAAATGTTAGCTTATTTTCAGATTTTGTATGTAAATGCTGAACTAAAGCCGGTTTTAACCTTTCAATACTAAGCTATACCCTGTACAAGGACACACATACCCTAACTTAGTATACACTGCCATGTAAACCTAACCTTTCCTCTCTATGTTATGTTCATATACCTGTATAGATATATATATAGTTTATACATACATGTTATAATGTATATAAATACATAACTAAATCTCTACCTCTTTATATATATATATATATATATGTATATGGTTAGCCATGCACGTTATGAGTAAATAGGTTGTGTGTTGTAGATTGTTTAACCAATATGCCATGAGTAGTGTAACTGGATAGCTATTGTTTTGAAATCCAAATCCTCCTATACTCTTCATGTATATTTCACATACACCCATGCCTACTATCTAACCATATGAACATGTCCACATACACCCATACACACACAAACCACATAACAGTTACATAATGCTAGCTTTTCCCTCTCTAACACTCTCTCTCTATATATATAATGTGATTGGATTTCAATGCTCGACATTTGTGCTTTTAAAATTTTGATTTTGATTTTTCCTTGAATAGTACCCCTTTATAGATAATTGGTAGTTATCTTTATTTTATTTTTTGATAAGTACCAGTTTTCATATAGGATGGTAGACTGCGTTACAGTCTTAATGATTGTTATTTCTGTATCTTTTTTAGTTTAACACCCTAGATTGCTTGTGTGTTTTGATACCCTATGACCGTTTTGGTTTAGCATGACTAGTATACCTAGATGAGACTTTCACTACCACCGTATGCCATGACCCTGTATGTCATCCTTTTAAATCGTATGATTGTTTAAGTTCTGAGACTTTGATTGTGGGGGGTTTGACCTAGAAGGAGTATGAACATTTTAATTTCGAGGACGAAATTTTTCTAAAGTGGGTAGACTTGTAACACCCAGTTTTCTAAAATGAGGGTAATTTTAAAATTTTTTAATTTTAATCATTTATTGATTTGACATTTAAATCATGATATGATTTTTGGTAATTTTTAAATTATTTTAAAACTATTTAAAATCATGACTTGTGATTTTGATGTTTTGCTAGTGAAACCCTAGAGACTGTTTGACCTAGAGCCTAACCATGTGATTATGATGTTTTAATGTCATTTCTGGCCTAAGGATATTTTGCATTTGACCTCTTTGAATTATTTTGATATTTATTGCGTTGGTGATTGTTGATTTTGACCTTTGATAGGTGTGATTTTGTGATGGTTTTGTGTCCGTAGCGGACACGTATCAGTTTTTATTTACAAATGTTTGATGTGCCTCAAAGAGATTTTTTTTTATTGCTGATTTTTTTTTGAAAAGTATTTGAATGAGATTGTTTTCTGCATGTGTTTCCTGTGATTGCTTTGTTTTAATTTCGAGGACGAAATTTTTTTAAGGTGGATAGATTTGTCACCCCCAGTTTTCAGAAACAGGAGCATTTTTGTCATTTTACATTTTTGAATATTTTTGAAATTTATTTTATTATTTATGATATTATTTTGGGGTTGAAATTTATTTTATTATTTATGATATTGTTTTGGGGTTATTTGAGTCGGGTTCGAATTTCAACTCAATCCGACTTGAAACGGGGACCCGGGGGGTAGTTTGACTCTAGTGGGACCCACACACTAGTTAGGCATGGCCCACATGATATTAATTTTAGTCCACATGATATTAATTTTAGTTAGTAGTTAGACTAATTATTTATGGATAGGTTTAGTTTAATTAGAGACTTAAACTAGACTAAATTGACCTCAACCTTTAACCCATTCCTAATTTAAATCAAATAGATTAGTGGAGGGCATTTTGGACATTCAAATAGGGGACACCTCACCCTTTTTGGGCAGCCACCTATGGGGGGATAAGGAGTGAGTCACTCCTTCATTCATTTGTTTTCATCCACTTTCTCTCTCTTGTTCTTCCCCAAATTAATTTAGAGATGAACCTCCATTGATTTCATCTCCAAATCAACCCTTTCTTCGACCACATTTTCTTCATTTCTCCTCTACTTCATGGTTAGAGGGTGCTAGCCAAGTTTGGGAGGATTCGGAGCTCGTTCGTGTCCTTTTAGAATCTCTACGTGTCGGTGTCGTGTCGGAAGGATTTTCCTTTGAATCTCTCTCCCGGAAGGTATAATCTCTCCTCTAATCCATCCCTACATGCATATAGAAATATTTTGAACCCATAGGAATGACCCCCATGGTTGTATCTCCATTTGTGTCCATTTCGTGTCCATTTGGAGGTCATAGGAGTGTCCTTTGTGTTGTGGTTGTGTCCATGTGGGAAAACTCCAAATTTGAACACACTATGTGTTGTTGTTATGAATGAATGAATTATTACATGTTTAATCTCATATTTTTGTATTGGAGATGTGTTCTATAGTGTCTCATATATATATATATATATATATATATATATATATATATATATATTAGTGTAGAGAGTGAGTTCTTGATATATTATGTTATATACTTGTGTTTCTTTTGTCTCAAACTACCTAAATTCGTCATAATATTTATCCACGTTTTTAGTAGCAATAGCAACTTAGAAATGTCATAACTTTTAGCTTAAAACTCCGATTTATCTTCCGTTTTTTTTAAAAGAACCGTATCGAAGTTAGCTTTCCAAATGTATATTTTAATAAGCCAAATTCTTTCTGAAACTTTCTGTAAAATTATTTGAGTGTCAGCTGTACGAAAGACGAACGCGTTTCGGTGTTTTTGCGATTCCGGGAGCTTCCGGACACGAAAATGCGATCCGTTTAAAGTTTCGGAAAGCTAACACAAAGATCTATAACATACTTTAATCCTAGAATTTAATGATTGCTTAATTTGTTAAGTATTGATTTTAAGTAGAAGATTACTATACGACATATGCATTTTGTGTATCCTTGTATGTACAAATATGTATGTATGCATGTGTATATATATATGTGTGCGTGTGTTAAGAGAATGTAATATAATATAGAGTATGCATAAATGATATAATGTATGAAAGTATATAATGTATTCAAATATGTATGTATAGGTGCATGAATGAATGAATGAATGAATGCGATGCATGAATGAATGGATGAAATGAAAGCATGTGGGTAATGCAAGGTATTGAAACATGTATGCAAGTATCCATATATAAGTAAGTAACGTAATCAAGTATGAATGTATGCTATATATGAATGCCAACATGATAGGAATGTATGATGCCATATTAGCACTTAGCACCATGTTCATATGTTAAAACCCCCTTCTACATGTTGACAGTAACCCCAAGCATGAATACACATAAAACCTACTTACTATTATGAGTAAACCCTTTGATGTATAAATAAACCCTTTTTGTTATGATTAACACCCACACACACACATGCTAAACCTATGCTTTACATGTTATTTCTTCTATGTGACACAATGAACCCTTGCTAAATGTTATCCTTCTAACATAATACCCTCACACTTGAACATATTGTACTGCTATGTACACATTGCCATATCCACATTCATGTATCACTCACTCCTTGTCTTTATGCACGTTGCTTGTAATAAAATAAATGAATATATATGTAATGTGTGTTTGATAACTTGTGTATCTTTGTGATTTTGTGTGAGTGTTATTCTAGGCTTGGTTAGGCCTAATGAGACTTGTTAGTCTAGGTTTAGACCTAGTACTGCCTAGTTAACCTAATTTGACTAGTACGGTTGACCAGAGTTGACCAAGAGTTGACTTTGACCTAGAATGACCTAGAATCATGTAGAATGCATAGTAGAGCTTTATTTTACCATTTTGGACTTGTTGTGACTTGTGCTGTTCTAAATAGGAGCCGGACACCTCTCCTCGGACAGTACATTTCCTTTGGACATTCAGATAGCAGGCGAGTACATTTTCTGATCATTTCATATCCTGTTTAAAATTATTTTCCTGCTTTAAATTACTTTACTTGATACTGTCACGTTGGTCACACGGATTAGTACTATATGGATCTTTTCATGAGATGTTATCCCCATCGGGAGCATCGGATACTGCATGTTTTGTGCGTTTCACGAATCATCATGTATCTCTATGCTTCCTCTGATTCACGAATCGCTTGTGACACATGTACTCTCATGTTCACAGAGCCATCATGAATCACCTTCACGTATCACTCATTTTATGAGCCATGTGAAGTTTCACGAATCTTAACATAACTTGAACAGATCCTTGTGTATTGATTGGGGATGGGGGAGTAGAAATAGGCATGTGAATATTATCCAAGTAGCTGTAGTCATGAATCACTCTCTTAGCTGTAGTCATGAATCTCCTATGCCATTCACATGTTTATATTTTACTCTGACTCACTAGTCACTATTAGCTCTCTATGTATAGTAGATATTTCTATTACAGTTCGTTCTCTCTGTTTACATACTGTATTTCTTTCAGATCATGTATCTTACTTTACTGTATGATTATATTTTTTAACCTGCTATGATCTGTTGAGATGTATTGTGCTCGCTCCTGTCATGTCTGGACTTGTCGATAAATTTTACAGATAGCTTGGAGGTTGCCTGCTAGCCTAGAGGAGACACATTAGAGGTTGTTTAGATAGCTATTTCAGTTGTCTGGAGTTGTATTTACTTTATGGATTACTGTATTTGAGCTTTGAGACGTATTTCTGGGTTTGTGTATCTTAGACACTTAGACTTCTATCTGCTGTCTCTTTTGGATTTTATGTTTTATCTATCTTCCATTATGCTCTACCTTAGATGTGATTGAGTTTACATTCTGCTATGCCACCCCCATTCGGGGAGTATAAACTGCTTAGCCTTATACTGTTAAATGCATGAGACGTAGGACATCGTTCTACCGCCGACACTGCGGCGTAGGCTGGACGTACCCACGTCTTGTACCCTAACTCTAGGGTGCGGGTCGTGACAGGCAAAGGTAACATAAGGGAGTACATCATGGAGATGTCTCATATTACTTCAAAACTTAAGGCACTTAAGCTCGACTTGTCGAATGACTTACTCGTTTATTTGGTATTGCTCTCACTTCCTACACAGTACAATCAGTTTAAGGTCAGTTACAACTGCCAAAAGGAAAAATGAACTCTAAATGAGCTCATTTCGTACTGTGTACAAGAAAAAGAGAGATTAAAGCAAGATAAAACTGAAAGTGCTAATTTGTCTACCACTCCTAAATATAACTATAAGGGCACTAAGCGAAAGAATACAGAAGCTACTAAGCGTCCAGTACAAAATAAACAACAAATTGAGACTAAGGTTGTTTCTTTTGCGGCAAGCCAGGACACGTAAAGAAGGAACGTACAAAGTACCACGCATGGCGTGTAAAGAAAGGTACATTTCTTAATTTGGTCTGATGTTAATTTAGCTTCAGTATCAAGAAACACATGGTAATTAGATTTTTGTGCAACTACTTACATCAGTGTTTCTATGCAGGGTTGCCTGATCTACCGAAAGCCAATTGATGGAGAAAGACACATCTATGTGGGTGACGGCAAGCCGGTAGAAGTGGAAGCAATAGGAAAAATTTAGGATATTAGTTATTATTGGATTTGATAGACAATTTTATTTAAAGCTTTTATTGTACCGTCTTTTAGACAAAATTTAGTTTCAGTTTCTTATTTGACAATTTTAATTATCAATGTTCATTTGGAAACAATGAAATTTGATCTATCTTTAAATTCAAAATATTGTTGGTAATTTTATTTTAATGTTCATGATAAGCTATATTCGCTTGAAACTATTGCGTCTTATAAAGAAGTCTTGTATATGGAACCATGTGGTACTAAACACAAAATTAAAAAAATTTCTTTTTGATGAGAACTATTTTTTTTAGGATGTTGAGTTTGGGGGAGAAATAAAGTCAGGGACATTGTCTTTGAGGAAGAATCGATTCGATTCCTATTATCACTTTTGACAATGTGCAATTTTCTATACATGTCATTGATCAAGAAGTGAATCCGGAACATGAACAAGACAATATCGAATTACCTCTATAAATCGATGTCGAGTTACCTCAACAAGACAACATAATTGCACCCCCCCATTCAAGATAAGGTAATTGTTTATGAGGAACAAACTCAACAACCTCAAGAAAAGAGGAAGGATTGTTTTTAAAGAGACTTTCTCTTCGGTTTCTTTGAAAGACTCTTTTAAACCAATCATAGTACTTGTTATACATTTTAATATTGAGTTACATCAAATGGATGTCAAAACGGTATTTCTCAATGGTAACATTGACAAAATAATTTATATGGTGCAACCAGAAAACTTTGTGTCAGAAGGCCCAAAGAATATGGTTCGTAAACTGACAGAATCTATTTATGGACTCAAGCAAACTTCTCGTCAAAGATACTTCAAGTTTCACCAAGTGATTATATCGTTTGGTTTTGAGATAAACACTGTTGAAGATTGTGTGTATCACAAGTTTAGTGGGAGTAGGAATATAATTTTCTGGTTTTGTATATTGGTTAAAGTATTTAATGCAAACTAGGTGACACATGTCGCTAAAGGAGACAAATTCAGTCTAAATCAAATGCCTTAAGATTAGCATTAGAATTAAGGAAATGTAATAGATTTTCCGTTCATGATCAGTTGTAGGGAGTCTAATGTATGCTCAAGTATGTACGCGTTCGGATATTGCATACATAGTTGGAATGTTCAGCAGATATTTAAGCAAATATGGGATGGATCATTGGGTAGCAGCCAAACTACTTAAGTTATTAATAGAGAATAAGGAATTATATGCTCTTTGTAGAAGATCGGATAATTTTGGAGATCATAAGGTATTTCGACTCTGATTTTGTTAGATACCAACACAACAGGAGATCCACATCAAGTTATGCTGACTAGTGGAGATATATTTTGAATGATTGTCAAACATGCACTCATAATTTCTTTCACCATGACAGCAAGGTTTATAGCATGCTGTGAGTCATCTATTTAGGAAATATAGTTACAAAATTTTGTCACAAGACTGAGCCTACATGAGGGTATTGAAAGACTACCGAAATTACGATGTGACAATAAATCAGCAGTACTATATTCTAATAACAACAAGAACTTGTATAAGTCAAAGGATGTTGACATAAAATTTCTAGTTGTGAAGAAAAGAATTCAGAATGGTAAAAGTGTCCATATAGCACATTAGGACAAAC
Source organism: Iris pallida (assembly GCA_029216955.1). Lineage (NCBI taxonomy): Eukaryota > Viridiplantae > Streptophyta > Magnoliopsida > Asparagales > Iridaceae > Iris > Iris pallida. Next base: position 4,562,899 of record JANAVB010023995.1, on the reverse strand, counting down.
TCCATGTTAGCGGATCCGCTCACAAAAGTACTATCACCCAGGGTCTTTCATGAGCATACTGCTCATATGAGTGTTATCTTAATTAAGAATATGGCAATACAGTGGGAGTTTGTATTTTATGTATTTGGATGCTATTTGGTTTTGGGCACATTTATGTATTAAAGTATTTTGGATATTTATCTGATCAGATATATGGAAATTCAGTTCATTCTGTTTTCATTATGTTAAAGTATTGATCTCACTAAAGTTAAGGAGGACCAGTTGGAAATAGACATGTATTGATCATATTGCGTGTAATTTCCATGCTACGCATCCATGATTAGTCTATGTCGTTTAGCTATATTGGTATATGTGACCATTGATGGTTTAGTTACGCTATATGTGACGAAGGCCACTTTGATCCTATGTTGGTATGATTAATGAACGAGATTGTTCGAATATATCCTAATGATTAAGATAGCAATTTATGAGCTCACTAAGATTAACACAATTGTAAGGTTACATATGTGGTCCAGTGGGAGATTGTTGGATTATTCAATAATATGGGGCCACACATGTAAAATTAATTGTGTTTGGCTATCTAAATAATTAAGCCAAATTAAAGTGGTATAATTGAAAATTGGCTTAAGGGTATAATTGTTATGGAATTAATGTGTAAATACCGGAGATAAATCTAATTTGATGAGGGGCCAAATTAGAAATATCAAAACACACACACACACACACACACACATATATATATATATATTTATATTTATATATATATATATATTTATATTTATATATATATATATATATATATATTTTATATATAAATATATATATATATATATATATATATATATATATATATATATATATATATATATATAAATATATATATATATATATATATGTGTGTGTGTGTGTGTGTGTGTGTGTGTGTGTGTATTCATTAGGGTTATGGTCTCTAACTTATACGGCCACCAAAAGAGAGGTTTTCTCTTTTTCTCTTCTGCATCCCCATCAACAGAAAGAGATGGACAAATGATTCGGATCCTTCTTTATCATTAAGGGTCGTAGCAAGTTGGAAGATCGAACCCCATAAAAGGACGACCGCTTCAAGATCCATCAAGCCTAGCAATGGATTCAGGTACTCTTCCGCAATTAATTTATGTTCTTCATCTCATGAATCAACATGCATTAATATCCAACACCAAGTAACTACTTAAGCCCGAACCATACCCATTTAACTTTAGTATGCTGGTACTATGAAACTGCTCAAGGTGGAAGACTGGAAATAGGGATTAAAATGGCTTGCTTTTTTGTCTATAAGTACCTATTGCTGATTTTGTTACTATTAACAAAGTAGTCGAGGAAGAAAATAGTTGGTGAAATGGTTGTGTATGTGTGAAACCTAAACATGATAAAATGTGCAATTATCAGCTGTACCAAGTCATGAAAGAACTTCCCAATGTAGACAGGATCTTGCAAACCAGGAGAATTCTCTAGTATGCTCGTGCTCTAATCGGCGGTGTTACTAATTACTTGTATATTAGGGCAGGAAAAGTGTAGCTATTCTACCCTAGGAATATTGCACTTTTTCATTCTAATGTTACCTTTGGTATCTGTCATATCTGCAGCCATCATGTGTGTATTATCACAAAACCTTATTTCAAATTGTTTAGTGGCATCTTGCTATTGTCATATGATGAACATTTATAACAACCAACAGACAAAAAGAGTAAGTGCTTCAAGAGAGATTTCAATCAAAAGAGTATGTAGGCTCTCTAGTATTTAGGCTCTAGTACATAGAAACTGAGCATCTCTTAACTTCCAATTGCGGTGACTGCAGATAATCATCAGAATCAATATATCATGCGCTTATGTTTCATGCAGGCTCTTTAACAATTCAATATTTATTAAAACTTTGATTGACTGTTATGACACAGAAAATAAAGAGCAGGCTCAATTTGTTACCTACTGAAGTCAAAATGAACCAGTTGCGTATCTTTGGATATTTCTACCTCAACAGTTGCATGCGGACGAGTCTGTTTACCAGAAAGAAAGAAAGAAAATATGAGGGAAAGGTGAGTACTATATAGCCAAATTAATTTACAGATAACAGTACTAAGTAGTAGCAATAACAACAGCAGCAAAGCCTTTATATCCAAATTATTGTGACCGACACGATTAGGCTTATTATGCTATAGTGAGGATCATCTCCTGTATAGAAATAACAATTCCTGTTACTCCAACCCAGGTTCATTTGAAGCTTTCAGGAGTCCTAATGAGTTCTGAAAGACATTCATCGATCTACATAAGTGAAAATGATGCACTATATTCTGTATATTCCATGCCTATTTTGCCATGGCTTTATTAGAGAGTTTGCTGGTATATTAAGCCATTATTCAGAATTTGTCAGGAACTTCATGACAAAGTTCCAGACCGAATTAATTTATGGTGGATGGTAGCATTGTTCTTTTTTTGGAAATTGAAATCCAATAACTATATCATCCATAAATAACAACACTGGAGACAGGTATCGAGATATCATGGGCTTTTATAGACAATTTAGTTTAAGGAAAATTTGCAAACAGTATCAAATTGAACAAGACCCTATGGACATCATGTTCATAATAATTCTATATGAACAAGACTGAATAGAAGAAAATGATTCAAATAGGAGACCCAATTTTTTTGGATAGAGGCTTTGTTGTTGTTAGGAACAATAAATTGAGTATCGTGCATGTGCTAGTCTTTTTTTTTTATATACATCTCCTAGAGGCCCATTGGGAAGAAAAAGAAAAAACTCTATGAAGTAAAATTTCTGTGTGGGTATTGACCAGCTTCAAGGTATAAGTTACACAACAAAATATAAAAGATACAAAGGAAGAACCTGATTCGAACCTAGGAAGAACTCATCCAAAAAGTTAGTCTTTAAGAGAAGAGAGCCCAAGATTATATCAACTCATATCGAGTTTCTCAAATAACCCATATGGGACTAAAGGATGACAACATCCACCACGCTCTGTAGTCCCGGATCCCATGTGGACTGGCTTTGCACTAAACTTTTAGTTATGGACGAACACTGCTATGCCAACATCACCAACCGTGCCACAAAATAACAATCAGAAGATATGGTGTAGGATCTGATACCATTTGATACGAACCTTGGAAATTTTCCTAAAAGTTAGACGTTAAGAGGAGAGAGCGTCCAAAATACTTTATTAACCGACATCAAATTTTCCACATAACTGGTATGGAAGTGAAGGACATAACATAACCTTAAAAGTCCACGCTGCAGTCTGAAACTTGAATGGTGCCTCAATTGTTTGTTAAAGATAAGAGAGCTTATCATGCCATGTAATTTTTTCTAATATAAATCTCTAGTCCAATATTGCCAACCTCTGTAACCTGAATTAGAGGTAAGTTGAGCCATGTCCTCACTCCTCCACAATAGATCCTAGATTTCATATGTGCATCAAACTGTGCTGCTTTCAATTTGTATCTAACACAAGAATTTAACTAAGGACCGAATATTTCAAGTTGAACGAGCATGTAATAGCTTTGAAATGAGGAGCCAATGAAACATTAGCAAACACAAACTCCAGGAGCAGGTTAGTTTCCAAGGATAGCAAGTCTAACAGAATGCATAAGCTTCCTATCTCCTCTTCTTTTTTTTATTACAACCCACACACACCTACACGTCTTTACAGTTGGAGGGCTCGAACCCTGCCGGTCCCGCCTGGTGTCCGCGCTGTTTTCCACATGAGCTACAAACGCTAGACCCTATCTCCTCTTTTAATACCCTTGGAACTTCTGATCGATGCATCTTCCAAAATAAAGGCATAAGTGATCAATCACACAATTCATTAACTATTAGTAGTATCTCAGGAAAAAAAATGGTTTACAAAATTAAAACATTCCTAAGCAACTCCAAGGGATAGATTGAGCAAATGTTAAGAAAAGAGATTATAATTAAAGAGAATCGGTCCGATTTTATACCAGAAGATCTACTATGAAAGTCATTTAAACTTATTAAGAACATTAATGAAAAGACTTGGAGATAAAAAGAGACATTTACGTAGGACTTTATTGACTTGTAAGTACTAGGATTCTAGACATATCCAGGAGCAAGTTCCAGGGTATGTGATGTTTCTTGATGATATTTTGTTGGTTGATGGGAGTAGAGATGAGTTATATGTTGAATAAGAGTACAGAGAGATAATTTGGAATCCAAGGAATTTAGAATTTTACTAGAACGAAAATAGAGTTTATAATTTCAAAGTCAATGTCAAAGAGAAATGATGGAGAGCCCATAAGAATGGACAAGAGATACCTAAGAAAGAGAGATTTCAGTATATTTAGGATCAATTGTTGGTCTTGAAGGCAAGATTAAGAAGGATGTCATGTATATAATTAAAATGTGATTGTTGAAATGGAGGAGTGCTTCTATGGTTCTTTGTGACCGAAAGATATCTTTAACGTTGAAAGAAAAGTTCTAGAATACTGCTATAAGACCGGTCATGTTTTATAGACCAAAGTATTGGACAATTAAGAAACAAAGTGTGCAAAAAGTTATTATAGCCTAAATGAAAATGCTAACATGGATGAGTGGCAATACATTAAAGAATATGATAAGAATAAGTATTTTCATGGAAAGTTAGAGGTGTCGCCAACTAAGAACAAAATAAGAAATAATCGTCTTAGGTGGTTTGGACATGTAAGAGAGGAAATGACCAATAGATGCTCCCGTAAGGATAATCGATAATGTTGTAGTTAATGGACAATGGCAGACCTAGAAATTCAATCTAGAATGGGCTAGGTTAGGCTGAGGTGGGCTGAAGCGTCGTTGGACTCATATGAAACCAAAAAAAGAACCAATTTTTTACGGGGACTGGAGCCCACCATAGCCCTAAGGTGGCTCTGCCCCTGTTAATGGAGCTTTCTAGGACTAGAGACAAACCTAGATGAACATTGATTTAAGTGTTAAAGAAGGATATAAATTTTGTTAGCATCACCGATGACCCTTAACAAAGACAAATAGAAGGAAATGTTAGTCCCGGAGCGTGATTTTAAGATAAAAACAGATTTTAGCAACACTTCGAGAAAGATGCACAACTGAAATTCCGAAAGATTCAAAGATACGTAATTCCTTAGGAGCTAAGCCCCATCGGGCCGCGCGAATGGGCCGTGCGAACTAGCCACACGAACGGGCGCGCGATCGACAACGCAGAGGCTCGTGCAACGAGTGCAACTAAAGCGTACTATGCGCCTAGTGATGATGCTGACGTGCTAAGTGCAAAGTGCGCCAACAAAATATCTCATTACGCCTCATGAGCCCATGAGCCCCAATTCGAGTCCGAGTCTATGGGGCTTAGCTCCTAAGGAATTAATTCCAAGAGCATGACAAAAAGCATAAATGCTTTCTTTATAGAGTTAGCCTTCTTTCTACTAGAAAAACACCCCCACATGACAGCCATGTGCCTCTCCACACCTCATGTGCATCTTTCAGCACAAGCAAAGGTGTATATAGGAATACTATCCATTTGGCCTAGGCAATGTGGGACTATCTTTCTATTCTCTAAGGCAAAACACCAACAATCCTCTACATATCTTTGTATATGGGTTGAGCGTTCTCCACAGTGACTGTCCATCATGCATTAGGATAGATGTCACTGACGACTTGAATCTTCCTGCATGGGTCAAACACCAATATGATATAAGAATGGACTAAGCCTTGAATTCTGCACCATAGCTGCAATTCTTTCCACTCACACAATGTAGTCACATGTACTTCTGGTTGCACATTAAAAGACATGTGCCAGTCTGATTTCGGTGTATGTATTTTGGGCGTCTGCAAGTTTACCCTCAAGACGGCCTGCTATCTCTGTTCATACACTCAGTTGAGTTCTTTATAAAGAGACATGGCATTAAGCCTAGCGCTGCCTTGCGGTGCTACGTCACTATGACATGGCTTAAAGCCGAGGCATTATCCCTACCTAGGTACCTCATCATAGTGTCATACTACTATAGCATGAGGTCACAAGCCTCTCTGTAGTGCCAAATTACATAGCATGAAGCCTTGCGCTTCCTTACAGTGTTATGCCGCGATGAAATGGCTTACATAGCCGAGGCTTTACTCCTACCTGGGTACCTCTTCGTGGTGTCATGCCACAGTAACATGAGGACGTCGTCCCCTTTGTAGTGTTATCTACAACTCTTTAATTTGATAATACAACATTAGGCTACATACCTATATGCGGTGCTACGTCGATGTGACTTGACTCACAAAGTTGAGACATTACCCCTACCTGGAAACCTCATGATGGAGTCACCCCACTGCAGCATGGAGTTGTAACACTCCTTTGTAGTATTGTGCTACCGTGCTTCCTATAAAGCATAACAGGCATTCTGCCTAAAAACTCATTAAGGCGTTTAAGCCATCCTCTCCACAGGATTTGTTCTCCGCAGAAAACATATAGTAGACAACAGTGGTTGTGGGTCCGTATCCCTTCCATGTCCCAAAGGACATGTACCCACTATTCCTGATATTTTTCTAGTTAGTAGTCCTCCCTTGAACCAAAAGCTAGATGCCTAATAGATTTCTCTAACAAATACCATAAAACTTTATGGCATGATTGCAATAATACAATATCAGAATGCCTTCAAGCCCATTTTACTTTCTGTGTCTTCAACCAGTTGGCACTTGAGGCCTTTTGTGAACGGATCCGCCAGGTTCTCCTGACTGCGAATATCAATCACTGTAATGACACCTCTCTTGATGAGATCGTGCACTGCTTTGTGCTTTAGCTGCAGAGTTCTCTTCTTTCCGTTGAAGAGATCATTCGATGCTACCGCTGCAGTCGCCTGGTTGTCGCAGTATATATGTATCGTTGGTATCTGCGTCCCAACCAATGGAAGATCATACATGAGCTCCCGAAGCCATTCTGCTTCTTCTGCTGTAGAATCAAGTACAAAAAATTCAGATTCCATGGAGGAATGAGATAGCATAGTCTACATCTTTGACTTCCACGATATAGCAGCTCCACCTATGGAGAAAATGAATCCACCTGTGGATCTCTCTCTCTCTCCACCTTTGAGCACCAGCTCGCATCATTGAAGCCTTCTACTATTGACGGATCTCCGCTATAGTGCAGTGCATATGTCTGAGTCTTTTTGAGATATCTCATTACCCGTTTCACAGCTTTTCAATGCTCAACGTCTGGGTTGCTCGTGAATCGACAACATTCCTATGGTGAAAGCTATATCAGGCCTAGTGGCAGTAGTAGCGTATATCAAACTTCCGATGATGCTTGTATACTCCAGCTGTTTGACGCTTTTCCTTGAATTCGGCTCCAGCTTCAGGTCACACCGGTAAGGCGTATCGATCACTGGAAGATCCTGATACCCGTAGAGTATGATCATCTTCTCAATATAGTGAGACTGTGACAACGCCAGTCCAGTATCCGTCCGGATAATTTTGATGCCCAAGATCACATCAGCTTCCCCCCAAGTCCTTTATACTGAACTTGGTCGAGATGAACTTCTTTGTCTCCGTGACACAGCCTATATCCGTACCTAGGATCAGCATGTCGTCCACGTATCGACAAACTATTACACCTCTTCTATCAGTGAACTTCGTGTAAACACACTTGTCCGTTTTGTTGACCCTGTAGCCATTTGACCTTATGATCTTGTCAAACTTCTCATGCCATATTTTAGTAGCTTGTTTCAAACCGTACAAGGATTTCATCAACTTGCAAACTTTATCTTTAAGGTCCTTGACGACAAATCCTTCTGGCTATTGCATGTAATCTCTTTGGTGATCAGCTCATCATTCAGGAATGTAGTCTTTACATCCATCTGATGTATTACCAACTTATGTATTACTGCGAGAGCAATTAACATTCTGATAGTGGTCATCCGGACTACTGGAGCATACGTGTCGAAGTAGTCGATCCCCTGCTTCTGAGAGAACCCTTTGGCTACTAGCCTAGCCTTGAACTTGTCAATGGATCCATCTGCTTTCATCTTCTTCTTGAAGATCCATTTGTATCCGATGAATTTCGCTCCTTCAGGAAGATCAACCAACACCCAAGTGTTATTTGAGGTGATTGAATCAATTTCATTGTCGATCACCTCCTTCCAGAAAATAGTGTCTTTGGTCTTCATTGCCTCATCATAGGTAAGCGGATCTGCTTCCAATGATAGGTGACAAAGTCATCTCCGAAGTTCTTCGATCTCCTCACTCGCTTAGTTGACGGCTCAGCGAGCTCTGCTTCAAGTGTTGTCTTTTCTACAACTTCTTCTTCGACTATGTTCTTATTGGAAACTTCAATTTCTTGCGTAGCCTCATTATTCTCCGGAATGTCCATAAGAACAATGTTCTTGTGCTTTGCAAATTTATCTTCAAAGTATTCTGTGTCACGAGATTCAATGATATGATTTGATTCTATATCAAAAAATCTTCGAGCATCACTCTTCTCGGCATATCCTAAGAAGATCGTCTTCGTAGTCTTTGTCCCGGGCTTCTGAATCTTCAGATCTGGGAGCTTTACATATGCCAGACACCCCCATACTCGAATGATATTCAAGTTAGGTCTGACTTTAAACCAGAGTTCATGAGGAGTGATGTCAGAAGTTGTATACGACAATCTATTTAGAATAAAAGTGGCCGTCAATGCAGCTTCTCCCCAATAGTATTTTAGAAGACCCACAATCAACAGCATTGAGTTCATCATTTCTGTTAATGTTCTGTTCTTCCTTTCTGCTATTCCGTTAGATTGAGGAGAATACGGAGCAGTAGTCTCGTTGATGATTCTATGTTCTTTGCAGAACGATACGAATTATGAGACTGATACTCTTCCCCTCGATTACTTCTTAATCTCTTGAGTTGTTGTCCAGTTTGTCGTTCAGCTTCGGCCCTGAACTCTTTGAACTTCTCAAACGCTTCGTCTTTAGACTTTAGCAAGTAGACGAACGCGTATTTTGAGAAGTCATGGATGAAGGTTATAAATACTTCATCCCGGCTTTTGTAGAAAATTGTTTGAAGTCACAGATATCAGAGTGTACCAACTCCAGAAGATATGTGCTTCGATTAATCCAATAAAAGGGTTTTTTTGTGATCTTTGTCTGAGCACACACTTCACGTTTCTCTACATTACCCTCATATTTGGAGATAAGTCCTAGACTAGACATTTTGTTTATTCTTTTACAATGAACATGTCCTAGTCTATTATGCCACAACTCAAGAGTATAATCAGAATGAGCGACTGCATTAATTTTATTACACCGAGTTATAAGCTTGAAGTTTAAACATCCCTCGGTATAAAAGGCTTTTCCGAAGTAGGTTCCTTTTATAGACATCACCATCTGACCAGCATTGATGTCCATCCTTAGGCATGCATTACAGAGTAGGCCCCTAGAGATCAGGTTCTTTGCAATAACAGGTATATGCTTCACGTTTTGAAGCATCAGAGACTTCCCTGATGTCAGCTTCAACACCATCGTCCTGATCCCTTGCACTTCAACTTGTGCCTGATTCGCCGCAATAATATTTTCAGAGGTTGGTTTGTACGTGGTGAACCATTCCTTGCTTAAACAGACATGGCAAGTGGCACCAGCATCTACCCACCAGTCAGAGTCAGCCCCCACCGTAGTGACCTGAGCAATTATAGCAATTACGTCAGTAACCATGGAAATCTTACTAGGCTCACCTTGCTCTGACTGCTTGGACTTGGATCTGCAGCCACTCTTGTAGTGGCCCTTCTTGCCACAGTTAAAGCAAGTCACATTGGACTTTGGCTTCTGGTGCTTGAAAGAAGACCCCTTCACTTTCAGATTAGTGAAGTCCTTCTTCTTGTGGTGGGAAGCCACATGCTTTTCCTTGGATTCCTTCGTCAGGACCATGTTGGCCTTAGCCATCTGCTTGGACAGAGTGTCTACCTTCAGTTGAGCCCTCATCTGGTCCTCAATATAAATTTCTTGCAGAAGATCTTCCAAACTGATCTCCAGGTTCTTCCTATACATATTCGCATAGAATTTGCTCCATTCAGCGGGAAGCTTGGAGACAATCCCTCCAATAACGAACTTGTCATTGAGGGGCATCTCCTCATCTTCCAATTTCTGACGCAACTTCAGGAATTCATTCACCTGAGACAGCATCGTCTTCTCGTCTTCAAAGAGCCATTTGTGATATTTCTTGACGATGAATATCTTTTTCATGTTCTTGTCATCTTCATACAGTTTCTCCAAACCCATATCTCTATGGCATTGGTCTTCTTTGAGTAAGATTCTGCCAGAGAGTCCTCCATAGCATTGGGGATCATAAGCCTATAGAGGCTATTTTCTCTCTTCTATTTGGACTTTTTGGCAGTAGCTGTAGCAACCACGTTCGCAGTCCCACCTTCTGGAACCTTCGGTTCGTCCTCAGATAACACATGATCGACGTCCACGAGTTGAACATTGAGGCTAATCTTTCTCTTCCAGATTTGGTAGTGCTCTCCATCGAATTTTTCTAACTTGTTAAAGTTGAAATCGATGAGTGAAGCACGAGAGTTTTCCATCTTGTACATCTAGCTTTGAGATTGTTAATCCCGGGGTGTGATTTTAAGATGAAAAACAGATTTTGGCAACACTTCGAGAAAGGTGCACAACTGAAATCCCGGAGGATTCAGAGATATACAAAACAAATGTAACACTTCGAAGAAGGCACAATTGAATTTCGTAGCAGCAACGACGAAAGCCCACACAAAATTTCTGATTAGATCAGAAAAGATCTCGTTCTTCCTCACAAACGTGTTATGATTGGGATAGAATGAGTTACAGATGGAGAAGACATGAACAGAAGAAGAAAAGGCCTGTTGGGGTAACGGACCACCGGAGCTCAAAGCTAGATTCGCCCCACACAATCAGCTTCCAGGAACCAGCAAGTTCAAAAATGAACTGCGGAACACTCTGTCGAAATGCTCTTCTGACTCCTCGGATGGACATAACTCTCTTTGTTTCTCTCTTTCTCTGCTCTCTGAATTTTGTAAGGAACCTCTACACCGAGAGAGAAGTGAGAAACATATATAGTGTCAGTCCAGTAACCGCCTAGTAAGCGAAATGTTCTGGATGTGGTATTGCAGATCCGTGGATGGAGGAACGTTTCTGAACCTTTCGTAACTGTTCAGATCGTGAACAGAAATGACAGCGCTTATAGGCTCGCGCTACAGCAATATGCGCCGACTGCTCCAATTGCACCCGCACGCACCCGCGCACAACGCGCCAACGCGCACTTAAGCACAGCGCGCCAATTGCGCCCGCACGCACCGCACCAATTTGCCTTGCCATCGGGTCGCGCCAACAAAACGCCTCATGACCCCGAGTCTGAGTCCGAGTTGCTAAGTCCCTATGGGGCTTAGCTCCTAAGGAATTAATTCTAAGAGCATGACAAAAAGCATATATGCTTTCTTTGTGGAGTTAGCCTTCTTTCCACTAGAAAAACACCCCCACATGACATCCATGTGCCTCTCCACACCTCATGTGCATCTCTCAACACAAGCAAAATTTTATATAGATATACTGTCCATTTGGTCTAGGCAACGTGGGACTATCTTTCTAGTCTCTAAGGCAAAACACCAACAGGAAATTGAAACATGGCACGAAAAATTTGGAATAATTGCTTTTTTGTTGTTGTTGCACCTCCTAAGCAACTCCAACACATTCTAAATTACATCAGCAAAGTAACCAAGGAGCAAAGCTTGTTTGTACAGAGAATGACAGGTCACCCCTTCATTCAAAGTGAAGATGAATATTCAATAGCAAGGCACGAAATTGCTTTTGATTTTATAATCACATGAAAGCAATTTCACAGTCATGCCAATTAGCTTTACAAATGTGACAAAATATGCATCTGCAAAAGTAAGAAAAAAGAAAGAAAAGAAAAGGAAAGCAGGCGTACCTGATCCATACAACTGTTCATGGTGGTGTACCACGCTTTGGAGGCCTACGTACTAATCAGAAAAAGAAGAGAATAAAATGTGAGATCACACCTATGCTTGTGTTAGAATTTAGAACATTTAATTTAGAACAATTCTAAACTCATACGAGATCAACAAGTCGGAACATATATCATTCAAAATTTCCATTCTAAGTGCTAGCAAAAAAAACATGCACAAAATAATCTGATCATATAATATACTATCTTTTATGGGTTTTTTTGTTTATCAGTTTTTTAATCTTTTTCATTCTTGTAGAATTTTTAATTTTGTTTTTCTTTATGTTTCTTTCAGTTTCTTTTATCTTTTTTTTAAAATAATTAAGAATGATTTTTGTTTTTGTTTTTGTTTTTTTTCTCTTTTTTTAGAGTGGTTTTTAGTTTTTTGTACAAGTCTAAATTGTACTTGTACAAGTCTAGTAAAACATAAAGTTTATAAACTTTGCTTCTTACAAAGTGCATAGTTGTAACGATGCTGGTGATATGGAAAGGCTGTTGGGTTGTATCTCGTTTCCGGTTGAGCACTCAAATTGGGGTGACAATGGAGTTGATAATTTAGTCCCACATCGGTTAGGAGGTGGGATCATGTGGTGTAGATAATTGTGATTAGTTCATGCCTTACATGAGAATTCTCTTCTAAGGCATATGGGCCCAATTCAATATCGCACCTCATGGGCTAACACCAGTTCGGGTTACACCGCATTTCGAACAAGTGATATCAGAGCACATAGTTATGGGACTGGTTTGGACGGCTCTAATTGGTTCGAGACATATGGTGTTAAACGTTCATATGTATAATCGGATTATATGGGCTCTTCTCAAGGTGGAGTAGGAGCATCAACTACACGAATTGGTTTCAAATATGGGTTTGACGAGCCCAAGGTGGAGTAAGACGTTGTGGTTGCACACAATGATGGTTTGGATGAATGAGTCAGATATGTTGGATCTCCTGGGTGCTCGGCTGGCGGGAACGAATACAAATGTAGCAAAGTGTGCTAAGGTTGTTCGGCTGGCGGGAACGGACAAAAAGATAGCAGGGGTGCTAAGGTTGTTCGGCTAGCGGGAACAAACATCGCAACTCATGGGCCAACTCCGGTTCGGGTTACACCGCGTTCCCAACAAAGGCTAATGTCTTATCCATTTTTATTGGTATATTACAAACTTTAGGTTCTGGTGAACTTCAGGTTCACTTAGGAAGAAATAGTCTTCAAGTGCCTAAAAGAAAAGATTAGTGTTGTAACACCCAGTTTCTGGAATGAGGATAATTTTGAACTTTTGTAATTATAATTACTATTTATTCGTATTTATATCACATTATGATTTTGGTGATTTTTTTTAATCAATTTAAAACTGTTTTAAGTCATGGCTTTTGATTTTGATGCTTTGCTAGTGTAACCTGAGAGATTGTCTGACCTAGAGCCTAACCATGTCATTAGGATGATTCATTTTCACTTTTGAGCATGAGGGTATTTTGGTCATTTGGTCTCTTTGAATTATTTCATGATTTATTGCATTGGTGATTGTTAATTTTGATTTTTACTAGTTGTGGTTTAGTAGACTAGCCTAGAAGCTAACCCTAGTTATGGTGACTTGGTAGACAATGGTGTGACCCTAGTCTAACTTAAGTTAACCTCATTCTAGCCATTAGAATCTAGTTTTCAAATAGGAGGAATAGAATAGGTGCATTGATTTCATGACTTATGATTTTAATTCCATGACTTGTGAATTAAGCCCATGGCCCATGACTTGAGCCCAAACCCCAACCAACCCACTAGTGGCCAGCCAACCTAGGGTTTTCCACCCCTATTTAATGCCTCTTCCACTTGTTCTTGCCTCTTTTGTGCTTGACGTAGTTTTTAGAAGAAAAGGTAATTTTCCACCTTTCTAAATTCCTAATAAATTCATTTCAAATCCTTTTTGACTCTAGTCTTCTGCATTAGGATCTAATTATTGTTTATTTACTGTTTGTGGAGATTTATCTCAGTTTTTGTGCAATTTGGAGCTTGGGAGTTGCTATTTGGACTTTTCCCATTTGGAGCTTTTCTTGCTATTTGCACCTATAGGTAAAACACCTCTAATTGTTTTAATATCCAGTTTTCTTTACATTTAGGGCTAGATCTAGGTGTCCCCTAGCTGCCCCTCAAATTTGGTAGGAAACCGTGTCCGTTTGGTGTCCGTATCGGACACGTGTCTATGTGTATGTTTACGTGTTCGACGAAATGTCGCAATGAAACTTTTATTCGTATTTTCAAAAACTAATTGAACAATATTTTAGCTCTTGGTGTGTGGATTACAATCGTGCTTGACTGAGTTGAATTCTGTGCACCCTCGTGTCCAAAATTGGACACACACGCACGCACGAGGACACCATGCACTGTCCTGCTGCTCGGGGTCGTCACAGGACACGACACGGCGACTCAGGTCGTGATTTTTGGTGGACACGTTCGTGCAATCACTGACACACTGCACACAAAATTTGAACGATTTTATCGAGCGGATTGGGAGAAATCCCACCCGCACTGGATTTGCACACGCGCATACACGCGCACAGACACGTCGCGATACGTGTCTCATATATGCGACACGCTTCACGTGGACACGGTGCAGGCTGTGGGACACGTACCCCTAACCTTGGCGAACCCTAGGACACGAGCACGAGCTCTCTAGTGTCGTGTGTCGTGTTCTAGGACGGTCTGCACCTCTGTACGAGGCTGTTGATACTGTATTTTTCTGATACTATGGTTTTCTTCGATTTGGACACTTCGTGTCCTGATTTTTGGACACTTATAGACTCCATTGGACACATACTTATAGGAGGAACACCTCGACCACACTGGATTTGGGTTTTAGAATGGGGATTTAGTTTTGATTGGCATCTTCCTGTCGTTTTCCTGTTTTTACATTGAAACTTGATTTCAATATTGGGTTTCAGTTTTGGTTTCGAATTGGGTTTTTTTGGGGTTTTGAAATTGCTAATTAATGATAATTTGATAGTGTTTAAACATGTGTTTATGTGGGATCATTGGGATATTGATTTGGGTTGTATGTGCATGTATCATTACATTTGAGATTGATTTCCATATGTATTACAGTTAATGCAATATCCAACTGAACATATATATACCTATATGTATATTTCCTGATATGGATAATGGGTTAACTGAAATCGAAACACATTTACTGAATTCCAGTCACAGACACACACACACACACACACACATTCACTGTTTTTCCTGAATTTCTGAGAACATATATACTATTCACTCATACTATTGTTCTGAGACACTATGACACATGCACTCTCATTCACTGACACTCAGGTTCACATCACTTCATTAGCCACTGCATTGACAATTGCATTGCTGCACCATATAGACATGTTGCATTGCATTTCACCTTGGCTTCAATTTATGTTCAGCAGACCCCTTTCCCCCAAATTGGTTCCCTACCTATCTATACCTATGTGGGTATGTGCCTATGTGTATATCTATGTACCTATATATATCAATGTATGGATGCATAAATGTATGTATCTATGTATATGTGTAAATCTGAATTGAGAATTGAGTTGTGCATATAACTGAGGGTGGAGTGTATCAGATGGTAGGAGTGCAGGTAGCTAAATAGGCAGGGGATTACTTCCCTATCTTCATATCAGTCATGTGGACTGATTTGGGTTAGTGTCAGTTGCATGTGGCATATGCAATGGTGGATTGCATTGCCTGCTTGGCAAGCAAGCAGCAGCAGCAAGCCTTATCAATGCAGCAGGCAACATGCTTGCCCTGCCTAGGCTTGCATTGCAGTAGCAAGCAGCAGGCAACATGCTTGCCCTGCCTTAGCCTTGCAATGGAAGTAGCTAACATCAGTAGGAGCAGTGGCCAGTAGGCAGTGGCATTAGCAGCAGCAGTAAGCTATATTGAGTAGGCCATGTTGTCACGCCCCGCTCCCGTAGGAGCGATCGTCCTCGCTAAGGCGTAATGCCGCACGAGCCTAGATTGCGCTCGTGCAAGGCAGTTTCATAACGGCCGATTACATCGGCGGCGATGGGTTCGTCGCACAGAAGTCCTAAGCATAAATATTGAAACATGCAGCAAAAATTAAGAACAAGTACACATGAACACAAGTCATTCAAAAGAAGCTCTTTTATTGATATTGAATACAAGATTACATTTGTGGGCGCAAGGCCAAATTACATGTCTCTCGTGCTCACTTTTCTCGCGATTTCAAGTCACTCTGCTCTCTCCCATCTCTCGATTACAATGCTTGAACCAGCGGAAGCTTCGGAAGGCGATGTCCATACATTATGTCCTGTATAAGTCTTCGGTTCCACGCGGTCGCACGCTTCGAATCGCCAAGGAACTCCGTGCCTCGACGCATCCAAGCGAGCTCCGCGCCACGAACTTCTACCTGTGCCTGCACATGAACATTGTATGGGTGTCAGTACTCAACTGTACTGGTGGAGTGAGCTCCTCGCCCACCCATACAAAACCAACACGTTTCATTTACTTTGTGCAACATAACCCTTTTACGATTGACTTTCTATTCTTGCCTTAGGATCAGTTTTAGGACCGACGCCTTCGCATACTTGTGTCTAAGGACCATCTCGTGCTTGCACAACGACGTTAACTCATACTTTTGCCTTAGACCCTTGTCGTGCCAATAACGTTAACCTATCAAGTCGTGTTTGCCTTACGGCCATAATCAGAGACGTAACTACACGAAAGACTCCATTTTCTTGCCTCTAGACCTTTCTCGTGCTTGCATTGTCGACGCACCAACTTATACTTGTCTTTTGTAACCAACTCTGGGACGTAACGACTCTGTCGTGCCATAACTCGATTCGTGCTTCAATACCTCCGAGGCAGCGCCTCCTTGCTTAGTCTCGCCTATACTTGGGTTGTGACAACGCGGCCGTTCCTCATATTTTGAGGTCGTTCCCAGCAACTCAATGTAACTTCACACAACTTGCCCTACGGCCCTTCTCGACTTAACTCGCAACAGCTCAAGCCTAACTCATGCAACTCTATGCCAACAACTGAACACTCGATGCCACATTTCGTGCCGAAGCACGTCGCCTTCGTTATAGCCAAATCTTAGGCCCGGACCTTGTGTTCTCTAACTTCATACATATCCAACTCAACACAATCCAAAGGCACACACGCGGATTGCCGCCCGTGCCGACACATCTATATGAAAGGTCACTGGCATTAATTCGCCATCGTGGACATAGCCTGGCATTCGGGACCCTTGTACTGCCGGTTGCGATCCTCGATGCAAGTCCCCGACCTACCGGTTGCCTATTACCCAGCTCGGCTATAACCTGTTTCTTCCTAGGCCGAGTCGGTGCCCATGGCCCAGGACTGCCGCTCGAAGAAACCATCGCCCTTGTCGACAAGTTGTCCATGACCACGCGCCTACGCTAACTTCTAGACTTAACGTAATGCATGGTCTCATCATCATCAGTTAGTTCCTTTACTCTACTCTTTCCACTTTTTATACTTCATTCGCAGAGCCCAAACCAGGGTTGCCTCGGCGACTGAACCACAGTCCCGACATATATTCCTCTCGGCGACTAACCATCGCTTAGACTTAATATTCTTTGAACTCAGGGAACGGCTACTGCATAGCCTTCCAACTTAACTTGAACATAACGTATTCCTTAAGTACCAACAGACCGTGGCTAACTTTCTATTGAACCAACCGTGGCTCGTGCCTTAAACTGACTCGTGTTCTACGCAACGCTATCGCCCAAGTCATACTTCATATGCCGGGCCTTGGGATCGTGGGACAATTCAACTTGACAACCGCAGAATGAGCGGGACAGCACTTGGAATGACTTAGGTCGACCGGCATAACTTTGCCTAACTTACTCAAGCCTACAACTTAACCCGAGGGACGAGCAAAGGCTATGCCAAGCCTTGCGTAGTGGAACCGTGCACACTTTATCAAGCGTTTATGCGGGCGACGCCTACGACTTAGGCAAGTTCATAGTTTTGTGTCAAAGACCAACTTTCCTTCTCCCAAGCCACGGGACGAAGGACCGAATGTCATTTTCAAAGCACGCCGTGCACCAACTCTAGGCCGACCGTGGGACGTTTTCCATATTCTAACTCATTTCGACCCGTCGGGATTATTCCCTTAGCTATGTGGATTCGTCTCTTTTATTATTAAGCCTACTTGTGCAAGTTAAAAACACGATTTATTATATGAAGGCAAAGATGAGGCAAGTTCACCGAAACTACCCCACCTGAGCGAGCGGTCGTCTTGACCGAGCGAGCCTTCGAGCAGCCGTTGCAAGGCTAAGGCCGAACACCGTCGGCGTTTTGATTCCTCCGATTGACTTTGCGGGACGGGGCACTACAACATACACAACTCAGAACAAGTCTCGTCCTCGAGACTTTCCTGAAGGCAAGCCATGCTACCATTTCTATGGCCAAGACTTAATCGTACCTAGACACGGGACTATCGCAGTCGTGCAGGTACGCCAGTACTTATCGTATACACTCTGCCTACGCGTTTCCTCGATTCCGAGCCACGCTCGCACTATTATCATTCTTTCCCTGCACGCATTCCAAGCGTCTCCAAAATACATGCATTCAGCCAAACCGTATGATAGAGAATTTGTCATTCTCACTCGAGTCGCCTCGTGCACATACCCAGGCATCCCTGAAGTATATGCATGTCAGCCGAGTCTCGTGAGCAGGGTTTCCTACGTTCGTGATTCATGCTATCCATTCAAACCAATCCTCAAGATCAATCTTTTGATTACAACTCATGAAACAGGGCATTTCGCCTAACCGCTAGGCCAATCTTTGCGAGGCTAAGTCAATGTCAGGATTTGAATCATAGTTCCCCAACAATAATGCCAACACTGACCCCAATCATAGGGTCAAACCATAGTCGGTAGTACGGGGTTTTCTACCCAAACTCGCGTCACACAGATTTCTAAACATCGAGCACGATCACCTATACGCATTAGTGCATTCGTTGTGCATATTCGAGTCCATTCAAATAACCAATTCTAACCAATTCATGTATTCGATCATGAGGTTGTCTAGCTTTGACAATATGTTGCGCCCCAATCTCACGCAAGTCCGATTATCCACGGTGGTTCATGAATCACCATGCAACGCTCCCGCGGAATAATCATTCTCATCGAGGCGTAACTCTTGTTTGAGTCTAGACTCGTTCATTCTTGATACGCGGATTGGACCTACGCAATCCTCAAATTCGATACAAGCACACTAATTCATTCTCGAGTCCATCTTCGTGTCAAACCACAAGTCGAAGCACAAATTGTCGCCCCGTGCAAGTTCGACCACCCCCGCTGTATGATTCACCATACCAGCGCTCACGCAGAGTGATCGCCCTAATCGGCGTGACGCATGTGCGAGGATGGAGTAGCGCTCGCATAAGACAAGAACGTCAACGTTGTGGTTATCGACGAAGCAAATCCAAATATTCCATTTTTCATCCAAGCCAAGTTCGATAGTTCGATCGTCATTCGTTCAACTTAGAAAATCCTCGAGCCAAGTCTATCTTTTACTTGACGTATTTCAACATCCCGAGTATAGCATCCATCGGAAACGACCGTCATTCGCCGAGTCAGAGTACCCCCGAGTTATCACATATCGATCTTTGATACGCCTCAATACCATCGACGATATGCGTAACCTGACGATCTTCCTTTGTAACCAATTTCGAGTCGTACAACTGATGCTATTGTCCGAACTGGATATTCCATAGTCTCTTCGATATTCAAGATCAAGTTTGATCGCTATTCCTCAAGTTCGTTTCAAGATCGTTGTCCAAAACTCAAGTCACATTTCATTAGACGCAATCCGAAATCGTAAGCACGATCCTCTAGGTTTTCCTCGATCAAGACATTCACTTTTGTTCATCGTTCCGAATCATTTTCTAACTCGCGTTGCCCATTGACAAATTGTCCGAACGACTTCTCATTCGGGACTTTCGAAGTCACGACCAACTAAGGTGACGCGTTCTAACGCTATGCGCGATCGTATCGTCTCGCCGACGTACTCGTTATTATTTCTAATCCTCAGTCTCCGCTCGAATGATTTCCAAGAAAATCCATACACCACTCGGATTCGAGCCATCCGATCTAGCCTACAAATCACATTCGTATTACTCGCTAACTCGTCCTTCAGATTCGTTCGACGAATCTCTAGCGTAATCGCTCACGTCGCATCGACGGGCTAAGTCGTTTGCACTACTCCTCAAAATCCAAACCGATCTTCCACGTACGCCTAAGCGTTAGTCTGATAGCGTTTCTATCGACAGACACTCTAAGTGTTGCTTCGTTTTCCGACCGAACGGTACTCAATATCGCTCGCGACTCATTTGCACCAAAAAGTCTAGGTGCGCAACATGCGGGCTAAGTTGTGCTGCATAACCATCCCGTACGGACTATATTTCGAGTTTGCACGCTCAATTTCTAACGTCGACGTAGGACTATTTGGGCATCCACGCAACTTTTGCTAACAATAGCATGTGTTTTCATTCAAGACAAGTTGACACCGTTCGGCACAAAGGCTGTCGCCTATCGATGCATTCGATTGAACGCTTGTACGAGCTTTTGAAAATATTTAGACTTATTGTATGGACATGCCGAGGGACATTCGAGAGAGAGCGCACACTTCTTTAACAATGACGAGCTTTCAAAACTGAGACATTCGACGTGAAGTCCAAGGACGTAAAGCCGTGCTCTGATATCATTATATCACGCCCCGCTACCGTAGGAGCGATCGTCCTCGCTAAGGCATGATGTCGCATGAGCCTAGATTGCGCTCGTGCAAGGCAGTTTCATAACGGCCGATTACATCGGCGGCGATGGGTTCGTCGCACAGAAGTCCTAAGCAGAAATATTGAAACATGCAGCGGAAATTAAGAACAAGTACACATGAACACAAGTCATTCAAAAGAAGCTCTTTTATTGATATTGAATACAAGATTACATTTGTGGCGCAAGGCCAAATTACAAGTCTCTCGTGCTCACTTTTCTCTCGATTTCAAGTCACTCTCTCTCTCATCTCTCGATTACAATGCTTGAACTAGCGGAAGCTTCGAAAGGCGATGTCCATACATTATGTCCTGTATAAGTCTTCGGTTCCACGCGGTCGCACGCTTCCAATCGCCAGGGAACTCCGTGCCTCGACGCATCCAAGCGAGCTCCGCGCCACGAGCTTCTACCTGTGCCTGCACATGAACATTGTGTGGGTGTCAGTACTCAACTGTACTGGTGGAGTGAGCTCCTCGCCCACCCATACAAAACCAACACGTTTCATTTACTTTGTGCAACATAACCCTTTTACGATTGTCTTTCTATTCTTGCCTTAGGATCAGTTTTAGGACCGACGCCTTCGCATACTTGTGTCTAAGGACCATCTCGTGCTTGCACAACGACGTTAACTCATACTTTTGCCTTAGACCCTTGTCGTGCCAATAACGTTAACCTATCAAGTCGTGTTTGCCTTACGGCCATAATCAGAGATGCAACTACACGAAAGACTCCATTTTCTTGCCTCTAGACCTTTCTCGTGCTTGCATTATCGACGCACCAACTTATACTTGTCTTTTGTAACCAACTCTGGGACGTAACGACTCTGTCGTGCCATAACTCGATTCGTGCTTCAATACCTCCGAGGCAGCGCCTCCTTGCTTAGTCTCGCCTATACTTGGGTTGTGACAACGCGGCCGTTCCTCATATTTTGAGGTCGTTTCCAGCAACTCAACGTAACTTCACACAACTTGTCCTACGGCCCTTCTCGACTTAACTCGCAACAGCTCAAGCCTAACTCATGCAACTCTATGCCAACAACTTAACACTCGATGCCACATTTCATGCCGAAGCACGTCGCCTTCGTTATAGCCAAATCTTAGGCCCGGACCTTGTGTTCTCTAACTTCATACATATCCAACTCAACTCAATCCAAAGGCACACACACGGATTGCCGCCCGTGCCGACACATCTATATGAAAGGTCACTGGCATTAACTCGCCATCGTGGACATAGCCTGGCATTCGGGACCCTTGCACTACCGGTTGCGATCCTCGATGCAAGTCCCCGACCTACCGGTTGCCTATTACCCAGCTCGGCTATAACCTGTTTCTTCCTAGGCCGAGTCGGTGCCCATGGCCCAGGGCTGCCGCTCGAAGAAACCATCGCCCTTGTCGACAAGTTGTCCATGACCACGCGCCTACGCTAACTTCTAGACTTAACGTAATGCATGGTCTCATCATCATCAGTTAGTTCCTTTACTCTACTCTTTCCACTTTTCATACTTCATTCGCAGAGCCCAAACCAGGGTTGCCTCGGCGACTGAACTACAGTCCCGACATATATTCCTCTCGGCGACTAACCATCGCTTAGACTTAACATTCTTTGAACTCAGGGAACGGCTACTTCATAGCCTTCCAACTTAACTTGAACATAACGTATTCCTTAAGTACCAACAGACCGTGGCTAACTTTCCATTGAACCAACCGTGGCTCGTGCCTTAAACTGACTCGTGTTCTACGCAATGCTATCGTCCAAGTCATACTTCATATGCCGGGCCTTGGGATCGTGGGACTATTCAACTTGACAACCGCAGAATGTACGGGACAGCACTTGGAATGACTTAGGTCGACCGTCATAACTTTGCCTAACTTACTCAAGCCTACAACCTAACCCGAGGGACGAGCAAAGGCTATGCCAAGCTTTGCGTAGTGGAACCGTGCACACTTTATCTAGCGTTTATGCGGACGACGCCTACGACTTAGGCAAGTTCATAGTTTTGTGTCAAAGACCAACTTTTCTTCTCCCAAGCCACGGGACGAAGGACCGAATGTCTTTTTCAAAGCACGCCGTGCACCAACTCTAGGCCGACCGTGGGACGTTTTCCATGGTCTAACTCATTTCGACCCGTCGGTATTATTCCCTTAGCTATGTGGATTCGTCTCTTTTATTATTAAGCCTACTTGTGCAAGTTGAAAACACGATTTATTATGTGAAGGCAAAGATGAGGCAAGTTCACCGAAACTACCCCACCTGAGCGAGCGGTCGTCTTGACCGAGCGAGCCTTCGAGCAGCCGTTGCAAGGCTAAGGCCGAACACCGTCGGCGTTTCGATTCCTCCGATTGACTTTGCGGGACGGGGCACTACAACATACACCACTCAGAACAAGTCTCGTCCTCGAGACTTTCCTGAAGGCAAGCCATGCTACCATTTCTATGGCTAAGACTTAATCGTACCTAGACACGGGACTATCGCAGTCGTGTAGGTACGCCAGTACTTATCGTATACACTCTGCCTACGCGTTTCCTCGATTCCGAGCCACGCTCGCACTATTATCATTCTTTCCCTTAATACGATTTCAAATTCTCGACATTCTTCCATTCCCCAAGTCTCATTTGAATTCATCGTATCGGTTGGTTGGATCGTGCACGCATTCCAAGCGTCCCCAAAATACATGCATTCAGCCAAACCGTATGATAGAGAATTTGTCATTCTCACTCGAGTCGCCTCGTGCACATACCAGGCGTCCCTGAAGTATATGCATGTCAGCCGAGTCTCGTGAGCAGGGTTTCCTACGTTCGTGATTCATGCTATCCATTCAAACCAATCCTCAAGATCAATCTTTTGATTACAACTCATGAAACAGGGCATTTCGCCTAACCGCTAGGCCAATCTTTGCGAGGCTAAGTCAATGTCAGGATTTGAATCATAGTTCCCCAACAATAATGCCAGCACTGACCCCAATCCTAGGGTCAAACCATAGTCGGTAGTACGGGGTTTTCTACCCAAGCTCGCGTCACTCAGATTTCTAAACATCGAGCACGATCACCTATACGCATTAGTGCATTCGTTGTGCATATTCGAGTCCATTCAAATAACCAATTCTAACCAATTCATGTATTCGATCACGAGGTTGTCTAGCTTTGACAATATGTTGCGCCCCAATCTCACGCAAGTCCGATTATCCACGGTGGTTCATGAATCACCATGCAACGCTCCCGCGGAATAATCATTCTCATCGAGGCGTAACTCTTGTTTGAGTCTAGACTCGTTCATTCTTGATACGCGGATTGGACCTACGTAATCCTCAAATTTGATACAAGCACACTAATTCATTCTCGAGTCCATCTTCGTGTCAAACCACAAGGCGAAGCACAAATTGTCGCCCCGTGCATGTTCGACCACCCCCGCTGTATGATTCACCATACCAGCGCTCACGCAGAGTGATCGCCCTAATCGGCGTGACGCATGTGCGAGGCTAGAGTAGCGCTCGCATAAGATAAGAACGTCAACGTTGTGGTTATCGACGAAGCAAATCCAAACATTCCATTTTTCATCCAAGCCAAGTTCGATAGTTCGATCGTCATTCGTTCAACTTAGAAAATCCTCGAGCCAAGTCTATCTTTTACTTGACGTATTTCAACATCCCGAGTATAGCATCCATCGGAAACGACCGTCATTCGTCGAGTCAAAGTACCCCCGAGTTATCACATATCGATCTTTGATACGCCTCAATACCATCGACGATATGCGTAACCTGGCGATCTTTCTTTGTAACCAATTTCGAGTCGTGCAACTGATGCTATTGTCCGAACTGGATATTCCATAGTTTCTTCGATATTCAAGATCAAGTTTGATCGCTATTCCTCAAGTTTATTTCAAGATCGTTGTCCAAAACTCAAGTCACATTTTATTAGACGCAATCCAAAATCGTAAGCACGATCCTCTAGGTTTTCCTCGATCAAGACATTCACTTTTGTTCATCGTTCCGAATCGTTTTCTAACTCGCGTTGCCCATTGACAAATTGTCCGAACGACTTCTCATTCGGGACTTTCGAAGTCACGACCAACTAAGCGTGACGCGTTCTAACGCTATGCGCGATCGTATCGCCTCACCGACGTACTCGTTATTATTTCTAATCCTCAGTCTCCGCTCGAATGATTTCCAAGAAAATCCACACACCACTCGGATTCGAGCCATCCGATCTAGCCTACAAATCACATTCGTATTACTTGCTAACTCGTCCTTCAGATTCGTTCGACGAATCTCTAGCGTAATCGCTCACGTCGCATCGACGGGCTAAGTCGTTTGTACTACTCCTCAAAATCTAAACCGATCTTCCACGTACGCCTAAGCGTTAGTCTGATAGCGTTTCTATCGACAGACACTCTAAGTGTTGCTTCGTTTCCTGACCGAACGGTACTCAATATCGCTCGCGACTCATTTGCACCAAAAAGTCTAGGTGCGCAACATGCGGGCTAAGTTGTGCTGCATAACCATCCCGTACGGACTATATTTCGAGTTTGCACGCTCAATTTCTAACGTCGACGTAGGACTATTTGGGCATGCATGCAACTTTTGCTAACAATAACATGTGTTTTCATTCAAGACAAGTTGACACCGTTCGGCACAAAGGCCGTCGCCTATCGATGCATTCGATTGAACGCTTGTACGAGCTTTTGAAAATATTTAGACTTATTGTATGGACATGCCGAGGGACATTCGAGAGAGAGCGCACACTTCTTTAACAACGACGAGCTTTCAAAACTGAGACATTCGACTTGAAGTTCAAGGACGTAAAGCCGTGCTCTGATACCATTATGTCACGCCCCGCTCCCGTAGGAGCGATCGTCCTCGCTAAGGCATGATGCCGTACGAGCCTAGATTGCGCTCGTGCAAGGCAGTTTCATAACGTCCGATTACATCGGTGGCGACGGGGTCGTCGCACATAAGTGCCAAGCAGAAATATTGAAACATGCAGCCAAAATTAAGAACAAGTACACATGAACACAAGTCATTCAAAAGAAGCTCTTTTATTGATATTGAATACAAGATTATATTTGTGGGTGCAAGGCCAAATTACAAGTCTCTCGTGCTTACTTTTCTCTCGATTTCAAGTCACTCTGCTCTCTCTCATCTCTCGATTACAATGCTTGAACCAGCGGAAGTTTCGGAAGGCGATGTCCATTCATTATGTCCTGTATAGGTCTTCGGTTCCACGCGGCCGCACGCTTCGAATCGCCAAGGAACTCTGTGCCTCGATGCATCCAAGCGAGCTCCGCGCCACGAGCTTCTACCTGTGCCTGCACATGAACACTGTGTGGGTGTCAGTACTCAACTGTACTGGTGGAGTGAGCTCCTCGCCCACCCATACAAAACCAACACGTTTCATTTACTTTGTGCAACATAACCCTTTTACGATTGGCTTTCTATTCTTGCCTTAGGATCAGTTTTAGGACCGACGCCTTCGCATACTTGTGTCTAAGGACCATCCCGTGCTTGCACAATGACGTTAACTCATACTTTTGCCTTAGACCCTTATCGTGCCAATAACGTTAACCTATCAAGTCGTATTTGCCTTACGGCCATAATCAGAGACGCAACTACACGAAAGACTCCATTTCCTTGCCTCTAGACCTTTCTCGTGCTTGCATTGTCGACGCACCAACTTATACTTGTCTTTTGTAACCAACTCTGGGACGTAACGACTCTGTCGTGCCATAACTCGATTCGTGCTTCAATACCTCCGAGGCAGCGCCTCCTTGCTTAGTCTTGCCTACACTTGGGTTGTGACAACGCGGCTGTTCCTCATATTTTGAGGTCGTGCCCAGCAACTCAACGTAACTTCACACAACTTGCCCTACGGCGCTTCTCGACTTAACTCGTAACAGCTCAAGCCTAACTCATGCAACTCTATGCCAACAACTTAACACTCGATGCTACATCTCGTGCCGAAGCACGCCGCCTTCGTTATAGCCAAATCTTAGGCCCGGACCTTGTGTTCTCTAACTTCATACATATCCAACTCAACTCAATCCAAAGGCACACACGCGGATTGCCGCCCGTGCCGACACATCTATATGAAAGGTCACTGGCATTAACTAGTCATCGTGGACATAGCCTGGCATTCGGGACCCTTGCACCGCCGGTTGCGATCCTCGATGCAAGTCCCCGACCTACCGTTGCCTATTACCCAGCTGGGCTATAACCTGTTTCTTCCTAGGCCGAGTCGGTGCCCATGGCCCAGGGCTGCCGCTCGAAGAAACCATCGCCCTTGTCGACAAGTTGTCCATGACCACGCGCCTACGCTAACTTCTAGACTTAACGTAATGCATGGTCTCATCATCATCAGTTAGTTCCTTTACTCTACTCTTTCCACTTTTCATACTTCATTCGCAGAGCCCAAACCAGGGTTGCCTCGGCGACTGAACCACAGTCCCGACATATTTTCTCTCGGCGACTAACCATCGCTTAGACTTAACATTCTTTGAACTCAGGGAACGGCTTCTGCATAGCCTTCCAACTTAACTTGAACATAACGTATTCCTTAAGTACCAACAGACCGTGGCTAACTTTCCACTGAACCAACCGTGGCTCGTGCCTAAAACTGACTCGTGTTCTACGCAACGCTATCGCCCAAGTCATATTTCATATGCTGGGCCTTGGGATCGTGGGACTATTCAACTTGACAACCGCAGAATGAGCGAGACAACACTTGGAATGACTTAGGTCGACCGGCATAACTTTGCCTAACTTACTCAAGCCTACAACTTAAGCCGAGGGACGAGCAAAGGCTATGCCAAGCCTTGCGTAGTGGAACCGTGCACGCTTTATCAAGCGTTTATGCGGGCGATGCCTACGACTTAGGCAAGTTCATAGTTTTGTGTCAAAGACCAACTTTTCTTCTCCCAAGCCACGGGACGAAGGACCGAGTGTCATTTTCAAAGCACGCTGTACACCAACTCTCGGCCGACTGTGGGACGTTTTCCATGTTCTAACTCATTTCGACCCGTCGGGATTATTCCCTTAGCTATGTGGATTCGTCTCTTTTATTATTAAGCCTACTTGTGCAAGTTAAAAATACGATTTATTATGTGAAGGCAAAGATGAGGCAAGTTCACCGAAACTACCCCACCTGAGCGAGCGGTCGTCTTGACCGAGCGAGCCTTCGAGCAGCCGTTGCAAGGCTAAGGCCAAACACCGTCGGCGTTTCGATTCCTCCGATTGAATTTACGGGATGGGGTACTACACATGTGGCTATAGCTTGGGCCATAGATTTGAGAGGGTGAGTTAAGGTTGAGTGTTTTGAGAATAAGGGAAGTGGGGGTATAGAAGTTAGTATCATTTAGGTTGTGTGTGTGGTGGTTGATTAGATGTTAGGCTATATGATTTTGGTCATTAAATGTAGTTAGACTTTTGTAATCCTAAGATTAGTTTAGTTAGTAGATGTTAGTTTGATTGTTAGTTAGTATCCTAGAGTAGTTTAGGCTAGTACCTATTTAGTATATGGTTACCTAGAATATTTAGTTAAGTTATGTGTTTAACCCTACTAGCTAGGAAATATAGGTTAGTAATGGTTTACCTAGATAGACTTAAGGAAGAGGATATGGTGGGTAGTAGATGATGAGTTATCTAGCCTAGGGTAATAGATGACCTATATGGGCCCAGCCTACGCCGCAGTGGGTGCGGGTCGTGACACATTGTTAGTGGTGGCCCATGCAGGTCAAGAGTCGCATTAGTGCGATATCGTGGTAGTACGGCGACTTAGTTGTACTGCTGCGAGCCTGCGATAGGATTGAGCGATAGGCTTCAACGGAGAGGTACTCAATCACAGTTAGGAAAAACTCTACTTTAATTCATGCCATCTATATATCTTGCTGATTTGTCTTCCTTGAAAATTAACTGTCCTCCCTTGATTTATCGCTTCTATCTCAGTATTGATTCCTTGTTTGATCTGTGTCCAGGATGGTCGAGACTAGATCACATCGTCCTGGACCGGGGGACACTGCTGAGGGGTCTGCCACCTCTCGTCCTATGCAGGCAGCCCCCGATACCGCGGCACCAGTTCAGCCAGCTGGGGTAGGTGTTTTAACTGCCTTTGGAGGAGCCCCTCCACCAGTGCACAGACAGAGCCCGGTGATTCCAGATATACTCCAGTAGCAGCAGCTACCTTCAGGATCCATTGACGCAGTCCAGCTGTTCATTTTCTTCCAACAATTCATGCAGGCCCAGCAGCAGCGTCAGACTGCGGAGTTTAGTCGGGGCATTGATCTGGCCCTGACGGTAGTTTAGAGGGCAGCAGCTCAGCCTTCGGCAGTTCAGCAGCCACACCAGCCGAAGGAGAAGGGCATCCAAGACTTCCAGAAGATGCACTCGAGGGACTTCAGGGGTACAGAGGGCATTCTGTATGCTGATGAGTGGATAGAGCATATGAAAGAGATTTTCAGACCGGCAGAGATTCCAGCGAGGCTGCAGATCGAGGCGACGTCCAGTATGATACAGGATTTGGCCCGCACTTGGTACCAGACCGACCCAAGGGTTGGTACACCAGGGCAGACTTGGGCATCATTCAAGAAGCTGTTCAAGGAGAAGTTTTTTCCAGATGCAGCACTAGGTGCCCTCGAGACTCAGTTCAAGGCCTTAGTCCAGGGCAGTCAGTCCATAGAGGAGTATGCTGGAGAGTTCTACCGTCTGGGCAGATTTGTCGAGGGGTTATCCGAGGCGACGAAGGCCCGGAGGTTCAGAAAGGGACTGGTCAAGGAAGTGAAGTCCTATACCAAGAGTGCCCGCGGCGCCACTTTTGAGGAGATCTTGGTGCGTGCCTTAGCAGCAGAGGATGATCTTGAGCTGGGACTCAAGAGGGGACGGGACGCTCACGGTACCAGGAGTAGCGGAGGCCAGACCAAGAGGCCTCATGTGCAGATTCATCAGACGCAGGCACCAATGGAAGTTCAACAGGTGCAGCATCAGTATCGGGGTCAGGACCCGAAGGCGATCTGTTGTTCCTACTGCAGGAAGCTGGGACACACCAGGGAGCAGTGTAGGAAGAGGCTGAAGGTTTGCTATTTCTGTGGGTCTGGTGCCCACTAGAAGATAGATTGTCCCATTGTACCTCCTTTTGAGGGAGCTAGGCCACCTGTAGCTCAGCACCAGAGGGGTGGAGATTTTGCGAAGGCAGTCAAGGAGACTGACGTTGCAGGTGATAGATTAGCAGGTTTGACCTTCTTGTTCCTCCTCCCCACTTTTATGTGTGATTTCCATTAGTACCTGCCAGGATATTGCTTGTGATATGCTAGATAGTGTAGTTACCATGATCGAGACTGTGGAATCACGACCAGTAGGATTGTGTTGCTTCGACTTTGATTGATTGGGGGTTTGACCTAGGAAGGGTGCGATCATCTTAATTTCGAGGACGAAATTTTCTAAGGGGGGTAGACTTGTAACACCCAGTTTCTAGAATGAGGGTAATTTTGAACTTTTGTAATTATAATTATTATTTATTCGTATTTATATCACATCATGATTTTGGTGAATTGTTTTAATCAATTTAAAACTGTTTTAAGTCATGGCTTGTGATTTTGATGCTTTGCTAGTGTAACCTGAGAGACTGTCTAACCTAGAGCCTAACCATGTCATTAGGATGATTCATTTTCACTTTTGAGCATGAGGGTATTTTGTTCATTTGGCCTCCTTGAATTATTTTATGATTTATTGCATTGGTGATGGTTAATTTTGATTTTTACTAGTTATGATTTAGTAGACTAGCCTAGAAGCTAACCCTAGTTATGGTGACTTGGTAGACAATGGTGTGACCCTAATCTAACTTAAGTTAACCTCATTCTAGCCATTAGAATCTAGTTTTCAAATATGAGGAATAGAATAGGTGCATTGATTTCATGACTTATGATTTTAATTCCATGACTTGTGAATTAAGCCCATGGCCCATGACTTGAGCCCAAACCCCAACCAACCCACTAGTGGCCAGCCAACCTAGGGTTTTCCACCCCTATTTAATGCCTCTTCCACTTGTTCTTGCCTCTTTTGTGCTTGACCTAGTTTTTAGAAGAAAAGGTAATTCTCCACCTTTCTAAATTCCTAATAAATTCATTTCAAATCCTTTTTGACTATAGTCTTTTGCATTAGGATCTAATTATTGTTTATTTACTGTTTGTGGAGATTTATCTCAGTTTTTGTGCAATTTGGAGCTTGGGAGTTGCTATTTGGATTTCCTCCATTTGGAGCTTTTTTTGCCATTTGCACCTATAGGTAAAACACCTGTAATTGTTTTAATATCCAGTTTTCTTTGTATTTAGGGCTAGATCTAGGTGTCCCCTAGCTGTCCCTCAAATTTGGTAGGAAACCGTGTCCGTTTGGTGTCCGTATCGGACACGTGTCTTTGTGTATGTTTACGTGTTCGACGAAATGTCGCAATGAAACTTTTATTCGTATTTTCAAAAACTAATTGAACAATATTTTAGCTCTTGGTGTGTGGATTACAATCGTTCTTGACTGAGTTGAATTTTGTGCACCCTCGTGTCCAAAATTGGACACACGCACGCACGAGGACACTGTGCACTGTCCTGCTGCTCGGGGTCGACACAGGACACGACACGGCGACTCAGGTCATGATTTTTGGTGGACACGTTCGTGCAATCACTGACACACTGCACACAAAATTTAAGACGATTTTATTGAGCGGATTGGGAGAAATCCCACTCGTACTGGATTTGCACATGCGCACACACGCGCACAGACACGTCCCGATACGTGTCTCGTACACACGACACGCTTCACGTGGACACGATGCAGGCTGTGGGACACGTACCCCTATCCTTGGCGAACCCTAGGACAAGAGCACGAACTCTCTAGTGTCGTGTGTCGTTTCCTGGAACGCTCTGCACCTCTGCACGAGGCTGTTGATACTGTATTTTTCTGATACTATGGTTTTCTTCGATTTGGACACTTCGTTTCCTAATTTTTGGACACTTGTAGACTCCATTGGACACATACTTATAAGAGGAACACCTCGACTACACTGGATTTGGGTTTTAGAATGGGGATTTAGTTTTGATTGGCATCTTCCTGTCGTTTTCCTGTTTTTACACTGAAACTTGATATTCAATATTGGGTTTCAGTTTTGGTTTCGAATTGGGTTTTTTTTTGGGTTTTGAAATTGCTAATTAATGATAATTTGATAGTGTTTAAACATGTTTTTATGTGGGATCATTGGGATATTGATTTGGGTTGTATGTGCATGTATCATTACATTCGAGATTGATTTCCATATGCATTACAGTTAATGCAATATCCAACTGAACATATATATACCTATATGTATAGTTCTTGATATGGATTATGGGTTAACTGAAATCGAAACACATTCACTGAATTCCAGTCACATATATACACACACACACACACACACACACACATTCACTGTTTTTCCTGAATTTCTGAGAATATGTACACTATTCACTCACACTATTGTTCCGAGACACTATGACACATGCACTCTCATTCACTGACACTCAGGTTCACATCACTTCATTGGCCACTATATTAATAATTGTATTGCTGCACCATATAGACATGTTGCATTGTATTTCACCTTGGCTTCAATTCCTGTTCAGCAGAC
>JANAVB010023995.1:4500501-4525501 GCA_029216955.1 Iris pallida | reverse complement strand
GGATGGTTTGAGGAAGGAGGGGAGTAGAAGAAAGGATGGTTTGGAAAATAAAATGAGATGGAAGGGTAATAAAGAGGGTAGGTAAAAAGTTTGAGTTTAATGAAAAGGGGAGGGGAGATTTTTGTGGAAGATTAAATGTCAGATCGTATAGTTATCTGTGCTGCGCCGATTCATCGAAAAATTCAACGGTTATCTACGGAGGACTGAAGAAAAATCTGGATGGGATAGGAATGAAAGTTAATATGGTCAGTAAAAACATTTTTATGGAAGATAAAATGTCAGATCGCATGGTTATCTGTGAAGCGTTGATTCATCGAAAAATCTGATGATTATCCACGGAGGACCGATAGAAAATTAGGATGTAAATGAGAATGAAAATTAATGCAATATGTAAAAAGTTGAGAATGAATTTTGAGGGACGCGATGCGTTAAACAGGCAATCAAAAAATTCGATGGATATCTTGAAATCCAACGGATCTTTAGGTCAAAAATGAAATCCAAGAACTTCAACAAGGCCTAAGAAGATTTATAAAGGAGACCAATTTCTCGACATATAAAAGAGAACCGATCCTCGACAAGAGGTTTGGTAAAGATATCAACAAGTTGATGGTCAGTGTCAATGAATTCAAGACAAATTTCACCTTTAGTTAATGGTCTTCGTAGAAAGTGGTGTCTAATCTCAATATGTTAGGTACAAGAGTGGTAAATAGGATTTTTTAATAAGATTGATAGAGCTAGTATTATCACATTTAATAGAAATAGCATGAGAGTATATACCATAGTATACAAGTGTTTGTGTCATCCAAAGAATATGTGTACAACAACAACCAGCCGTAATGTATTCAGTTTCTGTTGTTGAAAGAGCGACTGAGTTTTGTTTCTTACTAAACCAAGAAACCAAAGATTTTCTAAGAAATTGGCATGTGTCGCTAGTGCTTTTCTAATCGATCTTGCATCTAGCAAAGTCTGCATTCGAGATGCCCAAAGACCCATATTGACGGTGCCTTTGAGATAACAAAAAATACGCTTAACGGCACATAAGTATGATTCCTTGGGATTTGCTTGGAATTGTGCACATAAACATACACAAAGCATGATATCATGACGTCTAGAAGTTAAGTAGAGTAAGCTACTAATCATACCTTGATACTTACGAATGTTGACTGACAGTCCTTTCTTATCATGATCAAGCTTCGTTGTAGTGGCCATGGGAGTTCTTATTGATTTGGATGAGTTCAATTCAAAGTGCTTGAGAAGGTCTTTGATATATTTGGCTTGATTGATGAAGTTGCCATGAGGGTCTTGCTTGATGTGTAGTCTAAAAAAAGGATAATTCTTTTCTCATACTCATTTCAAACTCATCCTACATAACTTTGCAAAATCTTCACAAAACATTTTATTAGTGGAACCAAAAATGATATCATCTACATACATTTGGACTAATACAAGCATACCATTGTGAGATTTAATGAATAGAGTGGTGTCAACTTTGACTTTTGGAAAAGTTGTGAGAAATTAGAAAAGATCTAAGACGCTCATACCAAGCACGATGAGCTTGTTTGAGACCATCGAGGGCTTTATGAAGCTTGAAAACATGATCTTAAAAACAAAAATTCTCAAATCTAGGCCTCATCTTTAATAACACCATTTGAAAAGGTACTTCTGACATCCATTTGAAAAAGTTTAAAGTCATTAAAATAAGCAAAAGCATAAAAGGAATCAGATGGACTCTAAGCGTGCAACCGGTGCATAGGTTTCTTCATAATCAATGCCTTTCTCTTGGTTATAGTCTTGAGCAACCAATCGGACTATGTTACAAGTTACAACCCCATCCTCATTAAGCTTATTTCGAAACACCCATTTACTCCCAATAATAGGATAGTTATTGGGCCTAGGAACAAGTTCCCAAACATGGTTTCTTTCAAATTGATTTATCTTTTCTTATATTGTAAGCATCCAAAATTCATCATTAAATGCACTATTAATGTTTTTAGGCTCTATTTGAGAAATAAAAGCCACACTGGCACAATGATCTCGGATAAAATATCAGTGATTACCGGTGAAGAGGGATCACCGATAATGAGTTCTTTGGGATGATGAGTGACAAACTTCCATTCCTTGGGAAGACCATTCGGGGAAGTTTCTATGGTTGAAGAGTTTTTAGGTGGAGAAATCTCAACTTCATGCCGAGGTAAAGGAGTATTTGTGTCTCCAAGAGAAGGACTTTCCAAACGGAAGAAATGTCATCAACATCAGTTAAAGAACTAGATGTAGAAGTGTTAAGTTCATCAAAAAAGACAATAATAGACTCTTCAACGACAAGACTTCTTTTGTTGAAAACACGAAAACCCTTACTATGCATTGAATATCCAAGGAATATATCTTCATAGTGCTTTTCTTCAAATTTGCCTAGGTTATCCTTGGTGTTCAAGATAAAGCATTTGCATCCAAAAACTTTAAAATACTCAATAGATAGAATTTTGTCAAACCAATGCTCATAAAGAGATTTCTTAAAAATATGTCTAATTAAAACCCTATTTATAACGTACATGCCATGTTAACGACTTTCGCCCAAAAGTATTGTGGTTCAACATGACTCTAGCCATATCGCCAAGAGTTCTATTCTTTCTTTCCATCACACCATTTTGTTGTGGAGTTCTAGGACACGAAAAATCATGACCAAAATCATTTTTGACGCACTTTTTTTTAATTCGGCATTATCAAATTCACCTCCATGATCACTTCGAATTTTGTTGATCATAATGCCTTTTTTATTTTACAAAAGCCACCAATTTACGAAAAAATATTAGTTTATTTGCAAGAAAAATAATCCAAGTAAATCTAAAAAAATCATTAACTAAAACAAATGCATAAAGTTTACCACCAAGACTAGCAATCCTACTAGGACCAAATAAATCTATATGTATGAGTTGAAGGGGTCTAGTAGTGGTCACCGAGTTGATTGACTTGAAAGAGGATTTTGTCAACTTACTCTTTTCGTATTCCTCACACACTATGTCTTTCTTGAATGGAATGTTTGGAAGCTCTCGAACGAGTTTCTTGGTAACAAGACGGGAAATGGTATCCATGTTGACGTGTCCGAGTCTCATGTGCCAAAGCCAGCTCTCATCATTTTTTACCACTTAACACCTGTCATGGTTAGTACCTTCAATGAGATAAATTACATAGATGTTATCTTCTCTAATCCTTCGTATACTACGGAGCCATTTTTACTATCATAAATGAAACATTTATGTTTGGCAAAGTTAACACCATAAACATTATCTATGAGATGGCTAATGCTAAGAAGAATATGTTTCAAACTAGTGACAAGACAAACATTCTTAATACAAGGATAAAGGGGAGATATGATATTACCATGCGAATAATGTTTTCCCTCAAGTTATTTTCGAAGGATACATATCCTTCCTTCTTCATCGATAGCGTTACAAATAGTAAAGTAACTCCGGTCATGTGCCATGAGTAACTGCTATCGAGAATCCACTTGCTTCTAGCATGTGATTGAGGGTTCACCTACAACACAAGTTAAAAATGAAGACTTTGGTACCCAGAAATGTTTGGGTCCTTGAATGTTAGTTTTAGGAATCCAATTTAGAATTTTTCATATCAACGTACCTTCTTATTTGATAGTAATGAGATGTGTGTCCAAAGAATCCGCAATAATGGCACATAGTGGGTGTTGTAGTTCTAGTGGGAGGTGAGTGAGTGTTTTGAATATGATACATCCTAGCATGGTTTCTATTGTGACTATAGTAGAAGGCATGGTGAGATGTGTTCGTGTTAGTTCGTGTTTACTTTACAAAGTGTTTTCTTCATGTTTGCATATTTTGGTCGTAGGGCCTATATGGTGCATTGGTGTACGTGTGATTCTTGCTTCTGGTGTCGTAATGTATACTAGTGTTTCTATTGTGTCGTGTATCTTGGTGAGTCGTGTTTCTACCACCATGTTTGCTATATAGGGCAAGAAGATCATTATACTTAGCAGTAAATACTTCTTCTTTTTGAGTGGCAATAACAGTCTTTTCCTAGCAATGTCATATCCCTCTTTGAGAATTTGACATTCAACATTCTTTTCTTTGACATCCTCTAGAGCTTCTTGTAGCTTTAGTCTAAGTGATTCAATCTCATCCGTGTCAAAAGCTGGAGTCTTCTCTTTTATGTCATTAATGATGCTAGTGAGTCTTTCTATTTCTTGTTTAAAAATAACAATCTTTTTTTGAGATTTTCTGTACTTACTCCTGAAGACTTTGTGTTAATCAGGTAGTTCAAAGATAGCATTTTCTAATTCAATGTGTGAAAGAGCATTCATGGACAAGTCATCGAGTACCTCATTTGACTCATGTACCAAAAGATAGACGTTTGTGATGTGTGTGCATTCCTTGTTGTTGTCTGAGTCACTTGCATACTCTCACACCAAATGCTAGTATTGACATACTTTTGTGAAGATGAGCTTACTTTGCTAGGCTTTTCGTACTTGCTTGGTTCCTTCCTTGCCATTGGACGGTCCCTTTTAATGTGCCGGTCTTTTTGCAGTTGTAGCAATCAGGTTCTTTATCGTTGTCCCTTCTTTGGTGATTTGCTTTGTTGAACTTGAGAAACTTTTTGATGTGTCTAGAAGTAAGAGCGATTTCTTCATCATCGATGTCGTCGTCATCGGAGTCGTCTTTTGAGGAGAGCTTGATGGTTTTCAAAGCGAGATATTTTCCTTTTTCTTTCACCTTTCCTTTTTCATTCTCTTGCATAGAGGCTTCTTCTTGGTCCTTCAAGTCTAGCTCGTGAGTCATCAATTTTCCCATGAGAGTTTCAAGGCTCGTGAGTCATTTCCTTCGATGATAGCAGTGGCCTTGGGATTCTATCCTTTTGTGAGTCCTCTAAGAATCTTTCAAATCTTTTCATAAGTAGGATATTTCTTACCAAGAGAAGTAATAGGATTAATCGCATCAAAGAATCTAGTAAAGATACATTATTTGATTTCATCTTGAAAGCCTCATACTCTTAAGTGAGTCTACTAATCTTAGACTCCTTTACTTCTGATGTGCCTTCGTGTGTGACCTCCAAAAGCTTCCATATTTCATTAGAAGTTTTGCAACTGGAGATTCTATTGAATTCATTGCTATCAAGAGCACAATAAAAGGCGTTTATTGCCTTAGCATCATGGCTAAAAATCTTTTTATCACTTTCGGAAAACCTTTCCGTAAGTCTATTCGAAACACCTTCCTTAATCACAATGGAAGATTTAGTGAGACCATTTATAACACAATCTCATAGATCAAAATCTAGGGATTTTAAGTAGATGCTCACTATAATCTTCTAAAAATTGTAATTAGTTCCATCAAATAGAGGAGGTCTATTTGTGGCATGTCCCTCATTGTGATGTGAGCTAAAATTAGGTTTGGTGGCCATTGATCACTCTAAAAAGGTTAATCCAAATCAAGTGACCAAGCTCTGATACCAATTGTAGAACCCTAGAGGTGGTGAACAAAAAAATACCAATACAAATTTGCAAAGCAAATAGTAATATAAAAAAGAGAGCAAAAAATCAAACACTCAATGTATCCTGATATCCTCCCTTGGGGCACTCCAGTCCCGCAACTCTCTCTGGCTTTAATCAACTATTGAATGAATAGTACAACACGAGCTTTGATCTGAAGACTAGTCAACTTCTTACACACGAGTTTTGATCCGAAGACTCGTCAACTTCTTACATACGAGCTTTTATCCGAAGACTCGTCAACTTCTTTTACAAGAAAGGGTTTGATCTTTGAGAATACTTGGAAGATCACAGTTACAACTCTTGAACAAGTCTAACACTTTCGTGAATTGCAAATTAAAGCTTTGTAGAGTTATGTATACCTCTTTGGTAGTTGAGAAAATATAAGGCTCAAGTAGATGAGCATTTAAGAAGCAGGAGGAAGACTATTTATACAAATCCAAAGACATAAAGTAGTTTCAGCAAGCGATCGAAAGATCCGTCGAATTTCTGCAAAAATCCATCGGTTCTTCCGAAGCCGACAATAACTGATATAAATGTATTCGTTGGATGCATTAAATGCATTTGTCAGGTGCCATTGGATTTGAATTTAAAAATAGCCAACTGTACAATTCGGATCATCCGTCAGTTGTTCGCAAAAATATGATGGATGATCCAACTAGACCACAGAATACTTGATGTTTATATTCGGATCTTTCGACAATATTCTTCTAAATCCGAAGGATTATCCGGATGGACCACATAAAATCTTTATGTTTCCATTTGAATCTTCTGACGGTATTCCACCAAAATTCGAAGGATTATCCGGATGGACCACGTAAAATCTTTCTCTTCCATTTGAATCTTCCGACGATACTCTACGAAAATCAATGGATGATCCGGATGGATTACAGAAACTTGTTGTTACCATTTGGATCTTCCAATGGTATTCTACAAAAATCCAACTGATTAACCGCTTCTTCATATACACCAGGCTAATATTTGTAAAAGGTTTAAGATGTTATTTTTTCCATCACTTAGGTGTTTACAAGGTTTCCTATACATTTACAAAGACTTGAGAACATGTAATGAGCTTGCTTCTGATATTGAATCTTTGAGTAAGTCTTTGAGATATTGCGCTACACATTCTATGTTTTTGCTGATCTTTAGCAACGTCTTGAGATACGTTTGTTGCTTCTTCCTTTGATGATCATGTATCTGTGGAGCGATACTACTTAAATAGTATGGGCGTTAATAATAGACAATTTATCAAAATTATTCGTGTGTCAATAGATATGTCGTGTATGGATATGTGAATAGATAGCGAACTTATCGAGCGAATTCGAAAAATGGCTTAGGGTATTGGAAAGGAAGTGTTGCGTGAGATGTAACGGATGAGATCAAGAAAATCATAAGTCAATAGAGCGAGTCAGTTTGGTCACTAGTCGAATTTGAGTAGGCAAATATGTTAGTTGGCTGAGTTGTGTCAAACTCGAGTAAACGAATGTGTATATTAGCTGAATGATGAGTTGGACTTTGAGTAAGTGAATGTTGTGTTTGTGATTGGTATGATCACCGAGGCACAGTTAGATCGAGATAGATATCAGACCAACGTTTAGTATGTTGTGAAAGGAATAACTTGATTTCTGAGTGGTATATGTCATATCCACTTATGCAATCAGTATGTCAAAATATTTGTATCAATGATGATAGGCTCAATTTTTGAGTGGTATATGCCATACTACTTACCGATAGGTGCATCAAAACAATTGTATCGATAGACAAAGTTATGTCCGCTACGGATAGGGTATTGATGAGACTCGAGTGGAAATGGTTCGATAGGAATTGATGTAAGTATGCTTCGATGGATTGAGTTAGAGTGATCAGGCGCAGACTCACATTAATGGATAATGAGTCAAATGAAAATTTGTTAAGTGTAAGACGAACGATAGGCTGATGATTGCAAAAGAATTTTGTGTTGAGGAAATAATTGACTTGGTCGGATTTGGATTTGACTAAGTGCGAAGACTTTGTCGAAACGAATTTGAGTAGATGCAAAGAATTTGTAGTTCAATTTGGAAGTTAATTTGGAGAATATGAGAACGATTTGAGGATTTAATTTTTTGGTTGCTCGATGAATAGAGATAGCTACAACTGATTTAATCTTACGCGTGTGAGACTCGATATAATATTCAGTTCGGATGATGACATTGGTTAATAGATTGGAGTTTTTACGAAAGAAAGATTTTTTAGTTATATATATCGTCAATGGTATTGAGGTGTATCAATGACACTATGCTATAACTCGAGAATACTCTGATTAGATGAACAAAGATTGTGTTGAATGTTGTTGTTTGGATGAAGGCGATGCGAGTCAAAATTGATATTAAGATTGGAATTAACGCTCACGACATCGGATGGACATAAGCATCAAAATAGATGTGCGAGAAAACTTAAGCGTAACATGAGGATACAAAACGGAGCAAGCCCACGATATCGACATTATGTAAGTAACGGTACGAGGAGCGAAATGGAATAATTTAAAATTTTGTGACGAATTCAAGAAAGGATGAATAAAATCATTGAGGATGGGTTCGCGACATAGCATGTTCCAGATATTGATCATGAGTAGATAGACTCGGACTCTAGGTGAGTAGATGTCTCTTGGTTAGAGGAATCATCAATGGTAGTACATGAGTTGCTCAGAAGATAGCGTCACATGGATTACGAAGGTAGGATTGATTAATTTCGGATTGGAAGCATAATCTTGGATTGGATAGAGTCCCATAGAAATTGTCGAGAATTGATTTGACTCCGAGGTAGGATATAGCATGGTTCATAGTAATTGTCTCTTATTGATGATCTATAATTATTGAGCGTAGCTTCGGGGTAGCTGACCCTAGAAGACTTGACCGCCAAATCAAAGTCAATTTCAAAGACCTATAGGATGACCAAATGATGTTGCATAAGGAATTATGTCGATGATAGAAGTAATATGGTACATGTTGAGGATCAGTCTAAGCGACCGAATGTTAGTTGCGAAAGTTGATAGAATAGCCTTTGTTTGGAAAATGATATGAGTCAGACACTGAGAATTGGTCTAATGAGTATTTGAATGGTTTTTATGAGTCAATGAATCAGATAGATATTGATGAATAGGCTTAGCATAGCGATGCGAATATATGATTTTGGAAAACGTGCTAAGTGTTAGAACAAGGTTAGGGAATGAACCTTTAATCGTGCCATAGACTTGAATTCAATTAACGATTTGGCTTATGAGTATTTAGCGTACGATTGAAGTTAGTGAGACGAGCAAGTCAGAATTGGATTGAGAAATTTGATTAATGATTTCGTACTCGATAAAGGACATAACGTAGGACGTATCGTTAGGGACCTTATGTCGAAGAAATTGTTTCCTTTAAGCAACATCGACTCAAGTTCTCTTGTGTCGAAAGAGATTTTAGCACGGTGTTTAGATAAGTTACCTAGCAGGGGTAGCCTACTTGTGATGCGTAGATAGTTCGAGAGAACGTAAGTCATATTGAGATAGTTGTGTGTGAGACATAGTGTGAATTATAGGCAAATAAATTTTGGTCATGTTGGACTTGGTCTACGTCATTGAGGGGAGACTTTAGGAATAGTTGGACCAAGACCTGAATTATGCAAGGGGTGAATAACGGTTAGACAGAAAATTATTGCGATCGAATGCACAACGACTTAATGCAACACACGGGCTAGATGGTCGATGAGAAACTTATGGAATCAGAAATGTATTGATGAATCATATTGTGTGTTGGAATGTTTTGTGGATGATCATGAGATATTGAATGATGCACTGGCAAAGAATTTTGGAAAATAGATGTTAGGATCATATCAGTCGAGAGTATGAGATGGATAGTATTCGAGGATTAAAAGTTGCACCTATCAGCTTTGTTTGACTTCTCTTTCTGGCCCCTGCGAACATCTTTTTTGAATGTATTAAAGAGGGCCTCTCTAAACGGTAAAAAGTGGTAGGTGTCCACTAACGGCTATTCCTGGCTCGGCTCCGATAACGCAATTCCTAGAGGAGTCGGTAGTTGGGCACTGGATCCCTTCGGACCTGGAGAACGTGTAACGCTGGTTCGGGGTTTGGTGAACCAACTGGTCGCTCCTCTAGTTGAAGTATCGGGCCCCTTTTTCGTTGCCTAGGTTACACCTTCAGAATACCCCAGACGGGGATTTCGCTCTACTCCCCCAATCTTCACTTTACGCCCCCCATTGTACTTAGCAAAAATAAATATATTTCGGAGA
This sequence comes from Iris pallida, assembly GCA_029216955.1. Taxonomy (NCBI): domain Eukaryota; kingdom Viridiplantae; phylum Streptophyta; class Magnoliopsida; order Asparagales; family Iridaceae; genus Iris; species Iris pallida. The sequence goes on along the minus strand of JANAVB010023995.1, from coordinate 4,515,720 downwards.
TTCCTTAAATATGTATATGATCCAAATTCAATGGTATATCGAATTCAAATGAAACTGCAGGAAGGATTTTGATATGTTAAGGGATTTGCACGAATGTTGGGAATGAAACAACAATGGTGAAATAAGATCAAATGATGTGTAAGGTGCAGGAAACCAAAATTTGAGAACGATCAAGAGAAACATGTGGACTGAGTGTTGGTTTCGGTTCATGGACGAATCTTGTTCTGAGTGGTATATTATGTAATGTCCCATACCGCACAATGCATTATGTTGAGTCGATTAATTCGAAGAGGTATGGATTGGACCCGAGTAAGTATTCAAACAATTTGAAGAGGTATTGATTTTGTTGGTTTTATGTGCAGGTAGCATGCGGCGCCCCCTGCAATGAGCTGAGGCGTAGGCGATATACCAAATCAGTAGATAAGTGCAAAGGAGCACTTCGTTCTCCCATGGTTAGCTCAGACGAGATGATCGTGCAATGAAGTTAGGGCGTCGAGCCGCATCGACTCGACGAAACGATAGGCAAAATGATGCTACGTGGGTGGGTTCAGACCCTTCTCCCTACCTTTTCATGCCTAATAAATGGACGATATCGTGCTTGTATTTCTATTAATTTCATATGCGCAGTCGGGATAAGTATAAGAGTAGTGTGTCGAACACTAAGAATAGAAAAATGGACAATTGAGGTGATGTGCATCAAGTGCAAGGGTCGCGGCAGGACATTGATGGTAGACAATTTAAAGGCAATATCGAGACGTGCATCAAGCGCATGACTCAGAAAACATTGAACACTAGGCCTAGAATATTGAATAACGACGTAGAGCGTGCATTTGTGCACGGAGCCTATGAGTGTGACTTAGTAAGCGAGATAGACAAGTTGTGGCACACCGCCACAGAACTGTGGTAACACTGAAAGGTATACTTCGTGCATCGAAGTATGCAGATGGCACAATTGCCACAGAACTGTCGTATATGCGAGTGACTTGGTAATAGTTGCGATGGTAGGAAGAATGTTGCGAGTAGAGATGCTTTGATGCCTTACGTTTGTTTGGAGATGTTGATGCATTGCATAGTCATGAACATGAATGATGATAGCCCGTGCATGTATTTGCTTTCCTCGAACTTGTATTCATTGGGTCACTGGGACCGTTCGGCCTATGAGAAAATTATGGTGTTATTGAGTACGGTATTATGGGACCGCCAATAAGACTTGCTACCTAGGCCGGCTGGGTGTGTCATAATACGGATGTTGCAGAATCTTCTATGGGCTTGCTACCCAACTAAAAAATGACCCGTTGTATCGAGATATAGTCCTATATGGCTCTGAATGCCAGCAACCTTCAAATAGATAAGGACGCACACCAACGAATGTCTGATACAAAGGGTGGCAAGTGTCCCGCCTTGTATCTGTGCGATGGTGGGTGTATTCATATAGATCAGTGGCAGGTTAACTTATGTATTGTGCATAGGCGGTGGATGCAGTGGTGATGCTAGGTCCGGCTTTATGTATTTGTTTAGTATGCTTGCTTTCACATGACAGGGAAGAACGATAACGTTCACCTTGCATCAGCGCAAGGTTGAGGCGACGACATTGGTAAGAAGGTTGCTATGATGCGACGTATTTGATGTACTTACTACTTGCTTCTTGTTAGTAAATATAACATGATTTACTTGCTCACATGTTTTAATACTTTCATTGCCATGTAATCTGTAGCACTTGCCTTCCCAGAATTATTTTTACTTTTACTTTGGAGAATATTTTTTCATTATTTATATCTTATATAGAAGTGTTAGAATCATTCGATTTTTAAATTTTAGGGATTGGGTTCATACCCAAGCCTATTGGTGAAGTACAGTAAAATTAGGTCATGTATGGTCACTAGGATCTCTAGATAGACCCAAATAGGTTATTTTATTGTTTTATAATTTTCTAGAATTTTTGGTAATTTTTAGATAATTTTAATCTATAAAATTATTATTTTTATAGGCTTCTAGGATTTATTGTGAGGACACATGGGGTTATTTTTTAGGACAAACATTTTATTTGGACTCTAGAAACCTAAAAATATTTTCAATAATTTTCTAGGAATTTTTTAGTTTTTAGGATTTAATTGGATTTTTAATGATTTTTAAATATTTTCTAAAATTAAATAGTCCTTTACCCAGTCAGCTGCAAAGTCAGCGACCGCCGGGCCTGCCTTTTAGCCACTCAGGCCGGCGAGGCAGGCCTAGCTGGCAGCGCTGGCTTAGCGGCTTCCAAATTAGGAAGCCGAGCTAGCAGCTGCTAACTGAAGCCATGTCGATCCAATCCCAGAGCATTGGTTCTAGGCGGGGTGGCCAGGTTGGTGCCACATGTCCTTCCCAGTTCGTGGCTCAAGCTCACACCGCCTCATCACCCCTATATATATTATTGATTTCCGAAACCCTAGTTAGTTTTCAGCCTCTTTTGTGGATTTATTTTTTAAGGGTTCTTCAACTTCGCAAAGCGATTGCGACCAAACCGGACGTCCTTTTCGTGCGTCGTTGTTTTTGTTATAACCATATCAAGGTTAATTTTCCAAATATGTAAAAAAAAATTCTTAAATTTTGAGTATAAAATTCTGGATAAATATTTGAGTGTCGGTTATCCAAAAATTCGCGTGCCGTACTTTTTTCGAGATTCCAAGAGATCCTGAACTTTGTTTTACGATCCGTTTGGAAAGCTAACATACAATCTATATCATATAATTTTTTTCAGAAATTAATACTTTCATTTAGTATTTTATTAAATTTATAGAATTAAGTTTTGGCCAATGATTCATCAATTTGGTCACAGTTAGCCATAATGGCAATAACTTTTGACCAAATCTTGATTTTGTGGCACCATCGATTCCAGTGCACTCGTGGCACTGAAATCTACTTTGTTGCACACTCAAGTCATTGAGTTCATATCGTTTGACTACTTAGTCAATGATTTGCCTCGATTTGCATGCCACGAGTACCGAATTGGAAACCATGACTTTCCTTAGGCAAAATTTGTGTTTAATTTTCAGTTTTAGGTTATATTAGAATAAAATTAGGTTTTTAGATGATTTATTCAAGAATTAATTAGGCTAAATCATTAGTCACTTTCTAGGATTTTTAGAGTGGGAATTTTAAATCTAACTTGTGATTATTTATGTGACGGGGTAGATCGGGCGTACGACGTCTTGAGTTTGTGACTTTATCATCTATCGGAGCAGGCAAGTATCACTAGGACCTATGTTGGCTTTATTTTGTACTGCATGTATCTTCATATAGTCTTTTCACTGTTACGTCTTTATAATTCATGTTGTCGTTGTTCTTGATTACTACTTGTGCACGGGAGTTAGAATCATTAGGATATATGTACATGTTCATGTCCTACTTCTTATTTATAATATTTAGTGTTTATCGTATTGCTAATATTTTATCGTAGTGAACATGTATCGTGACTGAGTCGGACGGAAGAATACAACAAGCATGTGGTCAACAAATTGAATACACACTCCCTATACATTGATTGTATAATATCGGTCATGCATCACAGGTATGACTGATGTATATTTCAAACCGTCTACATGCAAAAAGTTAGTATTCTAAAACACACAATACACGTGACTTGATCATTGTTTCTATATTATTTATTGTTTGTCTTCCATCGAGTCTATTTTATACTGTTATCATGTCATAGTAGTACTCTTCTTATCATATCTTGTCATGTCTATAGTTTATCTTCCTTATTATTGTTTTTTCATGCTTGTATATTATATTGTATAATGTAGTGTTATAGTGATCTTGCTTCAATCCTGACTGTATAACTATTTTTCATCTTTAGTCGACATGATCTGTCCCGAGGTCTATGGTGAGTATGTTGGAGACATTGGCGTTAACGACGTACCAGATTACGGCACTGATGCGAATTAGTATATTTCTTTTCTTATGCTTTCACATTAGTTAGTCGTTATAAACATGGATTTTAGTTTATTCTATTTTCAGCTATCGGGTTTGTTTTCGAGACTGTCTGAGTTGTAGTGGATTATTTGATGACTATCTTTAGTTTATTTATTGAGAGTATTGGATATTATTTTTGTTGAGCATTGATGGGTTAGTTGTGGATGATATGTGCGTATTGTTCGTGTTGTGGACCATTGTTATCATAGACAGCATACTACCGCCGATGTTGCGACGTAGGCTGGACTTGGCCACACACTCGTATCCCAAAAGTGGGAGCGGATCGTGACATAATCGATCCTAAGACAATAATAGAAAGACCACCTAATAAGATGCATGATTCACAAGACTACTTAGTGCTGGTTTAGGTGAGTGGATATCATCAGTACGCGAGCAGATTAGTACTGATCCCCCACTGGATTGCTTGTAGGATGCAGGGAATGGTATGCTCGTGGCGGAGCTTTGCTTTGACGCACTGAGGTATGGAGTTACTTAGCATTTTGAGGCGTACAGCCGCATTGGAGCTCGGCATGCAATATAAAGATGTTCGACCGATGGGTCATTGGATGCGTTACAGAAGACATGATGTATGGAACGAAGAAATCTTTTGTGAGCTAGAGAGATCATGAGTGTTGTAAGCCAACATGGCATATGTAAATAGGCCATTCATGCTTTGTATTCCACCGCTTCATTAATAAAAGAGATTATTTCGTATACTTTGATTTCTCTCAGTCTTTCTGCAATGTATTTGAATTTGAGATAACCATTTATGATTTCTATTAACTTGTCTTGTACGAGTGCAACTCCAGACTCGTGAGGCATCACGTCCCAGCGAGGATGATCAATTCAGGTGAAATCGATGCAAGGATGATTGATTCGGGTGAAATCGATACGTAGACGAAAGATTTCCCAGGTCGAGGGATGATAAAGCCAAGTGCCACAGGACTGCTCCTTTCCGTGGAGTTGATGACTTAATCAATTATGATTATTGCTTCAAACGATATTGTGCTCGTTGTTGGCCTCGCCTACAACAAAGCTGGGTTCAGGGACGTTGGTTTTGAGAGCTATTGTTGGCTAATTTATCCAGAATGATCTATTGAAAGATATTGTTGGCTGATAGATCAGAAGATCTTAAATGGAAGCCATATTCTGACTGATAGATCAGAAAATCTTAAATGAAAGTTATTTCTGACTGATAGATCAAAAGATTTTAAATGGAAGTCATTTATGTCGACTGGTAGATCTTAATTGAGTCGTTAGCAGCTAGTACATCAAAATATCTTTTCTTTGGGGGGGGGGGGGGGGGGGGGGGGGGGGAATCTATTTTCTTTTGTTGAGAAGAATAAAATAGAAACGATTAGATCGCTTATATTGTTAGAGAGGATGATCACGCGATCGTAAGCCTTTGCGTGGTAGAGCTACATGTTGATAACGTATTATAGCCTAATTTACTAGACTAAGAGATGAAAGAGATGAATTCTCAAGTGGTTGAACCCTTCAAGAATTTTCCATAAGTTTCTATTTATAATAAGCTGATGGCTTAACAACTTGATACAATAGTATCTTTACAAGAATACAAAGAGATAAGTTATCTTTATTGCTGATGACACACAATCATCCAATAGTTAATTATAACTAAGTGAAACAAATAGAAGAACCTTTTCATAAAAGAGCATGTCTTTAAAAGGACAAAAAATGATGCCCACAAACAAAGCCCAAATAAATAAATAATAAGGCCAAAAAAAAGTCCAAGCATAATATTCTGAAGACCAAATTAATTTAAATAAATTTATAACACATTCCTAAATAAAAAATTCTAGAGGAACTCATGAGTTCTTAAATTTTAAGCTGTTGGATTACATACATCTCATTCCTTGATTTTTTCTAAGGGACTAAAAAGAAAAATAAATATACTTTCAATGTTGAAAGTTAGTTAAATTCACATGTCACGTCCATATTGCACACGTCCACATTGCAGGTTCTTATTTGAGTTCATGTACTGGAACTCTTACTAAATATATAGTGGAAACTTATTCATACTGCACTATTATTGGTTTTTTTTTATTTGGATATTTCTGGATCAAATGCAAGGACCTCTCCAGTAACACTCATCTGCTCAACCCAACCTGACCAGCCCCAGTGGCTGTTCATTTCATACTAGCAGGGAGCCGTAGATATATAAAGGGCTATATATGGTGAGCACCATCATGATCATGTATATTCATGGAGCTAAATCAAGCATGACAACTCCTACTTCATTCCTATCCATGATTACGAAAGAATATGCACTGCGTCCAGAAAAGTATTAGATGGCCATCAAAATTTGCCTACTCTCCTCTCATCACTGCACTGCAAGAACCACAGAAGCCCAACTCTAAACAATTATGAAACTTCATTTTCTCACTCATAGCAACACAAATTAAGTGTGTACTTGAAAGCCATGGATTACATTAATGCTGAGGGGGTAGGATTGACAACAATGTGCCTTAAGGGGTGATCCACGTTGCCGCCTCCGGCATGCCTAACAAACTCGGCCGGAGTAAGGAAGCTGCCATGGCAAACGCACACTATCCTCACCTCCTCTCCTTTCCTGTACTTGTATAGGAAGCCTTCGACTCTCCTACCGTTTGGCCCATCTCCCCTCGTCGACACGCATGGCATCTCCTCCATCATGCTCCTCTCCATCTCCCCTGTCCAACTCCCTCTCATTTCGATCTTCTTCACAGGCTGGTTGGGGCGGTCGGTGGGCAAGGGCGGGCTCTTGGCCTCTGGGAAGCTGCTATGTTTTGAGATGTCAAACCCTGCAGTAAAGCAGACAGAAAAAATTATGAGGTGTGATTCTAGTAGGCAAGATGTTGTATCACAATTTCAAAGCAAGGTTGAGTTATGTCTTAAGAAGCACGAAGAAATGGTTCCCGTGTCCGTATCGTGTACAAACTGTCCAAAAACAGTAGGACATGCCAAAACGGTGCCGTGTTCATATTAGTGACCATTTTGTATTGTATTTGTGTCTGTGCAACATAAGTTACGCCATATAAGAGTTAGAAGTGAGACGATACTAAGATTCATATTGAAATAATATAACATATTGAAATAATATAAATCTACACCCTAAACCGTCCTCACAACTACAGAGTTTTGGTGTGTAGAGGGAAGGAATTTAACAACATCGTACAGAACCATCAAGGTTCCAGCCTTGTGTGGGGTCATCTAAAGTGGATTGATTACAAAGAAATTTATACCATTATACAGATCCAACACTATGCATGAATGTACACACAAACACGCAAAAAAACTCTAGATTTATTCTCTGCAAATTGAGTAATATTGAGGTGTTACAAATATGTTAATAGTACCATCTGGTGGAAATAAACAATAAACATGAAGCTATTTCCAAGAATTGCGCTAGCAATGATATGATCTAAGAGAACCTTCTCTAAATCTTAGGATTATGAATTTTAATCCAAAATAGATGAAATTAGGGTTTGTTCATTTCCATAACTTGAAGAACTCGAAATTGAAGAGAGCGTTTTATTGTCAAAGTCAAAAGTTTGGAATAGTGGTGACAGAAATCACCTCAAAGATCAAACTCTTGTCTATTAATTTTGAGAATACCACACAAAATCAATTATGAGAGAATTGATTACAATAGAGTCAGACTTTCCTTTTATGTAGGCAACCTCCAATTGTGTACTAATTTCTACTAGAGGTGCTTTACGGAACGTACGGTCCGCAAACCGGCTCGGCATTGTCCAGTCAAACCCGGGTTGGGCCGGCCCAGACTTGGTCAAAGATCGGGACCAACCTGCCTACTCTGCACTCAGGTCGGATTTCTAGTCCCTAAACCCAGGCCCAAACCATTATCCCAATGGGGCAGGTTTTAACCCCAGGATCGGAGGAACAGCCCTGCCCAATCAAGGGATCGGTCAAAGCCCAACCTCTCTCTCTCTCTCTCTCTCTCTCTCTCTCTCTCTCTCTCTCTCTATATATATATATATATATATATATATATAGAAGCCTTAGCCTAGTGGTAAGGTGGGGACACCCAGGGGGAGTGGTCATGGGATCGAGCCCCCCTCCGGACTGTCTGGGTGGCTATTATAGCTACGGGACCAGGCATATATATATATATATATATATATATATATATATATATATATATATAAGGGGGTATCATAATCTTCGCTATTAAGCATTCTCTAATGTCCTCGAAATAGCAGTCATTGGATTTATCTTTTTTGACCTTACTTGTATGGTCAAAAAAGACATCCAATCGCTTTTATTTCGGGATCATTCGATGATGCTTATATTTTTTTTTTATGCTTATATATATGTGTGCGTGTGTGCGCGCGTATGTGTGTGCGTGGAAAAGCTAATTATATTTATCCAAAAATGGGTATTAGGGCTTACATGACTACTTCCCTAATGCATTGATTACATCTCAACTAACATATAAGCACGCTACAAGATAATATCTACACTACATCACCCTCTTGTTTGGGTACTCGACCTAATCAGCTTAGTACCCGTAGTCTTGTGTCGTACCATTTCCTTCTTAGGGACACTCTCCTGATGCATAAGTGTGCCAAGGCTCATTCATTTTAGTCAGTGAATCTCCTCCTTGCGACGAGGTCACCTTTGTCTGTTTATAGTCCAACGAGTCCCCCTCATTTACATTCGTAGAACTATAGTTTGTAGTATCGTCCAAGACCGATACGATATTGTCGATACCAATACAGTTTAGCATGTCCCGATTCGATACAGACCGCTACCGCTACTGTACAGTACCGATGTTGGTCGTCTATTTTCCAGTAAATTCACATAGAAAATTGAACGATAAAAGACCAATCAACAAGGTTGTAAAAGCATAATAAGGTTGTAAAAGCATGTAAACGAAGAAAACTTATTTATCATAGGTAAACCAACCAACAATAGTTACTATTATTTCATTCAATGTCAAAACAAACACCACAAATATTTAAAATTATGCCTAAATGTATAAAATACTTTTTCTAAATTTTTAATAATTTACTAATAATTATTTGTTTTTCGATATAAAAAAACTGATACTCCAATCCGAAAGTGCCAATACTACCGATATCACCGATCCCGATTCTCATAGGAAGGGTCTGGTACTGATTCCAACATCGATAGTGCGAACCTTGCATAGAACTCTCAACAAGACTCCAGGTTTTAGATAAAGACCGTACATCGACCTTTGAAAGAAGCTCCTGAGTTGGAAGGGACACTCCTCTAGACCCGACAGCCTCCTCTCGTACTTCATCCTTATTATGTAGGCCGAGGCCAGGCACTGGTGGACAGGGGCCTACTGGATCCGCAAAAGATCTCCCTAAGCTATCTACACCTTGTCCGGTTGTGTCCCCCAACCTTGACATGTGAGGATGAGAGGCTAGTCTAGGCACAGATGAACGAGGGGCCTTCAGGGGTGGGATTATTTATGCCACTTGTTCTACAATAGTATTATCTAGTTTATTTTTGTCATTTTATGCTTATTATTTATTCTTCTATTATCATTTGGCTCGACATTGTGTTTTCGAGCCCGACTCGAATGCAATCGACCAGTGACTGAATTGTGACTTAGATAGTAACAGCTCATTGATTACTTGATTCATTGACAGGTAGACAGTTACTAAGGCAGTTACTAGACGTATGGCACTCTTTATACTTTGTTTGTCTCGACGACCGGGAGTCTCTGATAAGATGTGGTATAGAGATTTGTTATAGGCTACGAGCATCCGGTGGTGCTGCACTACTTTCAGCCACTAGCATCTGATGAGATTGTGGTATTCTTTTTTTCCTTACCAGACAGCGTAGTTTAGACATAGTAGACTATGTTTCCTATTTTTATGTATTATATTACTATTTTTCGTATGGCATGTTTCTACTTATATTGCTACGTCCTCTAAGAACCTAGTTTTCTTTCAGGCGTAGACGAGACGGTCTATATTCTTCTAGTGACGTTGTTCTTGCTTTATTTATGGATGAGATTAGTATACTTATATGTTATATATATGATTCGTGGACTATAATTCACTTGTATACAACAGAGTACGCTTCAGTAGGACCAATAGACTAATAGTGTTGGATTCTCCCGATAGTCGTACTAGTTGGCCTAGTCACGTGGTTCGGCCTTATGCATTTTGGGACTAAAGCGTGACATGCTACACCATTTATCATCATATAGTCATGTTGTATTGTCAATGATGATTTTGCACGTATTGTGTATTCTAATCCTTGTTTTGCAGGGAAGGAAAGTTGATCGTAGGTAAGTACCATGAAAATGGTATTCATATATTATCGTTCTCTGTTGCATAAACGTGTTCTCTGTTAGCAAGAAAGAATATGATATGTTATCAAAAACATAGGAATAACAAAAATATCATATAATTAAGACTATATGCTTCATATGACTATTGTATTTAGTTTATATAGATTCGGCTGATACCACTCACCGGTACATTCCTAGGTAATCAAAGATGCAAGACGCACTCGAGGCGCAATGGTTCATATTGTTCGAGGCGCAAGGCGTACTTAAGGCACATGTCCGAGCGAAGCGAGCCACGAGAAAATAAAAAATATGCATACATAAATAAATAAATTAGTAATGTAAGAATAAAACCAAATAATATTTTAAATCAACAAAAACATATTAAAACATAACCAAGTGAACTAACAGAGTAGTATAGTAGCAGTCAACAGAACTAAAATAATTTGCATTCTCTAACAAACAGAAATAAATAAAAAGAAGACAAATTATAAAATCAATTGAACAATCATTCATCTTCATCAAACTCCATCAAATCGTCATCGCCATCATGACCACCAATACTCCCATCACTACTATTTTCTTCCAGGCGAGCCTATATAGCCAAAATAAAGAACAAATACCTTTACTTATTGGCGTCTTGTTGTGAGGCGCATCTCACCTAGTGAGGTGTGAGGTACAGCTGGTGCGCCTTGCGGCAAGCTGCGCCTTGGGAGCGCCTTTTGACTACACTAACACATTCCCAATGTGATGACCCACGTCTCGCCCACTACAGGTGCAAAAAAATTCCTTGGAAGCTACGAGAGGCGTTAGAAGCTTTATTTCTTCAGTTAAAACTTTAGTTGTTAAATGTATTATTTCTTTTCAGTAAAAGGGCATGATGTATAGGAACTTGTTTATTTCATTTGTTTCAAGAGCTGTAACCCATAATTTGGAGTATTTCAGTTCCATTGAAAAGATCTTATGTTATCCGCTAAAGTTGATTACTAAATTGTTTATTTTACATATCCTATTGTTATTCAATTTTCTTCTTATTTTTGCTGCATCAACTTTGATTTGGGTATGTTATCGAATGTTATATTCATGTCTTCTACAAAGACAACTTAGACTGTATGACATCACACACGTGAACTTGAATTATCAGAATAGGGACATGACAGGTATTTCATAGTTGGATGAAACATATCGACAAGGGTTATGACAAGATAAGGAGTGGTGATGTCAGGAAACTGATCTTATAAAGATTGATACTTTGGTGGATTTGGTGGATACGCTAAAGAAGTTTTATTCCTATAGAGAAGTTCAAGTCAACATCGACTTATATTCAGGTACTTAGGTATGAGAAAGCCTCGTGAAGATTTTGGCAATTTTGTAGTTCTGGACAAAGATTATGTCAGTGGACAGGTGGAAAATAAGGAAGAAACTAGAGATTAAAGGAGTGCATAGGTAATTAGCAACAATTTCATATAGTGGCTTGACGAACTCAAGCCAAGGTGGAGAAAGTTGTAGTGTGGCTCGTGTTCAACAATAAAGTGCGACTAATATTGTCCGGTGATCAGAGAAACTTGGGAGGAGTCGAAGACAATAAATGTGTCTCAAAATGGAAGTCAAAGCTCCCAGTGCTACATTAACCAATATACATTTTTTGGCAACTAGTATACCTCTTTTTCCGCAAGTGCAGGTGAGCACAAAGTGCTTACTATGACCGAGATTCCTCTGGCGGTTTGGATATGATTTGGTAAGTCTTCAATGGTTCAGATTGCTCCTTACTTAGGGAAAGTTTAGGAGAGCTATATTAGGTGGCCAGGGCTTTTGACGCACAAAGAAAACTAAGGGAACAGAGGAAGAAGGTGGTAGTCTCATTGGAAATCTCGTAAGAATTTGTGCTCTATGGTATTCTCCGAATTCTTGTATGATTTTTTCTCCATATTTAATAAAGATATTCTCCCTTAGCCCATAGACGTACACCAATCTTTGGTTGAACTACATTACATCTTGAGTTCTTGTTGCTATTGTGTTTGGCTATTTATCTTTGTTTCTCGTCGCTAAAGGGAACTCTCAATTTTTGCATATTCGTTAGAATAGAGAATACACAAAGAAGTCACAAGAAAACTCCCAAAAATTACACATGAGAAGTCTTAATAATACCGAGAAACCTAATCCTACTTCTTGCCTCTTAAACTCTCTTTCTTCCTCATTTTTCTCTATCGGTGGCTATTAACATCCTATGAACATCACCGGTTGTTTAGAGCAAACCAATAGCTCTCTATATATAGTTAAATCGAAATCATAATGCTAAACTTCCAAATATTCCTAGCACAAGCAAAATTAGTAATTTAAGATAAGCCGAATATATATATATATATATCTATGGTCAAATAGAGATCCTAATCTTAAAATGAATCAACTTAGTTATTTAGGTAATCCATAAGATATCTATTTATGGCCAAGAAACCTCATCTTAAACAACCATATAATCCAAAACCACCACAATTTATTGCAACAAAACTCCTAACATTATCAGCTACGTACTAGTAGGTCATTGTGATATTAGATAGTGTCCAAATAACTCTTCCTTTCTATCTCCGAAAGAAGAAAATATATGAGCATCAATGCTTATTTTGAACTTTTACTCTCTCCCAATATGTTTACATTACTTTGTTCTTTCTTTTTCTTCTCTATAATATTTTATTTTTACTGGATCATATCAGTGCATGAAAGATGGAAATGGGTACAAGGATTCAGTATGTTTGAACCTGAATATTTTTTAAGTATTGAATCTATAATCCTTTTGGCCTTAGTATTGATTTCAATTATAGTTATGCTCCAAATTATTTGGATAAAGTTGACAATATTAATGTGTTCAGGTGTAGACGTTATACGAGAGAAGGTGAGTATTGTGGTGGTAATCCCTACCTTGTAGGGGTGCACTCGGAACGGATATAACTCGCATATGGGGTATTACCATATCAGTATTTGTTTTCTACTAACAAATATAGATACAAATATTGTTCGGTAATTAAAACCAAGAACCATATTCGGAAAGAAAAAATGGATCTGGATCCGGATTGGACATAAGAAGAAACGGATATATATGTAAGCAAATGCGAATATCGATAGGATATAATAGGGATTTGGAGACATTTGGGCTCTCAATAGGTTTAGTTATGTATTATTAACATACTCTATTTTATGTTTAAAGTATATATCACAAGGTTTAATTAATGTTAGAGATGCCTAGTGTTAGAAGCGTAGAATAACAATCATAATTAATAATATTTGTAGTTATAAAGGTATCCAGGTATCTGGATCGGGGAAATGGAGTGGAATCCATATTTATATCCATATCCGGATGCATTAATGAAATTAAGTACTCGGATCTGAATCCGGATCCAAATATGCATCAGGATCTGGATCCGAACCATATAATCCAGTTCCGAATGTGAAATAACGTGTAGGCAACTCTAGAGGGGGGTGAATAGAGTTTGTGTCGATAATCACCAAATAAAAAATTAACTCTATATCACCTCCACAAAATAACTATCAAGATAGTAAATAAATCAGAGAAAAATGCGGAAGTAAATAAAGATCAGAAGAGCATTCGCAGACACATCAGTTTTAACCTGGGTTCCCTCGTGGAGGACTAGTCCAGGCCTGAGAACTCTAGCTCAGGATTGAAATCCACTATTTGTGAAATAGTGTACAACCACGTGCCTTTACTCAGAAGAGCACGCCAACTTCTTACAAACACGAGCCTTTGAAGCGCTCGCAACTTTAACTTCGCTGTGGCGAAACTTGGAATTGACCAAGTGACTTTTATTTTCAACTCTTGCACAAAAACGTCTAGCTGAATCGCACTTGAGCACCTTGGGGCTTAGGAAGTTTTGTGGCTAGTAGATTGGAAGAGTAAGGCTTAGGTAGTATAAGGCTTAGATGATTGAGAGTGAGAGATAGAAAGATGATGAAGAGATAAATGAAAATGGTTGAAATCATGTCCTATATACTAGTATGGAAGGCAGAATTCGGCCAGATTCTGTCCTCAAATTCAAAAATATGGCCGTTGTACCAGTTAGCAATTGGTAACCCTAAAAATCAGTTCCTGGAAATCAGTGGTACAGAGTTCGGCCCGAACTCTGTGTGGGGCAAGTTCGGCCCGAACTCTGCCTCCTAGGTGGAAGAATGGCCTTTGGGCCTTTTGGGCTTTGTAGAGCTTGGCTTGGTTCAGGAATTGGTCTGTTTGTATGGTAAGAGCTTGGAAAGATATGTCTAGGGGTTGAGATGTCTCAGTGCGACTCAACGTACACATTCTCCTAGACTCAATAAATTGAAGATTACATACTTGGAACAAGTAGGAAAACCAAGAGCCCTTTGATGACGCCTTCCTTCTGATATTTGAGCAGTCCTGAAGACGTCTTTTTTTTCTTGACAACAGTCGTCCAAAGATAAACAGATGTGGAAATCTGAATACCTTTCGGGGCTTCGCCCCCGACCCCCGACGGGGGCGCTGCCCCCTCGACCCCTGTCCGCGACGGGCAGCGGAACCCCCTGCGAGGCCCCGGATAGGTCGCTAGGCGGTTCGGAGAAATCTTTTTGTATGACGCCATCTTTGGTCCATCATTAATTCTTTATTGCCTATGTCCTGGTTTGATAATGTTTGATCATGCTACTGCAGTCTACTACATGTTAGGCGAGCAAAATATGTTGCAGTACGATACAAGCATAGAAATATAATATAGGACAATTAGGACAATGCTAAGTTTAAGTAGCAACATGATAGTGAGTATGAATATTAGTGACATCATTATGTTAAACTTAACTGATTAGCCATATTAAAAAACACATGTAGTCATTGGCCACAGAATGCACCCAGTACCTTGCCTTAGTGCTTGAGTTGATCCGGATATCCACTCAGAATGCACCCTAGTACCTTGCCTTCGTTGAGTTGAGTAATAAATGACAAATGGCCAAAGAATGCGAATAGA
>JANAVB010023995.1:4231371-4499691 GCA_029216955.1 Iris pallida | reverse complement strand
AGATGGCAAAGTTTGTTTTGCTCCCGCCACCTCCCCCCCCCCCCCCCCCCCCCCCCCCCCCCCCCCCCCCCCCCCCCCCACCCACCCCCAAAAAAAAAAGAAAAAAACCCACCACGACCTCTCTTTTTTCCAACATTAAACTTGTCTCGCACTCTGTTGAGAGAGAAATGTAAAAAAAAATTCAAAATTTTGAGATCTTCAAAATGAAAAGAGCTTGTTACATAATATTGCCTAGCAGAGTAAACTATCCATAAATCCTACTTATGATGACAAACTCCAGTAACAAAATTTGAAATTAGCAAATACAAAGCAACCGTCTCAATATAGGGAGCATAAAATATGCAAATATTACAATTAATTCCCAACACAATTATTATAAAGAAATTTCCCTAACTAAATCCACTGGCAAAAGAGTATAACTGCACCATCTATCGGATTTTAGACTCCACAACTGGCAGTTTCGAAAATAACACCACTCGTCCAATTTGCATAAGGTTGGGTGATACAAGTATTTCGATGTAGCCACTGGAGTCTACAAATTTAAATCACGGATGAAAGTTACCTAAATATCAGTGTCGGTGTCCTTATCATGTCAGACATGCAACCAGCACCTAGTCAGTATGACCTAGGAAGCACAATCACTCCAAAAATCTGGCCATGTCGTGTCCGACACGTATCGGACACTCCACAGACACTCCAAAGTATACTAGGACACACCAAGATAGGCGTGGTGTCAGTGTCGCATCCGTGTCCGTGCAACATGGGCTATGACACCAAAATAGATGCAATTATTACTAAAAGTAACCACACAAAAGAAGAATTCAGCAAAAAAAAGGCCACCTTGCATAGACGGTGCATCATCGCCGCCGCTGCCGGAGGAGCCAGAGCCGGAGCCGCTCGCCCTTCTGCTGCCGGGGGGCCACGGACACCCCCCTGACTCCTCCGTCTTCAAATTTCCCACCGCGTCCGCCGCCGTGGCCGTTGCCGCCGCAGTGTAGTTCCTCTTCTCCGACCTCTTCCTCTTGGCCTCCATCCTCTTCAAGCTCTGCAGCTCCTTCCTCTTCCTGTAGTCCTCCTCCACCCCTGCCACCGGCAGCGACCACGTCCTCGCCAGTGGCCCCACCGATGAACTCTCCTTAGCTTCGCCGCTCCCTCCGAACCAAGGAAACGAGGAGATCGACGACGATCGAATGAGCTTAGTCTTCGAGGAGCCGAAGCTTCCTCCTCCCAGAGAAAGCCCCAAGCTCAGCTCCGGAGGAATATCCGCCGATCGCGTCGGCACCGGCGGCGGATCTTGCTCGGATGGGCTGGTGCTGTCGGCGAAGCACGTGAGCAGATCTCTCGAGCTTGGCTCCATTAGGACGAGGAGAAACTAGGGTTTCAGTTGTGAACTTTTTGTGCGGGGATCAAAACCCAGATTTATTTTATTTGGGTTTCGATCGAGATTCTTCGGGGAAAGAAGAAGTAGAAGAATAAAATGAATCCATGGATTACTTTAACTAATTATGGAATATTATAAAATTATATGAGGGGCTTCTACTGATTTGTCCACTTATTCGGAGTAAATATAAAATCCGGCTAAACTTCGCCGGAGAAGAAGGAGAGGAGAAATTGACGATTAATTGAAATAAGGGAGATGTGGGGAAAGAAGAAAGAAAAAGAGAGAGGCATTAAGAATGAACTGCCGAAAATGCCCTTTACCACCCTTTACGTATCTGCACGTGACACGTGGCGAGTAAGTCCGTGTGGAAAAAGTTCCTTTTTTTTTTTTAGTATTAAAATAACCTACTTGCACTAGTTTTAATTGTCATCGCCACTTTTATTATAATATATGTTCCAAGTGTCTAGTTGTCCTCTTCAAGTTGAAATAAACTAGGAATTTGTTTTTGGAAATATGTTAGCACTAAAGAATACTAGATACAAAACCATCAAGTTGAGGACACCTTAAACTCACATAGTTTCTTTAATGTTGAGGTGATAAATAAAATAAATTTATACAATTGATAAATAATTGGAGAGATAATGGTCCATCAATATGGTTTCATGCTAGGAATGTTAGGCGGAAGCTTTTGCCTTTTGATTAACTATAATGTGACTAGTAGAAATTTGGAGAGAGAGTGTGAGAGAGAGAGAGAAGAGAAGGTATTTTGTTCTAAAGCATCCATACATGTTTTTCTAATAACAGTCGTTTCTATTTGGAATGATCAAATTAAATTAAAATTTCACAAAAAATGAATAGTTTAAGGATCTAATCTGAACGGTCAAAAAAATAATTCAATGATTAATATTTCGAAGAACATACAAAAATGCTTAAGAGCGAGAATTTCAATCCCACCTTATATATATATATATATATATATATATATATATATATATATATATATATATATATATATATATATATATATATTGTGTGTGTGTGTCCCGAGACAGATCAAAAGACGGAGGAATAGAGGTCAGAAACCAGAGATATCACGCAAAACCTTCCAGAGATTTACTCTCTGTTCTGATCCTGAAGTTGTAGTCGAGATCAGAAGTTCACGTAAATAAGTTTGCCATCTGATGTCTCGATTCCAACAAAATTCTATCAATCTTTCAGATTATAACTTCTCTATCTCAATTACAAACTGACAGAAACAGTGAACGTTCTTCCTTGCAAACGTGTTACAATTGAGACATAATGCTTACAAAGAGAAAGAAGAGAAGTAGAAAAGAAGAAGACAACTCTTACTGGTGTGATGAAGATCACTATTGCCCAAAGCAAGATTCGTCCCAACACGATATGCTTACAGGAACCAACAAGTTTACAAAAGAACGTTTGGAATACTCGTCGTCACCCCTGCACTCACTCTCATGAACTCCTGTAGCATAATACTCTCTGTCTCTCTTTTTCGAAGTATGTCCTCAAAGGGGCACAAAAAGAGTAGGAAGAAAACCCTAACCCTAATCCTGGCCGCCAACTATCACTACTATATTTTTAGATATGCTTATTTTTGCCATTTTGCATTATTTATATATTGTGTAAATTTATCTAATTAATTATGATGATAGTTATTATAGTTAGTGGGTTAGCCTATTTAGTGGACTAATGCTAGTGGACCCAATTAGATTTAACATGACATTTGGACCAAGGCTCTAGATTAGACCCAATTAGACTCTATTAAGCCATTCCATTTAATAAATAGGGATTAGTCTAATTACCATAATACGATTAGAAGCTTCCACTAATTAGATTAGCCTTCATGACAACTTGGAGGGGTATTTTGGACTTTGTGCATGACATAAAGGGGGAGAAGTGTGGCCGGCCCTAACTATAGGGAGAGCACTCTCTCTTTCTCTTTAATTATGCCATTTATTTCTCATCTGGTGTTCTTCCCCAAATTGATTTATCCCTCATCAAATTCCTTTCAGTTCATTCCCAATCATATTCATTTTCATCCCTTGGAGGAGCCTCGGTGTAATGTTCCGCTCCGCACGGTGTATTATGCTGTCGTTGACTCGAAGAGTTGTGTTAACCCGAAATACGTATTGTGTGAATCGATACAAGAGTTACGTTGACCCAAAAATGTATCAAGTCGGATAGATGCAAAGAAGTTACGTTGGCCCGAACGAGAAAGTATTGAGTCGGCTCGAAGACCCAATAAATCGAATCGATGCAAAGCATAAGTCCGGTTCGGATAAGTATTAAATTTAGTTGGTTTTGTGTGCAGGCTATGCGTTTATGCTGACTTATAAGAGGTCGACATTTTGCCTTATTTGCAATGGAGGCCGCCAAACCAAAACATCGCCTCACAATGGACTGACGCATGGGCACGGTAGGCCGAATCAGTCGAGTAGTTCAACGGAACACGAAGTACTCGAATGGCTAAATCAAAAGACTTGGTCGTGTAACAAAGTTATGAAATTGAACAGCATTGGCTTAGCAAAATGACAAGGTGTCTCAGCTTAAGGTGGGAGAACTTTGAACCATCTTTCCTACTGCTTTATGCCTAAGTAAAATGAACCGTTGAATGCTAAGTTAACCTATCGAGTCCATGGACGTGGCTCGATTGAGAAAAATCGTAGTGAATGATGCATACTAGATAGAAGAATTGAAATAAAATATGCATTAAATGCACGAGTCGCTATTGAATATTGAAACACCGTAACGACGAGCGCCTCAGTGTGCAAGCCACACTACAAGAAAATACCTCGTTATAACGCTTAAAATGAAGCTATTACAACGGTCCGTATATAAGTGTTATAGAATTTCATGAACAACACATAATATGACAGTTCTGAAGACTTTTTGGCCTATTATAACGATTTATAACATTAAGCGTTATATATTGTTCACACATATGTAAGTCTTTTACACACAAATGTTATAAAGAGTAGTAGAAAAATTAGAACGTCCTGCTCGAACGTCCGTTCAAACCCGATCCCCAAATCAAAACCCTCGGTCCCTTTTTTTTCCTCTCCCCTCATTTTCCTTCTCAGCTCTCCTCTCTCCCCGCTTCTCTCTCTCTTTTCTTCTTTAGCGAGATCTCCTCCCCATCACTCTTAATAAACCCTAACCCTAAAATTTTGTTGATGATCTCGGCATGATGAAGACGGAGAAGAGATAGGACTTCAAAATCTCGCCATTCCTCAACGGAGGGATCTTCGATTACAAAGACCAGCGGAGCTCGTTTGGGTTCATGGAGCTTTTCGGCTTCCAGGAGCTCCCGCAATCGATTTTTGAGCTCCCGTCGTCGACTCCGCGGCCCGATCCGGTGGGCTTGCCGCTTGATTCAGCATCAAAGATCACCACTGCAAACCTCCCGACCCGCCCAAACCCTAACCCTAGAACCCCCACCCTCTAATTAATCGCCATCATAGTATCATATCAAACCCTAGATTGCGACGCACCCGACGGAGAAGAGGATGTCACGGAGGACGACACATCAACCACTGTTATAGGCCGAGGATGAAGTGAGATCGTTGGAGTTGGTAGAGGAAGACGCACATTCGACCGAGATCAAGAAGAGTGTCACGGTGGCAATCTTTTATTTTTGTTCTTTTGGTAAAGTCTTCTCTAATTTATTCTTTTTCTTCTTCTTCTTCTTCTTCTTCTTCTTCTTCTTCTATATGAACCCTAAGATTCTAGGGTTCTATTCGACCGAAGAAGCGATGAGGTCGATTGAGTCGCTGGAGGATCTGATCGATGAGGTGAAGGCCCAAACACTTCTCTGGACGATTTGCATCTATGCCCTCTCTTACTTTCTCTCTTTTGAGTTTTGAAATTCACATCACTCCATCTCTCGAGAAGAAGAAGCATGGACACATAATATGACATAAGTTGGTATTTTTTCTTTCAACTTTCTATATTTTTACAAGTACATTAAGTGTTTGATAAAATGTTACAATGAATTTGAAGTTATTTTTTTTCTTGACTAGATGATAATAAATTGATACTGGACCATTTCCAGAAGAAAAAAAAAAGCACATCTTAATATACATGTTCTTGTAATAGTTTTGTTAGAGATTAGAGTTTATTTGATGTGAATATAAGGGTAAGATACATGATTACCTGATCCAAAAACATCCTTATTTTTGCTTTGCTCTGATTGAGTTTTCCTATCGTCCTTGTCTCTGTCGGTGATGAAAGTACTTTCGGATTTCGTAGTCTGCATCTCTGTGGACAAGCTAGTACTTGTGTGCTGCTACTGATATCTTTCCAATGATCATGCCCATTTCTTTTTCTTCTTCTTGTTCTGTTTCTCAATGAATGAATGAATATTAGTTATTATTTGTATATATTATGTAGGAGTTGTTTCTAAGTATTTTTTTATTGTCACGTTTGCTTATGTGGTTTTGTTAGTGTGTGGAGGAAATTGTCTGGAGGATTGTGGAGTGATCAAGTTCTAACAAATTTAGTCTTGTATGTCCTAAACTGTCCACCAACTGGTTTACTTTTTTACCCATTTTCTTTGATTATCTATGTCCATTGCTTTAGGGAGTGCCGATATGACATTCTTTCTCGTATCTTAGGTAATATTCATTTCCTCTATTTTAGCTTGACTACAAGTTATTAAGCTAATCCTAGTAGATTTGCAGGAAGGGCTTGAAGAGTTGGGGATATATTTGTTGTCATTTGACAAAGCAGGATATAGAGAGAATGATCCGGATCCAAAAAAAGACAGAAAAAGTATAGCATTAGATATTGAGGAACTTGCTAATCAGTCGGGTCTTAGACCAAATTCTATGTAGACAGGTTTTCTATGAAGAGAGCAGGTTATCTGGGGATGTTTGAAGTACATTTCTCACAAGTATTTCTCGAACAATAACGTTAGTTTTTTATAAACCCTTTTATTGTGTGCCATTTTCTGCAGGCATTCTAACTCGAAGACCACTAAGTAAGTGAAAATTTTACTTAGAACATGTTTCTATTTTATTGTGTGTCATTTCTATTAGTACATTATCTTAAGAGAAGATTGATAAGCATACTTCTGTTCCTTGTAAACTGTGAGTACATCTTTCTGCAAGACGTTAGTCTATCTCATGAACCTCTTCAAAAGTTAGAGGGCCAGCAACCCCTTCCCTAGGGCCATACTTTGGACCTATCCTTGAAGTGTTTTGTTTTCTCCTTTCATTTTTTGTTCTTTTGAGGGTTATCAAATTTGAACATGATATTGATTTCATTGTGATGATAATCTCTACAATTCAATTTGTGCTATTAATATTTTGTGTTTGCATTTACACACAGATGAATTTAGTTATTACAAGACATGGTCCTTCAGCAGTCTCCACATGACGTTTTAACTTTTAAGCTTTGGAAACAGTCAGCTTCTGATTAAATTTACTAATTGTTTAATTAAATTTTATATGGCCAATTTTGTTTTTCTTTCTTTGGATTTCTGAAAATCTTTGCTAATGACTGAACAACACCAATCCCTTCCCTTCTTTTTTGGTTGATATATTCCCTTCCCTAATTTGATCTTATATACACTAAGAGAAGCCCTTGGAATTCCGGAGAACAGTGTGAGGACATATGCTGAAGCTAAAATTCTTGCTAGGTACTGTTCTTATATGTTTCTTTTATCTTTAATACATTAGCATATTTTTTGACAGTGGTGTCATGTTCTCCTAATTACTTACTGATTATTTTAGCAATCTGGTCCAAGTCTAATATTTACCTGTAAATGTTGTTGTAAGTGTTATTGTCCAGGTCTCAAACTTTGCACTCCCCTTCTGAAAGTTGTAAGGAGTGCAATTAGATCCTTGGGGTGGGATGTTCTGGTCCTTGGAGTAGCTCTTGGAACTCTTCTGCAGGTATGTATACCTATGTTGCATTAGTGGTGATATGTTTTATTTGAATGCCATAAGTGATCAGGACATATTATGTTCTTGAATGTTAGTACTACCATAGTGCAAAGTGTTCTACTTATCTTGGCATGTTCTACCCAGTGTCATTTGTAACGTAGCTTAACCAAATGATGTAGGAGCTAGAATCATACTGACTATTTGCATCTCACTTGACTTGAAAAATATTCCACCTGATTCGGTTAGACCTTTAAATGAGATAGTATTTTTATAAAATTTTAAGGATTGCCAAGTTTTCGTGTTTCTTTCCCTATAATGCACCATCTGGATCTAATTCTGCAGAACTAATCTTCCAGATTCTTACTACAATTTAAATTTTAAAAGAAGCCATACCCTTGCTGTACATTATAACCTCATTATATTAGTGAAAAATGAATAAGGTTAAATCCTTTCTCTTACAGAGATTTTTCTGTTCGATCTTTGTTTTTAAAAGAGGCGATGATGATCCTTATCAGATTGCTAATTTCCATTTAAGAATAAGGTTTGGCTTCCTTTTTTCCTCTCTTTCGATGGCGTGGTGGGTCAACTGCAGCCAGTTTGGTAAGATGTACATGATTTGAAAATAATATCCACATTATGGTGGAATCTCTTTATTCATTCCTTTTTTATCAATATATCTATAAAACTGGGATAATGACAACAATGAGATTTCTCATTGAGTGAATCTTTACCATCCTGTGATGGCGAGGCATGTTCCTAGAGCCATTTGTCGATCATCATGCTATATCAAAAACTGAATCTGAGCCTCTTATCAGTCTTCTTTCTTTTGGCTTGTGCTTTGGTGTATTGGGTAAGAACAAGCTATATCAAAAACTAGCTTGTTCTTCAGTTTTTGTCTATTAGGAATTTCATTTTGGTTCACAATCGCTTAGTTGACAGTGATCTCATGTTTTTCATCATTGATTGTCTCATCTTAAAGATCTTATAGATTTTTTATATTTCTTTGACATATGCATTTTTGTGATTGAGTTTGGTTTGAGGTTTCTATATTTGATCATTAAGACTTGCTTTCCAGTAGTGTAATTTCGAATTTTTTGGGTTTGAATCTTCATCTCTTTTATTTTTCTTCACTGCAGAAGCTAACAAGCTAATAACAATATTGAACATTTAATGATAGCCTATTATACAATTTGCTTTGTGCAACCAAGTCTGCATCAGATTTTCTATTGTTGTAGAGTCCAGTGAATTGGAAGTATGCAGACAAAGTCTTCATCAGATTTTTTTTATTCGTATATTGTCCTATATTGGATGAGGTAACATGTTGATAGTCTTATGACTTTGTTGCATTCCTCATTATGTAGGTTATGTGCATTGGTGTTTTTAAAAGAGGCGATGATGATCCTTATCAGATTACTAATTTCCATTTAAGAATAAGGTTTGGCTTTCTTTTTCCTCGCTCTCTTCCGATGGCGTGGTGGCTCAGCTGTAACCAATTTGGTAAGATGTACGTGATTTGAAATAATATCCATATTTTGATGGAATCTCTCATTATTCATTCAGTGATGGAATCTCTCTTTATTCATTCAGTCATTCCTTTTTTATTCTAATGTAATCTCTATTTGTTCATTCTGATGGAATTTCTGAGTGAATCTCTACCTCATGTGATGGCGAGGCATATTCCTGAATTTGAGCCTCTTATCAGTCTTCTTTCTTTTAGCTTGTGCTTTAGTGTATTGGGTAAGTGCCTTACATTTGTAGACAGTAATCTTAATACGATAACAGTTTTCTAATATGTATCTACAGAGGGTTCATTTTGTGGGATCATTGGAGATTTTGTATGTGCTTCATCCAATGTACAGTTTGTTAGGTATAAGATTCACTTCGTAAAAATAGTTGAAGAAACTGAAGTTTGTTAGTTTTTATAACATTACATGAGTTTGTCTTCTTATTTGTTTGAAAAATCAATAATTTTATTTATACTACCTTTATTTGTAGGGTACAGTATTGACTTTTGAAGGGTACAATGTTGACTTTTGAAGGGATGCCACAATTTTGTGTTGGTGAATGCAAAAGGAATGTTTCAATGTTTTGAGGTCGGGTGCCCTAAAAAGGAAAGATGTATATATTTTGGATATTTTGAAATGTAATGGTGATATGTTGCTGAAAAAAAAGTTGAAAAAAGAGTGATATATTTTGAAATATAATTAAGATGGTGTGATATTTGGATATTTTTAATAAAATATTTCAAATGTTAGTTAAATTTCATATTTCTGTTGTATCGAAAAATTAATATGTTTTTTATTACACATTGAATTATAAGCATTGACAGGTGATATATATGTGTGTGCAACCAGAACAGAACATTAGAAAGCGTTATGTATACGTTCTTTTTATAACATTTTATGAACGTTTATGAATGTTTGTAAACCAGATCATTTTAGAAAGTGTTATGTATATATAACCTAGTCATAACGCTTTAGGATAGATATGTTATATATAATGATAATATTAATGTCGTTTAAAAGTTTAGTGTTATATATAATTGAATCAATTATCTCATTTTTAATAAAAAAAAGTGTCATATAAGTGTACATCATATATAACGGTTTTTCTAAACTTTTATAACACTGATGTTCATGACGGTTGCTCGCTTCAAAAAAACCGTTATATATTGTCATATATGACGATTTTTACCCATCACAAAAAGGTCATGGGATAACTGTATCAGCGAGTGCCTCCGTGCACGAGTTGTTCGTGCCTTCGAGCAAGAGTTAGAAGACTAGCACATTGAAAGACTATTGAGGCGAGTGCCCTAGTGCACGAGCCATGAACATTGAACACTAAGGCATAGAATATGGAATTACGGTATCGAAGCGTTTATCAAATGCACGACTCGAAGAATAGAGAACAATGGTGTCAAAGCGTGCGTTCGAGCATGAGAATCATAAAAGATGGCTTCGTTGCAAAGAGAACAGTTGTGACATGAATATGACTGAACTGTCGAATATGGCATGGTCCCTCAGAATGTTCGGGGCCTTCGGGTCGTTCGTTTGACGAATATTGAATTGGGGTATGATGCCATAGAATATTGAAACGAAGAATGAAATCATACAAAGAATGTAAGAACATAGAAAGAGTGAGAACATTGGAAGAATGCGAAAAATGCGGAATGATGCGAAGTATGAGTTTCAAACTCAGACTATGTTTGGTTGTATGAGTAGTTGCATGTTGCATGATCAAATAGACTTTGAATTAACCCGTGCACGGGTTTGTTTCCTCAAACAAGTGCATCGGGGCATCGGGACTGTTCGACCTAGGAGGAATGTAAATTCGTGTAGAGACACGAGCATTACGGGACCTTCAGTAAGGATCGTAACCTAGGCTGAATGGGTGGTATCAACAATGAATATGAGAAAAATAAGTCCATTATGACATCTGTGAATGTTAGTGATCTTCATATAGATAAGGGCTGGTGGGCTGAAAGTGCAGGCATACGGAGATTATGTACAATGAGCACTTATAACATGACAGGGAAAGATGATAGGCGTATTCACCTAACGTCGGTACAAGGGTTAGTGTGTCGGTGTTGGTAATAAGTCGCGCCACAAAACAATATGAGATTGCTAAATGTTGCCCGTTTGCTTATGCAATTCAACGATAACATGCTTGCCATGAAATACATGCTTTATTAATATGCCATGAAACTTACCCTAAGGCAAAGATAGAAAGATCACTAACTTGTATGTTGCATGATTCAATACATTACTTAATATCAGTTTAGTAAAGTGGGTCTCTGATCAGTACGTGAGATGATTAATACTGATCTTCCACCAGATTGCTTGCAGGTTCAGGAAATGGTCTGCTCGCGGCAGGGCTTCGCTAGAACGCGCTAAGGCTTGAAATATCGAAGCGTATTGAGGCGTACGACCGCTTTGCAACAGGATGATGCGACCAAGATATAAAAGACATGATGTATGGAACGGTTAAATCTTTTGTGGACAAGAAAGAACTTGAGTGTTGTAAGCCAATTTGGCATGATTTATTTGGGCTATTGAAAGCCTTTGTAACGTTGTGCTGCTTATCGAATAAAGAGAATTGTTTGGTATACTCTGTGAAACTCAATTATGAATCTGTTTTTTTCTATTGCTAATAATCAATCGAGATAACCATTTGAGAACTTGTCATCTTGTCTTGTACGAGTGAAACTCCAGACTCGTACGGTATCATGCCCCAGCGAGGACGATGATTTGATAAAATCATTGCGAGGACGAACAATTTTCTGGGTCGGAGCGTGACAAAGTGGTATCAAAGCTTTAGGTTCAATTTTCTCAAGACACTTGCTTCGTTTCGATTCCAAAAAGTTGTCCACAACAATCAAATCACTTTTGACTCTACTCGATGCCATACTGGATGCTCCATATAATAAGTCTAGTACAAGTCGTGTAATTTTCTCGCATGTGTTTTGAAATTACTTGATGTTTGCTAAGAAGTCATGAAATATGTTTTACATTGAGTGCAACGAGCCGTAAAATATTTGTTGTTGCAAGTGCAATAAGTCGCGTAATGTAAATTGAAATGTTTGTTGCCACAAGTGCAGCAAGTCATAAATGTGAATTGAGATGTTTGTTGTTTCAATGCAACAAGTCGATATAAGAAATGTTGGTTGCATCGATATAACAAAAGTCGTGGGATGTTTTCGTTGCATGAAGTGCAATGAGTTGAATTTTAGTTTGTGTGCATTATAAATGAACATAAAAGTTGATATCGAATGTGTTGAATGGATTCGAGCATTGGCTTTGAATGCTGGAAATGAATCGTTGCACAAGGTGCAACGGATGTCGAAAATAAATCGTTGCACGAGGTGCAACGGATGGAAATAAAATCATAAATCAATAGAAACGAATCGGTTCTCGATTGCGCACCGAACTTGTGTTCGCAAATGAATACATTGGCCGAATTGTGTTGAATTTTGAAATCAAAAATTACGATTGTGATCGGCATGATCACTACAAAAATTATGAGTCGAAATAGATTGTTGGTTTATACGGGGTATGATGCGGAAGAAATAACTTGATTTCTGAGTGGTATATTGCCATACCACCTATGTGATAAATGACTCAATTTCTGAGTGGTATATATTATACCACTTGCGCAATGGATTGCATCGACACATTGCGTGAATCGGAAGGTTTATCGGCAACGAACGAGATAGTACCGAGACTCGATTGGAAATTTGTATGACGGAATATTGATGCAAGTGTTCTTTAATAATTGTTTAAAATGGTAAAGCAGGACTTGCATCATTGAATGATACGTCGGACAAAAATTTATAAGTTGGTGAGTGACCGGGACTAGCAAAACAGTTTTGCTTCGAGATAATAATCGGATTGACGGAATAGGAAACTCAATGTTATAATTGAATCGCACGACTTGCGAATTCGATAAAAATGTCGACGATGCGAATTGTAATCGGGTCGAAAGACTTTAGAACTCAATGAAAATGTTGGCAATACGAATTATAATCGGGTTGCACAACTTGCGATCTCGATGAAAATGTTGGTAATACGAATTGTAATCGAATCGCACGAATTGCAAACTCAATGAAAAAATTGGTTGATACGGGTAATCGTGCCTACGAAAATAGTTGGTTATGTTGAGATAAAACTCATTTGAGTACGACTAAATTACGTGAAACTTAGAGGGCATGATCGTATAACTTGAGGGTTTGATGTTGGATAATCGATAACTAAGTTATGCGATCGAAGTCTAGCAGGATGTGGCTAATCAATAAACAATGTGACACGTATAAGAAAAGTCTATTTTGAACTTGTATGTATACAATACGAGCTAAGTCGACGTTGATGCAGATTCAAAGTTGACTTTTACGCTATCGAAATTGATATGACCTATCGAAATCGATACGCAAGAAAACTTAAGCGCAATGTGAGAATACAAGAAGGAGCGAGCCTATAATATCCAGATTTTTGAAATAGCAATACGAGAATGTCGAACTGATTGATCGTAAACCTTTTGATTGATCAGACGAGAATATAAAGTCATCGATGATTGTTTCGATGCGTATAGCATCTCAAATATTGATCGTGGGTAGATAAACTCGGATCCTAAATGAGTAGATATTTCGTGAATTATGGAATCATCGACGGTAGTACATGAATTACTTGGAGGATAGTTGCACCTCAGTTGCGCAGATAGGAATAATTTTCTCTGAATTTGGGTAGTCTCATAGAAATCGTCGGAACGTGGTTTGGCTCCGAAATAAAATATAGCATGGTTCGTAGTAACTGTCATTCGTTAATGATCTCCAATTATCGAGCGTAGCTTCGGGGCAGCTGACCCTAGAAGACTTGATCGCCAAATCAAAGTGAATATTGTAGACCCATAAGATGACCCATATGATGTCGCATATGGAATTGTGTCGAGAACAAATATGATGTGGTACATGTTGATGATAAGTCTAGGCGATCGAATAATTGTTTCGAAAATTGATAGAACAATTTCGACTGAGAATGATATAGTCATATTTTGAGAATTGGTCGGATGAATGCTTGAATAATTATGTTGGTCGGATCAAAATAGAAATTTTACGAACAAACTTTGTGATACAGATAGGCGATCTCGAAAAATTGTGCTATACACGAGAGCGAGCGGTAGAGAATGACTTTCGAATTGTGTTGTTGAATTTGGATTTATCTAGCAATTGAGCTTGCGTGAATCGAACTTATATTCGATGTGACGAGACTGACAAGTTAGGTATTTGGCTAAAATTTTCCTACTCGATAAGAATCGAACATAAGATGCATAGTAAAGACATTGTGTCAAAACGATCATTGCCTTTGAGCATTGTCAACTCGTGTAAACAATTGTGTCGGAAAGACCGTTGCCTTTGAGCATCGTCGACTTGAATTGAACTTTTTTGTCGGATAGATTATGGCCTTTGTGCAATGTCAATTTAAAGTTGCATCGGAAGAATTTAAGCACGGTGTTTAGGTAAGGAACCTAGCGAACGTAGCCTTGAATGTTGACGCATTCGCAAGTCAACAAAGGGAAATCGTATTGAGATGAGTTGCAAGGTAAAACTTCAGAAATATTTGACCAGACGAACGCAAGACGTTGCAAAAACTTGTTGCGATCGGATGTGCGATTTTGCTTTGCGTCGCATGCAGTGACTTTGTTAAATGAATCATGTATGTATCGTATATACATATGCGATAAAATTTTAAGAATGGTCGCTAGAGATAAGTCCAATAGAGTGTACGAGATGGCAAGTATGTAGGATTAAAAATTTACCTGTTAGCTTTATTCCAATTCTATACCACTGGACTTGGTCAAAATGTTATATTTTTGGGATGCCTTGAATATGTGTAAGATCCAAATCAAGTTGTATGTTAAATTCAAATTGAGCTGCAGGAAAGGCTATGGTATATTAATGAAAGCTTGCACGAATGTTTGAAATAGAACCACGATAGTGAGACGAGATCGTGAAACGATCTAGAAAACACTTGGATTGAGTGTTGGTTTTGGTTCGAGGACAAACCTTATTTTGAGTGGTATATTATGTAATGTCCCACTCCATACGGTGCATTATACTGAGTCATTGACTCAAAGAGTTGTGTTCACCCAAAATATGTATCGATGCGAATTGATATAAGAGTTACATTGACCCAGAAATACATCAAGTCGGATCGATGCAAAGAAGTTACATTGGTCCGAACGAGAAAGCATTGAGTCAGTTCGAAGACCTAATAAATCGAATCAATGCAAAGCATAAGTCCGGTTCGGACAAGTATTAAATTTAGTTGGTTTTGTGTGCAGGCTATGCATTTATACTGAATTATAAGAGGTTGATATTTTGCCTCATTTGTAATGGAGTCTACCAAACCAAAATATTGCCACGTAACAGACTGACGCATGGACACGATAGGCCGAATCAGTCGAGTAGTTCAATGGAACACGAAGTGCTCGAAATGCTAAGTTAGAAGAGTTGGTCGTGCAACAAATTTATGAAATCGAGCCGCATCAGCTCGGCAAAACGACAAGGTGTATCGGCTTAGGGTGGGAGGACTTTGACCCTTCTTTCCTACTCCTTCATGCCTAAGTAAAATGAACCGTTCAATGCTATATTAACCTATCGAGTCCACATGCATGGCTCGATTGAGAGAAATTGTAGTGCATGATGAACACTAGATAGAATAATTGAAATGAAACGTGCATTAAATGCACGAGTCGCTATTGAACATCGAAATATCGCAACGACGAGTGCCTCAGTGCGCAAGCCATAAAAACATGGGATAACTATATCAGCGAGTGCCTCTATGCACAAGTTGTTCATGCCTTTGAACATGAGTTAGAAGGGTAGCACATTGAAAGACTATTGAGGTGAGTACCCTCGTGTATGAGCCATGAACATTGAACACTGTCACGACCCGCACCCGCTTTTCGGACGCGAGTGCGTGAGCAAGCCAGCTACGCATCAAGCGGACTCCAGCCCGACTCGAATACGTAAACGCTGTCACGGCTATAGCAATGGGCCTAATCAAGGCAAGGCAAAACTATATCTCAATCCACAATAAGAATAATAAACAAGAATGAACAAGTATGGGTCGTGGTCTGCAGCCCACTAGCATATATGTTCGATAAGACTCTAAAGAAAATAACAAGAGTCTAAAATTGAATCAAGAAATATGATATCTCATGATAAGGTATGGAAGCACGAGCGGATAATAAACATAATAACGATACCTGAATCCGGTAAACGTATCATCACATCTGCCATCCAGAACTACTAGCTAACTCCATGCAATCGCTATACCTGAAGAGATCATCAGGTCCTCAAGAGACATAGCAAGATATATAAAAACATGCCTATCTAGCAGTTTATCATGTAATAAAGAAAATTAAGGAAATAAAGGAGAAAAGACCAATAAACACGAAAATATGACCATACACGACTGGGAGAACCACTACGCATAAACGAACTGCTGGAGAAGAACAAAGGAACACGATATCACGATGTCAACGGATAACCAATCAAATACTCAAACCCTCACCCCTAGTGTGGACTCGCAGGTTTGAACAACTACTAGCCCTCGCCCTAGTGTGGACTCGCAGGTGTGGAACAATAACTACTAACCCTCGTCCCTAGTGTGGACTCACAGGCTAGCATCACCCTCGTCCCTAGTATGGACTTGCAGGTGTGGAACAGATAACTACTAACCCTCGTCCCTAGTGTGGAATCGCAGGCTAGTATCACCCTCGTCCCTAGTATGGACTCGCAGGTGTGGAACAGATAACTACTAACCCTCGTCCCTAGTGTGGACTCGCATGTTAGCTTAACTACTAACCGTCGCCCCTGGTGTGGACTCGCAGGTTAGCTTCAAGAATTTCAAGGTACAGCAGTTTCATTATAACTCATTCATCCTATGACACGATGCGACTCAGTCCAAGTACAAGTGATGACACAACACGACCCAAATCATGATACACGAGAGAACCAATCCAATATGAAATACAAAATTAACTTTGAACAGGAACTGTAAATACACATATCCAATATGAACTACAAAATTAACTATGAATAAGAACTATAAATACATATAACCAATATGAACTTCAAGCCAACTATAAACAAGGACTATATATATACTAGCATGCACGATGTACAAATCTCATGTCTATAATCAACTAGTAAAACTGTATAATAATATAAATATGCATGTAAATAAACTGTAGAGGGAGGCAAGGTATCTTGCCTGCTAGTTGTCCAAGTTCACGTTGAGTCTTCAAATATCAAGTCCTATCCAAGAATACACATATATATAAACAAAATTAATATTCTCATATATATATATATATATATATATATATATATATATATATATAATATCTAACTATTTGTTGTTTAGCTATCCCATTACAATTAGTCTTATAAGAAAAGGTAGATTAAATTGAATAGCGACAATGGGAGGTGTTCAATGCAAAACTACTAAATGAACAACACTATGCATGAAATGTAACTTCATCCCATGTGTTGTAGGCCCCTAACGTATAGGCATGCAAGTAGTTTGCTCTCATGTGTTGTCATTATGGCATGTAAATAGCACATAATGAAAGGGTTATATTTGAATAAGTTTCTACCCATCCATTGTATTAAATAATGGATACGAGAACATGTTTTCTGTTCTTCTTCTCCAAAGCTATGTTTGTGCACATGTTGTTAAGTATACCACTGGTAACATATACTATAGTCTTAATTGTACCACATTCGAACATCTATCCGTTCCATGTAATTTCCCATGGGTATAAGAGTAAGCTATACATTCTTATTTAATGTGAACAACAGTCCAATTAATTATAATTTAACCTTAATGGACGGCCCATAATTAAATTTGGAAAACACAAATGGTTATGTGAATATGACTGGTCTATGGTACAAAGTTCTCTACTCTACACGTGGTCAGTACCTATTTACAAAAGTAGCATAATTCCTCTATATAAGCTAATTAAGAAATAGGTGGAGGGCCTATATGAAAATTATACCTTAACACTACTATTGGTATTAGTTCTTCATGCATGCAAATAAATGGCCGGCCATATAGGTTTCTTTAATATACTATACTAGTGGTATTACCTATATGTGTGCTAGCTTCTCCCCTTCGTGCATGCATGCTTGAAAGCTAAAGTAAAATTCTATATGCATGCAAAGTTCTATTATTATAATTTAAATAAATAGTGCTAAGCTATATTCATGCAAACAAGTTTCAATTCTTCTCGTAACAAAGTTTGTTGGTGCCGAAACTTACCAGATTTCCAGCCTCACGCGGTACGACCAATCGGTCGTCGTCGAACTCGAACGGGTGGTAAGAGAAGTCGGAGCGTGGATCCGAGGAGCCGTGTTTGGTTGCATGATGTTTGGCGTCAACGGGGTCCTAGCGCTGGAGATGCGGCCAACGGGAAGGACGTGGTAGGTTGCACACGAGATTATATTATGCACGGACGGGAACCATGATGCGTTCGGATCTGATGAATAAGTAGGGGAGAGTTTATGGAGAGGGGAACGATGAAGGCTCTGGATTTGATTTATACATTTATATATATAGAGGGAGGTGAGGTGATAAGAATTAAACAGTTTTGATAAAGTTTTATATTTCCTATATCTATCTGCTTAGGAGAGGGATTAGAGGATAGGTCTTGTATAAGAAAAAGCTGGGTTTGAATCCGAAAGGGAGGTGTTCGATTTCAAATAAAGGTAAGAAGAGGTTTCCGTTCTCCATGTGCCACCTTGGTAGGATAAGTACTAAGTAAATCTAGTGTTATCTTAATATATTATAAGATTGAACTGATATAGTTGGACATAAATATATAGGTAGGGGTTCATTTAGAGATGGAGCCAAGTAACAGAAAAATATCTGTAAAAATAGGTTTGATGATTTATTTTAAAAACTTTGAGTTATATATGTGGAAATCGGATAGTTTAGGTTAGGTTTCAAATAGGAACAGATAGAGAGGGTGCATGAGCATCTAATCCCTCTCTTGTTTAATGGAGATGGGGGTATAGCCACCGCTATTTAACAGATAAGACTTGATTAGAAAACTAATTTAAACATAATATATATACTATATACGTAAGGATAAGGGTTCTGCTGACTTATCAAATTGGGCAGCCCGCACCTATATACTCAGAATTGTATGGCAGGAAAGGATAAATCCTTTATGTTATTACACATATTTCCTATAAGTAAACTTCTAGAAATTAATTTGAACATATCTACAAACCCAAAAAAAACACTATCACATGTAAAGTAATAAAAAAATATTTTTAAAAAAAATAAATCAGAACGGAGGTTTACATCCTACCCACCTTATAAATAATTTCGTCCTCGAAATTCTAATTCGTAACTATTCTTAAAATTCAAAGTCTACTATTACCTCGATCTTCTCAATTTAATTCCTCAAATTATTTTATAACCTTCTCCTAGCCATTTCGTAAATACGAATCCTCGAGGACTTCTACCCACCTTTGGTCACACTACTCCTCAGAACTAAAATCTTATAACCTTTTAACTAGTGGCTAATAATTCTACCAAAGTTTCTAGGACATATGGTATCTTTAATCCCTCATAGCTACAAACAACCAAATATTCAATAATCAAGCAATATTGTACTATAACTTAAGAATTTCTGATGAATTCTAGACAGTACGATCATTCGTCACCCCGAAATAGGAACGGACGAGAATCAATCGTACGGAAATCAAGGAAGAATAATTGAGAGCAAACATGGAGTTTTCAAGGACGTAGAGAATTTCTAGAAAAATTTTCAAGGCAGTGTGGATTAAGATTTCTAAAGTTTAGTCATAGTCGCAGGCTCGTATCAATACAGTTACGTAACCGGTACGATATGCTCTGACCTGTATGGGCCTCCCAAAAAATTTGTCACGACCCGCACCCACTTTTCGGATGCGAGAGCGTGAGCAAGCCAGCTACGCATCAAGAGGACTCCAGCCTGATTCGAATACGTAAACGCTGTCACGTCTATAGCAATGGGCCTAATCAAGGCAAGACAAAACTACTCAATCCACCATAAGAATAATAAACAAGAATGAACAAGTATGGGTCGTGGTCTGCATCCCACTAGCATATATGTTCGATAAGACTCTAAAGAAAATAACAAGAGTCTAAAACTGAATCAAGAAACATGATATCTCATGATAAGGTATGAAAGCACAAGCGGATAATAAACACAATAACGATACCTGAATCCCGCAAACGTATCATCATATCTGTCATCCAGTACTACTAGCTAACTCCATACAATCGCTATACCTGAAGAGATCATCTGGTCTTCAAGGGACATAGCAAGATACATAAAAACATGCCTATCTAGCAGTTTATCATGCAATAAAGAAAATACAAAAAATAAACGAGAAAAGACCAATCAACACGAAAATATGACCATACACGACTGGGAGAACTACTACGCATAAACGAACTGCTGGAGAAGAACAAGGGAACACGATATCACAATGTCAACGGATAACCAATCAAATACTCAAAATCTCGCCCCCTAGTGTGGACTCGCAGGTTTGAACAACTACTAGCCCTCACCCCTAGTGGACTCGCAGGCTAGCCTCGCCCCTAGTGTGGACTCGCAGGTGTGGAACAATAACTACTAACCCTCGTCCCTAGTGTGGACTCGCAGGCTAGCATCACCCTCGTCCCTAGTGCGGACTCGCAGGTGTGGAACAGATAACTACTAACCCTCGTCCCTAGTGTGGACTCGCAGGCTAGCATCACCCTCGTCCCTAGTGTGGACTCGCAGGTATGGAACAGATAACTACTAACCTTCGTCCCTAGTGTGGACTCATAGGTTAGCTTAACTACTAACCCTTGCCCCTGGTGTGGACTCGCAGGTTAGCTTCAAGAATTTCAAGGTACAGCAGTTTCGTTATGACTT
Organism: Iris pallida; assembly: GCA_029216955.1. Classification (NCBI taxonomy): domain Eukaryota; kingdom Viridiplantae; phylum Streptophyta; class Magnoliopsida; order Asparagales; family Iridaceae; genus Iris; species Iris pallida. The sequence continues at coordinate 4,478,934 of JANAVB010023995.1, read as the reverse complement.
ATTCATCCTATGACACGATGCGACTCAGTCCAAGTACAAGTGATGACACGACACGACCCAAATCACGATACACGAAAGAACCAATCCAATATGAACTACAAAATTAACTTTGAACAGGAACTATAAATACACATATCCAATATGAACTACAAAATTAACTATGAATATGAACTATAAATATATATAACCAATATGAACTTCAAGCCAACTATAAACAAGGACTATATATATACTAGCATGCACGATGTACAAATCTCATGTCTATAATCAACTAGTAAAACTGTATAATAATATAAATATGCATGTAAATAAACTGTTGAGGGAGGCAAGGTATCTTGTCTGCTAGTTGTCCAAGTTCATGTTGAGTCTTCAAATATCAAGTCCTATCCAAGAATACACATATATATAAACAAAATTAATATTCTCATATATATATATATATATATATATATATATATATATATATATATATATATATATATATATATTGTATCTAACTATTTGTTGTTTAGCTACCCCATTACAAATAGTCTTATAAGAAAAGGTAGATTAAATTGAATAGCAACAATTGGAGGTGTTAAATACAAAACTACCAAATGAACAACACTATGCATAAAATGTAATTTTATCCCATGTGTTGTAGGCCCCTAACGTATAGGCATGCAAGTAGTTTGCTCTCATGTGTTGTCATTATGGCATGTAAATAGCACATAATGTGGAAGGGTTATATTTGAATAAGTTTCTAACCATCCATTGTATTAAATAATGGATACGAGAACATGTTTTTTGCTCTTCTTCTCCAAAGCTATGTTTGTGCACAGGTTGTTAAGTATACCACTGGTAACATATACTGTAGTCTTAATTATACCACATTCAAACATCTATCCGTTCCATGTGATTTCCCATGGGTATAAGAGTAAGCTATACATTCTTATTTAATGTGAACAACGGTCCAATTAATTATAATTTAACCTTAATGGCCGGCCCATAATTAAATTTGGAAAACACAAATGGTTATGTGAATATGACTGGTCTATGGTACAAAGTTCTCTACTCTACACGTGGTCAGTACCTATTTACAAAAGTAGCATAATTCCTCTATATAATCTAATTAAGAAATAGGTAGAGGGCCTATATGAAAATTATGCCTTAACACTACTATTGGTATTAATTCTTCATGCATGCAAATAAATGGCCGGCCATATAGGTTTCTTTAATATACTATACTAGTGGTATCACCTATATGTGTGCTAGCTTCTCCCCTTCGTGCATGCATGCTTGAAAGCTAAAGTAAAATTCTATATGCATACAAAGTCCTATTATTATAATTTAAATAAATAGTGCTAAGCTATATTCATGCAAACAAGTTTCAATTCTTCTCGTAAAAAAGTTTATTGGTGCTGAAACTTACCAGATTTCTAGCCTCACGTGGTACGACCAATCGGTCGTCGTCAAACTCGAACGGGTGGCAAGAGAAGTTAGAGCACGGATCCGAGGAGCCCTGTTTGGTTGTACAATGTTTGGCGTCAACGGGGTCCTAGCACTGGAGATACGGCCAACAGAAAGGACGTGGTAGGTTGCACACGAGATTATATTCTCACGAACGGGAACCAGGATGCGTTCGAATTTGGTGAATAAGTAGGGGATGTCACGCCCTGAGTCGACAAACCGTTCGTCCCCGGTGTTACTTTGCCGATTCGATCGTCCTCGCTAAGGCGTGATGCCGTACGAGTCTGGAATTGCACTCGTACAAGGCAAGAACGTTACGTTGCTTTTCATATTAATATGCCAAGTTGAAACTTTACAAATCACATCAGAATATAAGACGCAGTATAGGAAGATAGAAATGCTTTTTATTTATAGCTTGCAACGAAGTGCAAGTCGTAATTACATTGAATACCGTTGCGGCTACATTGATTGAAAATAGAAAGAAACACACTCGACAAGTTGCCTGAACTAACGCTTGTCATTCTGTACATTCGCCCCTTTATACATAAGTCATCGGTTGAATTGGCTTCAAAATACTTCAGCATAGAAAGAGCTTCAAAATGCCTCTCCGTACTTCAGCTTCAATTTAGTTGAGAGCGCCCACCGTACCTGGGGAAATTGGGGGAATGGGATTAGCACACTTGCTAAGTGGACGAGACGAACTCACTCGTCTAAACCGACTCTGATTGTTAGGGTAGGCATGCTTTAGAGTTGTCTTTTTATTAGAACTAAATGAAAACAGATATAATATTTACCACGGCCGTGCTCGTCCCTGCATACAGTGAAACATATTCGATACCATCTTTGAGTAATAAAGCATACAGTGAAACATATCAGTTTATCATATTTCTTACCACGGCCGTGCTCGTCCCTGTATGAAAACAGATATAATATTTACACATGCAAAAGACAATAGGTGAGCATGCTACTGTCTTATATGCGATCAATGATGTTACACATCACGTGGAACTATCTCAACGACATTTTGGCCAGTTCAGTCTAGGTTACAAGCCTGACTAACGGTCCCGCAATGTATCAGTGCCAAAGCATGATTATTCATTCCCCCTAGGTCGATTCGATTCCGATGTCCCGGATACCGATTCGAAGAAAAATCAACTTGTGCACAAGCTGTCCATGACCATGCCAATGCGTGAACAGTTTAACATATGCAACATTTTTGTATAGCGCGGACAGTATTGAACGGCATTATCATTTCTTCCAACTCATGCAACGATTCGTTTCCCCAAGCCGTACTCCCAATTTAGCGTCCCGTAGGCACCAAATTGTCCGAGGTATCATAACCTACGATCGACGTTTCATATTATTTTGTAGCACGTGAAACAGTCTATCTTTTTACTAGAACCTTAAACTTTCTGGTTTATGTGATAGACTTGTATTTTTAGAGTGAATTACTCTAAATCGATACGTTTTTCCTGAGTTCTTGAACTTAGTGGATTGGCATGCAATTAACTTGGCATCGTTCGATTTGAATAAATTCGAGGCAAGGAATTAGTTTGCGGGACAGAGTAGAAAAGAAGGGGCCGAATCACCCACCAATTACTTTGCTTCATGCCGATCGTCGAAGCGCTTTGCAACGTCAAGCTTTAGTTATGCGAGCTCCTGCAATGGCACCAACACTTTGTTAGAATTCCTTCTTTTCTTCTTGATCCGAAATTTGTAATTGCATCCATAAAAACGACGCGAAGGCACTTCATCAAAACCCAGCGGCAAAAGCTCCAAAAAAACTATACATCGGTCTGGTCCCGTCGAAGGGACTCTTATAGAGAGCTCACTCACCGAGACGCAGCCCGCTGCATCTAGGACTTATTCAACAGATGTCGTTCCATTAGTTGGATCGATTCTCGTAACTTTTGTCCAAATCGATTTGAATCGATGCCGCAAGGCGTTATCGTTTACCAAGCTTAGCGATCGAGTCAGATGGCCATCTAAGTTCCCGGCCGATCTGACTCGGCGCAAGCATATTATGAAGTTTCGTCGCCTAACGAAAGCGGGGCGCTATATAATATACCACTCAGAAAAAGTTTCGTCCCGAAACTTAAGAACAAGGGTCTGACCTTAATTTAGACAAACAACGCAGGGTATTTCTCTTTTATCTCCGCCTCCATCTCCCATGTCGACTCCTCAACTGAATGGTTTTGCCAAAGTACGCGGACCAAGGACATCGACCGATTTCGTAGCACCTTCTTCTTGCGGTCCAAAATTTGAATAGGCTCCTCCGAGTAAGACAAGTCAGTACGTAGCTCCAACTGATCGAAGCTAACCACATGACTTGGATCGTGCACGTATTTTCGAAGTTATAAAACGTGGAAGATACCGTGCACATCAGTCAAGGCAGGAGTTAGTGCGATCCGATAAGCAATCGTTGCAACTCGCTCGATGATCTTGAAGGGGCCTACAAATCTCGGGCCCAACTTGTCTTTAACGTCGAACCGCATCACACCGCGCATGGGCGTTACTTTCAGAAACACATGGTCCTCGACCAAGAACTCTAGTGGTCGTCGACAAAGATCTGCGTAGCTCTTTTGTCGACTTTATGCGATACGGAGTCTATCTCGAATCAAGCGGACCTTTTCGACGGCCTGCTCCACCAGTTCTGGTCCAAGCACTTGTCGCTCTCCGACTTCATCCCAGCATATCGGGAAATGATACTTCCTCCCGTAGAGTTCTTCGTATGGAGCCATCTGAATGCTCGACTGATAACTGTTGTTATACGCAAACTCCGCAAGCGGCAATTGTATATCCCAACTAGTCTTTAGGTCGATCGCACACAGATGCAACATATCCTCTAAAATTTGATTTACCCTTTCGGTCTGACCGTCTATTTGGAGATGATATGCAGAACTAAAGTTTAGTTTGGTCTCCATCGCCGCTTGTAGGCTCGTCCAAAAATGCGATAGGAATCGTCCGTCTCTGTCCAAAATTATTGAGGCCGGTACCCCGTGCAGTCGAACAATCTCGTCGACGTAAGTTTGTGCTAACTGATCGACGCTCCATCCAACTTTAATTACAATGAAGTGAACCGACTTGGTTAATCTATCAACAATGACCCAAATCGCATTATTCTTCCGTGACGTCTTCGAAAATCTCACAATAAAATCCATCAAGATGTTGTCCCACTTTTACTCTGGAACGCCGAGGTTCTGCAGCTCTCCGCCTGGCCTTTGGTGTTCCGCCTTTACTTGCTAACATGCCATGCACTGAGACACGAATGTAGCCACGTCTTTCTTTATGCTGTGCTACCAGAAGTTTGTGCATAAGTCCTTGTACATCTTGGTGCTTCTAGGATGTAACGAGTACTTCGCATAATGTATCTCTGTCAAATTTCTTTCCTGAGTTCGGCAGTTTTAGGAACGCAGAGCCTTTCCTTTAGTCGCATCGTCCCATCTCCGTCTTCCGTAAAGTCAGTCGCCCTTCCTGTTGGAATCAGCTCGTGCATCTTCTTCAAGAATGAGTCGTCCTTCTGTGCGGTCTTTATCTTGCTAAGCAGGCTCGATCCTAACTTCAGCTGAGCTAGGTGCAGGTGTCGATACTCAATTTTGATTTCGATACCCATCGCTTCAAGGTCTCGCCGTATCTTCTTATTTATGGGTAGTGTTCCCATAAAAATTCTGCTAAGCATGTCGGCTACCACGTTTCCCTTGCCTGACGTACACTCGATCGTTAGCTCGTAATATTTTATGAGTTCGAGCCAACGTCGCTGTCGTAGGTTGAGCTCTCGTTGCATAAACAAGTATTTCAGGCTTTTATGATCTGTGTAGATTCTGCAAGCCACACCATAAAGATAGTGCCGCCAGAGTTTCAATACAAACACGATCGCCGCCAATTCTAGGTCGTGTATCGGGTAGTTTTTCTCGTGCTGCTTCAACTGCCGTGAAGCGTAGGAGATGACTTTGTCTCTCTACATGAGTACACACCTGAGGCCAGTTTTCGATACGTCGTTGAATATCTGAAAGCCTTCTGGACCGTCTGGAAGTGCAAGGATTGGAGCTGATACGAGTCGTTGCTTCAACTCTTGAAAGATGGATTCACAGTCGTCACTCCATTCAAATACTACTCCCTTCTGGGTGAGGCGAGTCAGAGGCGACGCTAGTTTTGAAAAGCTTCGCACGAATCTTCGATAGTAGCCCACTAAGCCCAGGAAACTTCGAATGTCGCTAGTCGAGGTAGGTCATTTCCAATCTACCACCGCTTCAATCTTCTTTGGGTCTTCCGCGACACCTTCAGCAGAGATTAAATGTCCGAGGAATGTAACGCTACTCATCCAGAACTCGCACTTACTCTGCTTGGCATATAATTTATTTTCACGCAGCGTCTACAATACCGTCTTCAAGTGCTCTGCATGCTCTTCTCGATTCTTTGAGTAGATAAGGATATCGTCGATGAACACGACTACAAATTTATCGATTTGAGGTCGGAAGACTCGGTTCATAAGATCCATGAAAGCGGCAGGCATATTCGTCAAACTGAACGGCATGACTAGGAATTCGTAATGACCATATCGAGTGCGGAAGGCAGACTTTGATACGTCGGACTTGATCTTCAATTGATGATAACCTGAACGAAGATCGATTTTCGAAAATACTGACGTACCTTGCAGTTGGTCAAACAAGTCGTCAGTTCGGGGCAAAGGATACTTATTCCGCACGGTCGCCTTGTTGAGTTTCTGTTAGTCGATGTATAGCCGCATCGATCCATCCTTCTTTTTTACGAACAATACGGGAGCTCCCTACGGAGAGACGCTAGGGCGAATAAATCCGCGGTCTAGCAACTCTTCTAATTGCACCTTCAGGTCCTTCAGTTCTGCTGGAGCCATTCGGTAAGGCACCTTTGATATCTGCCGTGTATCCGAAAAGGTGTCAATGCTGAATTCTATCTCTCGATCCGGTGGCATCCCGGGCATCTCGTCAGAAAAATGTCAAGAAAATCTGCCATAACATCAGTCTGCATTGCGTTTAAATTATCCTTTTGCGTGTCTCGAACTGATGCCAAGTACCCCGGGCAGCCGGAACGCAGCATACGCCTCGCCAATATTGCTGATACCATCATTGCCATCTTCGAGACCGTACCGTACGAATATAAGAACTCTGTCTCGCCAGAAAGACGAAATACCACTCTCTTTTTCACGCACTCGATCGTTGCATGACAAGCACTACTAAAATATGTCAAATCAGCGACGCCTCAAGACGTCGCTAAATAGGGAAAATACGTCGCTAATTTCGGTTAGCGACGTATTTAGCGACGTTTGCACGTAGTCGCGATTAAGCTAGTCGCTAAAGAAAAAAATGTCGCAATACGTCGCTATTGCGACGAGCCTTAGTGACGCGGACACGTCAATAATTCAGCGACTACCAGCGACGTAAAACGTCATCATTTACCGACGTATCCTAGCGACGTTGTGCGACTTTACATGCATCGATGCTGACCTGGCTTGAGAGCCATATGGCGACGTTCTGCAACTTTTCTACGTCGCTACAGTGCCGACATATAGCGACGTCGTTCATATCGACGTTTAGTGACGATCAGCGACGGTATTCATCACAGTTAGCGACATTTGGGTACTTACTTAGCGACGTTATTTTCGTCGCTGAACGTCGCTAATATTGAAAAAAAAATACAGCATTTGCAGCATCCCCTGTAGCATTTGCAGCATCCCCTACACCATTTGTTACAACAACAACGGTGTGTATCACGAACACAGTATCAAACAACACAGATACACACAATCACAAACACGTTTGAAACACAATCTCATCAATCAACACAGATATATAAAAATTTGTAACAACAATGTCAAACATAATGGTCCATAACTTAATTGCCAAGTATGGGAACGAATGGCTCAGAACACAACCCAAGATTAATTCTAGCATATATTAGTGTGAATCATCTATGTTCTGTACATATGGTGTAGTATATGTTCTTATCGTATCTAGTATCTGAAGAATGTAACAGAATCAAGATGAACTCACATAATGTAATACTAAGACATCATCTACTACTATATAAGATATAGTGATAGGTTGTCGTATCATCATTGCCGAGGGATGAGGGTCGGAGGACAGTCAACTTTATCTACGGCTACATAGTTTCTGCCTCGCCAGTCGAATGGCTGCAGGGACTATGTCCTGATCACCATATCGTACCGTAGATTAATGTAAATGGAGCTGGAGCCAAAATACAGAAACCAAAAGATAATATCCACCTCAAGTGTAGAGTCGGGGGAGAAGAACTTTTCCACCCTCTCCCTCTCTCATGCTATCAACGTCACAACTTTTCCACCTCAAGTTCTGATCAAGCATTTTCCTTCTCCTCTCCTCCACCATGGCTCTGAACCCATCTGCTCCTCCCTACTTTCCTTCTTCTTATTTGACTCTCTCAGCCACATATGATATCCAGCTCAAGTGTAGAGTCAGGGGAGAAGAAGTGGGCAGGAAGAGGAGGGGCAAGCAGCACAGCCGACGGCATGACCCGGAGGAAGTACAGAGGTTTTCTTTAACATACGTAGGAGAACTATAAGGATATATCTTTTCACAACATATCACCTTGTCAAAGACCCTTAATATGACAACCATGTTACCGTGGTGTCGGAAGACTAACATGTCATAATTTTCTAAGTCGTGTGTTTTGACATAATCCTCCAACCGGATTTCAGTTCTATGTAATAATGCAAGATTATTACATAGGAGGAAAGAGTTGGAAGGATTATGTCAAAACACACGGCTTAGAAAATTATGACATGTTAGTCTTCCGACACCGCGGTAACATGATATTCACATTAAGGGTCTTTGACAAGATGACATATTGTGAAAAGATATATCCTTATAGTTCTCCTACGGATTTGAAGAAAACATATGTACTTTCTCCGGGTCATGCCGTCGGCTGTGCTGCTTCCCCCTCCTCTTTCTGCCTACTTCTTCTCCCCCGACTCTACACTTGAGGTAGATATCATATGTGCCTGAGAGAGTCAAATAAGAAGAAGGGAAGTAGGGAGGAGCAGATGGGTCCAGATCCATGGTGGAGGAGAGGAGAAGGAAGATGCTGAATCAGAACGGATGGCTCAGAACACAACCCAAAATTCATTCTAGAATACATTAGTGTGAATCATCTATGTTCTGTACATATGGTGTAGTATATGTTCTTATCGAATCTAGTATGTAGTATCTGAAGAATGTAACAGAATCAAGATGAACTCATATAATGTAATACTAAAATGTCATCTACTACTATATAAGATATAGTGATAGGTTGTCGTATCATCATTGCCGAGGAGGAGCTACTTCCTCCGGCTCTACAGAATCAATGCCATCCAAGAAAGGCAAAACTGAATCAGCATTGTCTTCCGGATCGTCCTCATCAAGGCATAACGGGCTGCTCAGCATGCCCAGCTTTTTCAACTTCTCATTGGCTGCAGAGTCGAAATGGGAACGGGTCCTCTTTGCCGGCCCGGAGCTCTGACTCGCACTCGTCGCCTCGCTACCGGTTTTCTCTCCTCCTCTGACGCGGGTCATAAGAAAAAAAATTTGTACCTCTTTTTCACATAAACATCATTGCCGCCTTGTACTCGAGCCTCCTCGTCTGTGACGCTATCCAACTTCTCGGTGCCTAACATTGTCACTCGAATCTCCCCTTCGACTCGAATCGTCCTCTTATTCGCCTGTCCTTTCGCTCCCTGTCTTGCAATCATCTGCTATCATCGCCGACTCATTCGACTCCTTCTCCGAGTCTTCCTCCTCCTCCTCGGAGTCATCGGAGAAGGAGTCCAATGAGACGGCGGTGATAGCAGATGATTGTAAGATAGGGAGCGAAAAGACAGGCGAAGAAGAGGACGATACGAGTCGAAGGGGAAATTCGAGTGACAATGTAGGCACCGAGAATTTGGATAGCGTCACAAACGAGGAGGCTTGAGTACAAGACGGCAATGATGTTTATGTGAAGAAGAGGTACGAAATTTCTTTTCTTATGACCCGCGTCAGAGGAGGAGAAAAAACCGGTAGCGAGGCGACGAGTGCGAGTCAGAGTTCCGGGCCGGCAAAGAGGACCCGTTCCCATTTCAACTCTGCAGCCAGCGAGAAGTTGAATAAGCTGGGCACGCTGAGCAGCCCATTATGCCTTGATGAGGACGATCCAGAAGACAATGCTGATTCAGTTTTGCCTTCCTTGGATGGCATTGATTCTGTAGATCCGTGTATAAAAGAGAAAGAGATTGGTAGTAGAGTGGACCCGGAGGAAAATAAGAGATTGGAAGCTGGGTCAATATCCAAGAAGCAAAAGAGAGTCGAGGATTCTGATTTTGATGGCATAGAGGAAGAGGTTCGCGACATAACGAGAGGGACAGGAAAGGGGGCAGATGAAGGATGGCTCAGAACACAACCCAAAATTCATTCTACCATACATTAGTGTGAATCATCTATGTTCTGTACATATGGTGTAGTATATGTTCTTATCGTATCTAGTATCTGAAGGATATAACAGAATCAAGATAAACTCACATAATGTAATACTAAAACATCATCTACTACTATATAAGATATAGTGATAGGTTATCGTATCATCATTGCCGAGGGATGAGGGTCGGAGGACAGTCAACTTTATTTACGGCTACATAGTTTCTGCCTTGCCAGTCGAATGGCTGTAGGGACCATGTCGTACCGTAGATTAATGCAAATGGAGCTGGAGCCAAAATACAGAAACCAAAATACAAAATACAAAATTAAATCCCTGGGTTCGCCGAAAATACAAAACACAGTTCTAATTCATATGTATTTTAAGTGGGAGAACGGATGGCTCAGAACACAACCCAACCGGAGAGGATATTCTGAGAGATCCATCTGAGTAGGACGTATACTCTGAGAGATCATCTTTACAAGTATGATATCAGTAGTGGGATTGAGTGTGTACGTCCTACTCAGGTGGGTCTTTCACCGTTACTATTTTTTCTGACAGCATGGTGGATGTGCTCCGTCAACGGATTCTTGCTCCGAGCCAAAACTTTACCCCGGAGCTCAAGTGGACATCCTTCGTGTAGAGCTCGAGTGAGAGGTTCCTGACAGCATGGTGGTCTCCTTTGTTAAAGTATCCGTGCTCGTCCCACAACCAATGTATGATGAGCATGTATACTTTGACAAAAGAGACCACCATACTGTCAGGAACCTCTCACTCGAGCTCTACACTAAGGATGTCCACTTGAGCTCCGGGGCAAAGTTTTAGCTCGGAGCAAGAATCTGTTGACGGAGCACATCCACCATGCTGTCAGAAAAAAATAGTAACGGTGAGAGACTCATCTGAGTAGGACGTACACACTCAATTCCACTACTGATATCATACTTGTAAAGGTGATCTCTCAGAGTATGCGTCCTACTCAGATGGATCTCTCAGAGTATCCTCTCTGGTTGGTTGTCGTATCATCATTACCGAGGGATGAGAGATTGACACAGTACTAATTCATATATGTAGTCCAATACAAATAGTCTAATATAAAAACAACCCAATACAAATAGTCCAATACAAATAAGTACTAATAGCTAATGAGAACCACACAGCTCATGCAAACGCTCAGTGATACGATCACGCAACCACCTCGAAAAAGCGAGATCTTTGGCGTAAGGAGAGATGTCGTCCCTTGCAAGTGTTGCATGAATAGAACTCCCGATCTCACTAGCTACCGGTGCTGGATGAATAGAACTCCTGGTCTTACTAGCAACCGGTGCCACTTCCTCCTTAACTGTAGGAGGAGCCACCTCAGCATTCACTATTTCCCTCAAACGACGTGCCGCTCCTCGCGTCATGGGTGCCATCTGGTAAGATCGATATTCACAAATAATATAATTGTAACATAAGCAAGCTAACTAAAGGAACCATCATGTAATTTGAGTACATTTTCGAAAGCAGATAAAGTACAAAAAATGCAATTTTTTGCCAAGTGTGAGAACGGATGGCTCAGAACACAACCCAAGATTCATTCTAGCATACATTAGTGTGAATCATCTATGTTCTGTACATATGGTGTAGTATATGTTCTTATCGTATCTAGTATCTGAAGAATATAACAGAATCAAGATGAACTCACATAATGTAATACTAAGACATCATCTACTACTATATAAGATATAATGATAGGTTGTCGTATCATCATTGCCGAGGGATGAGGGTCGAAGGACAGTCAACTTTATCTATGGCTACATAGTTTCTGCCTCGCCAGTCGAATGGCTGCAGGGACTATGTCCTGATCACCATGTCGTACCGTAGATTTTGGATTTAAAATATGGTATTCAGGTCAACTTAATTCAGTCAAAGGGTAATGAACAGAAAGTCTAATTAAGACTTTCAACTAAGCAGACAGCCTGGACTGCTATTCAGAACTTGGCAGGCAAAATCCCATACCATCTGATGACAAACCTATACACACCCTTGCCCAAACCATTTGTTTCAGTAGGTAAAACATTCCAGGTTACTCAAGTAACCTGTCGTGCAACATTTGGTGTCAACAATATTTCTTGTTAATTATAACATGCATACTATCATATCCCAACTCTGCCAAAACCTGACCAACATACCCTATACTAATCATTCCATATTTCAGTAATGTCAATGAGCTAAATCATACTCAACTGTCGAGAATACTTAGGAGAAAACTCATTCACAGGATTAGTATCCATCCTTCGTGACATAGCTGAAATTTTATAGGGCTCGATAATAATTATTAGTCAATTTATTCATCATTTCAAAACCCTAAAAATGCCCAAAAAACTTCCAGTATCAGTAAATAGGGCTCGAACCCTAAATTAGAATTCGAATCCAAGCAAAACATCAAATTGACAGTTGATGTGCCCAAAACAACTCCCAATATCAGTATATAGGTGTCACACTGTGAGTCTCGTGTCCACACAGTTGGACACGACGTGTCCAAACCAACAAAATAGGTGTCACACGAACTAGAAGCGAGTCCACGCTCTCGTGTCCCCTGCAGCGAGTCTACTGTCAGTATCATGTCCTTCGCAGCGAGTCTACGCTCTCGTGGACACGAACTAGAAGCGAGAGAGAGAGCTAAATGACGAGGAAAAACTGGGGAGGTGCTACCTGAGGAAGGAGGAGGAGGAGAAGGAGGAGCTACCTGAGGAAGGAGGAAGAGGAGAAGGAGGAGGCCGGAGGAGGGAGATCGCCGGAGGAGGCCGCGGAAGAGGAGGCCGGAGGAGGAAAATCGCCGGAGGAGCGTCGCGGAGGAGGAGCGTGCCAAAAATTGGGGGGAAAAATTTATGAATGATCGGAAAGGAAACCCTCGCTAGCTATATGAAACGATTAGCGACGTCCTTATAGGACGTCGCTAAACGTCGCTGATATTTAATAAACGGCGACGCTGCTTAAAATGCGTCGCTACACGTCGCTATATCAGCGACGGGTACCGACGAACTTGCGACACAGGTTCCCATTTAACAAATTGTAGCCGCTAGACGTCGCTATTAGTCGCTGTTGGCGACAAAAAGCGATGTCTTATACAAACGTCGCTAAACCCCCAAAAATTAGCGACGTACTTTCTTGGAGTCGCTAAATACGTCGCTGATATGACTTATTTTGGTAGTGAAGCGCCCAACCAATCCATGCCCAGGATTATGTCGTACTCTTTGATGTCTAGTACGACGGCATCCAAGGATAGATTTCTTCCTCCGATGCAAATATGGCCATCCCTATAAATAAAGTTCGCAGGCATATCGACTCCCGACAGAGTGCAAACGCTAATATTCATATCTAGTGATTGCATGGTTATTTTATTTTTTTCGCATAATCAGCAGATATAAAGCTATGCGTCACACCCAAATCGAATAGTACTCGAGCAGGTATATTTTTGTAGAGTAATATACCTGTTACTACAGTATCGGACGTAAATGCCTCGTCCCGAGTTAAGGCATAAACTCGGTCTTGAGCTCCGTGGCGTTGGTTTTGCTGGTTGACGGGCACCGTATTTGCGCCTTACAGTATCGACGTTTTATGCGGATTCGGAACGTTCCTTAGTGGGTTGGGTTGATTCAGAACTTTTTGTGGGCAATATGTAACTATATGGCCTACCTCGCCACACTTATAGCAAGATCTCGTGACGCAATCGACGGTTCGATGCCCACGCCTACCGCACCTGGTACAGCATTGACTGCCATGGCCTCGGTCATCGAATCTGTTCGGACGTTTTGTTATTCTCGATCCTCCGGCGTCGTTAGGACGCTTGTTGAAGTGGTTACGGATGCCTCTACTCGACATACGGCCAAAGATACGCTCACTATCAAGAGCGGTATTATAGGATTCATGGTATGTTCGGCACCTTTGATTCATGACGTCCCTTCGCAGTTCGTCATTTAGGCCTTGTTGGAAGCGTTCTCACCATGCTTCTTTGTTGGGCAGAAAGGTGCCGAAAAACTTTGCCAGCTTTGAGAAGCTCGAATCATAATCGTTGACAGACATATTTCCCTGTCGCAGCGTCATGAACTCGTCTTCTTTTTGTTGACGGACGACGTGAGGAACATACTGTTCGAGGAAAGCTTCCTTGAATATTTTCTAGAAAGTCGTGGCGTCTGTATCCGCTTTATAGATTTCCTGCTTCTTAGCTGCCCACCAGTCGTACGCCCTCAGTTGCAGCTGTAACGCCGCACAAGTTACCCTCTGGGACCCTTCAATGCTAAGCAGATTAAATAGGTCCTCCATCTCCGCGAGCCATCCCACGATCACATCGGGCTCTGCTCGGCCGTTGAATTTTGGTGGGTTCAACTTGCGAAACTCCTTTGCCTTGAACAAGGAAGAAGAATTTATCATTTGCAGTTGAGCTTCTTCTTCCCCGTTTTCTTCTTGATCACCTTGCTTCTCCTCGGGTACTTCGTCCATTATCTTGGTATTGCCCGCCATTCTGCTCACTATCTGAGTCAGGGCATTCATCCGCTTCTACTGCGCATCAAATTGGGCTTTGAATTGCATCTGAAGCTGCTGTTGCTGTAGTTCCATCAACTGTAGCATCTTCTCCATAGTCGTCTCGCTAGGGCCAGTGCTTTTTGTGCTCGACGTACTATCTACGGTTTAGGTTGTTGTGCCGGGATTGTTTCTTTTCTTATTCATTCCTACAAAATAGAGTAAACCTATTAGTATTTTTCAAAAATATCTACAGGCTTACCTGTATGAAACTTTTATTTTACGCAGCATGTCGACAAGCATTCAATTGAGCCATCACAACGGATGTTCCAACAATAAAACATCTTTCAAAAATCCGAAGAAACATAACTGTGCTCTGATACCAATTTTTCATGCCCCGAGTCGACAAACCGTTTATCCCTGGTGTTACTTTGCCGATTCGATCGTCCTCGCTAAGGCAAGATGCCGTACGAGTCTGGAATTACACTTGTACAAGACAAGAACGTTACGTTGCTTTTCATGTTAATATGCCAAGTTGAAACTTCACAAATCACATCAGAATATAAGACGCAGTATAGGAAGATAGAAATGCTTTTCATTCATAGCTTGCAACGAAGTGCAAGTCGTAATTACATTGGATGCCGTTGCGGCTACATTGATTGAAAACAGAAAGAAACACACTCGAAAAGTTGCCTGAACTAACGCTTGCCGTTCCATACATTCGCCCCTTTATACATAAGTCGTCGGTTGAATTGGCTTCAAAATACTTCAGCATAGGAAGAGCTTCAAAATGCCTCTCCGTACTTCAGCTTCAGTTTAGTTGAGAGCGCCCGTCGCACCTGGGGAAATTGGGGGAATGGGATTAGCACACTTGCTAAGTGGACGAGACAAACCCACTCGTCTAAACCGACTCTGATTGTTAGGGTAGGCATGCTTTAGAGTTGTCTTTCTATTAGAACTAAATGAATTCAGTTCATATTCGATAGCCATCTTTGAGTAATAAAGCATACAGTGAAACATATCAGTTTATCATATTTCTTACCACGGCCGTGCTCGTCCCTGCATGAAAACAGAGATAATATTTACACCTGTATATGACAATAGGTGAGCATGCTACTATCTTATATACGGTCATTGATGTTACAAATCACGTGGAACTATCTCAACGGTATTTCGGCCCGCTCAGTCTAGGTTGCAAGCCTGACTGACGGTCCCGCAATACATCAGTGCGGAAGCATGATTATTCATTCCCCCTAGGTCGATTCGATTCCGATGCCCCGAATACCGATTCGAGGAAAAATCAACTTGTACACAAGTTGTCCATGACCATGCTAATACGTGAACAGTTTAACATATGCAACAGTTTTGTATAGCACGGACAGTATTGAACGGCATTATCATTTCCCCCAACTCATGCAACGATTCATTTTTTCTAAGCCGTACTCCCGATTTAGCATCCCGTAGACACCAAATTGTCCGAGGCTTCATAACCCACGATCGACATTTCATATTATTTTGTAGCACGTGAAACAGTCTATCTTTTTACTAGAACCTTAAACTTTCTGGTTTATGTGATAGACTTGTATTTTCAGAATGAATTACTCTAAATCGATACGTTTTTTTCGAGTTCTTGAACTTAATGGATTGGCATGCAATTAACTTGGCATCGTTCGATTTGAATGAATTCAAGGCAAGGAATTAGTTTGCGGGACAGAGTAGAAAAGAAGGGACCGAATCACCCACCAATTACTTTGCTTCGTGCCGATCGTCGAAGCGCTTCGCAACATCAAGCTTTAGTTACGCGAGCTCCGGCAATGGCACCAATACTTTGTTAGAATTCCTTCTTTTTCCCTTGCTCTGAAATTTGTAATTGCAACCATGAAAATGACGCAAAAGCACTTCATCCAAACCCAGCGGCAAAAGCTCCAAGAAAACCATACAGCGGTCCGATCCCGTCGAAGGGACTCTTATAGAGAGCTCACTCTCCGAGATGCAGCCCGCTGCATCTAGGACTTATTCCAACAGAAGTTGTTCCATTAGTTGGATCGATTCTCGTAACTTCCGTTCAAATCGATTTGAATCGATGCCGCAAGGCGTTATCGTCTACCAAGCTTAGCGATCGAGTCAGATGGCCATCTAAGTTCCCGGTCGATCTGACTCGGCACAAGCATATTATGAAGTTCCGTCGCCTATCGAAAGCGGGGCGCTACAGGGGAGAGTTTATCGAGAGGGGAACGATGAAGGCTCTGGATTTGATTTATACATTTATATATATAGAGGGAGGTGAGGTGATAAGAATTAAACAGTTTTGATAAAGTTTTATATTTGCTATATCTATCTGCTTAGGAGAGAAATATCTGCTATATCTATCGGCGCAAGCATATTATGAAGTTCCATCGCCTATCGAAAGCGGGGCGCTACAGGGGAGAGTTTATGGAGAGGGGAACGATGAAGGCTCTGGATTTGATTTATATATTTATATATAGAGAGGGAGGTGAGGTGATAAGAATTAAACAGTTTTGATAAAGTTTTATATTTGCTATATCTATCTGCTTAGGAGAGGGATTAGAGGATAGGTCTTGTATAAGAAAAAGCTGGGTTTGAATCCGAAAGGGAGGTGCTCGGTTTCAAATAAAGGTAAGAAGAGGTTTCCGTTCTCCATGTGCCACCTTGGTAGGATAAGTACTAAGTAAATCTAGTATTATTTTAATATATTATAAGATTGAACTGATATAGTTGGACATAAATATATAGGTAGGGGTTCATTTAGAGATGGAGCCAAGTAACAGAAAAATATCTGTAAAAATAGGTTTGATGATTTATTTTAAAAACTTTGAGCTATATATATGGAAATCGGATAGTTTAGGTTAGGTTTCAAATAGGAATAGATAGAGAGGGTGCATGAGCAGCTAATCCCTCTCTTGCTTAATGGAGATGGGGGTATATAGCCACCGCTATTTAACAGATAAGACTTGATGAGAAAACTAATTTAAACATAATATATATATATACTATATACGTAAGGATAAGGGTTCTGCTGACTTATCAAATTGGGCGGCCCGCACCTATATACTCAGAATTGTATGGCAGAAAAGGATAAATCCTTTATGTTATTACACATATTTCCTATAAGTAAACTTCTAGAAATTAATTTGAACATATCTACAAACCCAAAAAAACACTATCACATGTAAAGTAATAAAAAATATATTTTTTTAAAAAAATAAATCAGAACGGGGGTTTACAAACACTAATGCATAGAACATGGAATTATGGTATCGAGACATGCATCGAATGCACGACTCAAAGAATAGAGACCAGTGGTGTCAAAGCGTGCATTTAAGCACGAGAATCATAAAAGATGGCTTAATTGCGAAGAGAACAGTTGTGACATAAATGTGACAAAACTGTCAAATATGGCATGGTGCCTCAGAATGTTCGGGGGCCTTCAGGTCATTCATTTGACGAACATTAAATTAGGGCATGATGCCATAGAACATTGAAATGAAGAATAAAATCGTACAAAGAATGTGAGAATATAGAAAGAGTAAGAACATTGAAAGAATGTGAGAGATGCAAACGATGCGAAGTCTGAGTTTTGGACTCAGACTATGTTTGGTTGTATGAGTAGTTGCATGTTGCATGATCAAATAGACTTTGAATTAACCCGTGCACAGATTCGTTTTCTCGAATAGGCACTGGGGCATCGAGACTGTTCGGCCAAGAAGTAACATAAATTCATGCAGAGATACGAGCATTGCGGGACCATCAGTAAGGATCGTAACATAGGGTAAATGGGTAGCATCATAATGCATATGAGAAAAAAAAAGTCCATTCTGACATCTGTAAATGTCAGTGATCTTTATATAGATTGGGGCCGATGTACTGAAAGTGCAGGCACACAGAGATCATGTACAATGAGCACTTATAATATGATAGGAAAAGATGGTAGGCATATTCACCTTATGTCGGCACAAGGGTGAGTGTATCGTGTTGGTAGGTAGTCGTGCCATGAAACAACATGAGATTACTGAATGTTGCCTGTTTGCTTATGCGATTCAACGATAACATGCTTGCCATGAAATACATGCTTTACTGCTTTCGAATATGCCATAAAACTTATCCTAAGAAAAAGATAGAAAGATCACTAACTTGTATGCGACATGATTCAATACATTACTTAATGTAGATTTAATAAATTAGGTCTCTGATCAGTATGTGGGAGAATTAATACTGATCTCTCACTAGATTACTTGTAGGTTCAGGGAATGGTCTGCTTGCGATGAAGCTTTGCTTGAACGCGCTGAGACATGGAATATTGAAGCATATTGAGGCGTACGATCGCATTGATGCTCGAACTTGCAACAAGATGATGTGGCTGAGATATAGAAGACATGATGTATGGAACGGTAAAATCCTTTGTGGGCAAGAGAGAACTTGAGTATTGTAAGCCAATTTGGCATGATTTATTCGGGCTATTGAAAGTCTTTGTAATGATGCACTACTTATCGAATAAAGATAATTATTTTGTATACTCTGTGAAACTCAATTGTGATACTGTTTTCTTCTGCTGCTAATAAGCAATCGAGATAACCATTTGAGAACTTGTCATCTTGTCTTATACGAGTGCAACTCCAGACTCGTACGACATCACGCCCCAGCGAGGACGATATTCGATAAAATCGATGCGAAACGAGCAATTTTTTGAGTCGGAATGTGACACTAGGAGCTTGGTTGCAAGAAGCACTAATAGAGGAGGCTATTGGCTAGGATCTTGTGTCCAAATCATATTTTGTATTAGAAATCCATCTCCCAATAGGTATACATCTTAATTTTCCTCTATGTAGACTATAATTGTTCAATTTGACCATTAGGAATCGACCCATGGACTAGGACTACCTGTAGGTGGAAGAATTAGATTTTAATAGGCTCTACTATAGAAGTTACATCGAGTTTTGTATCCATTTTGGAGAAATTTGAGATTGGTGCACCAAGTATTTATTATTTGGTAATTTAGATCTATCTAGTCTTATTTTACTTGTGTATGGCTAGATACGTATCCGCAATTGGATACGAGTAGGTCTATAATGATACGCTATGATATAGAGTCATTTTGGGGGGTTTTTTCCTCCTCCGACACTTGTGACACATATCAAATTCTCCATGACACATTGTAATATCGATATATTGTTCTAATTAGGATCTAATTAATATTTTAGCTATGTTCATGTGATTTGGATTGGGTTTGGTAGAGGTATCTTAGGCGTATCATAAGAATATCGTAGATTGGTACGATACGAGTATGGTACACACCTAGTGTTTTGT
Source organism: Iris pallida (assembly GCA_029216955.1). Taxonomy (NCBI): domain Eukaryota; kingdom Viridiplantae; phylum Streptophyta; class Magnoliopsida; order Asparagales; family Iridaceae; genus Iris; species Iris pallida. The sequence continues at coordinate 4,459,215 of JANAVB010023995.1, read as the reverse complement.
ATTATGCATATATGTGAGCGTCATATGTACAATGTATCTTATGTATCATATTTATGTAGGATATATACCTAGGTATCTAAGATACCAATTTTATGGTAGCCTATGTAGGTCTCATTTCGTAAAAGGTTGCGAACTCTTTGTAGTACTTAAGTTACCCGTACTACTGCAAGCCTGCGAATAGAGTTGAAGTTAGGAGGTTATATCATCCAAAAATAGGATTTCTAACCTTATGAGTCTATTTTATCTTAGAATTATCTTGTCACTTATTTGTATTATGCTTGATTTCGTCCATGATTTCTTCAATATATTTGTATCTACCGTTTTAACCATGTCATTTCCTTCCTTTTAGTTCGTAATGGTTAATATAAGGCGTAGTGCGATCTATATGGTTAAAAAGGGTACCTGACCCATATACCACAGAGCCTAAGAGTCCCACACCTGAGGATATTGAGCTTGTAGAGCCTACCATAGTTATAGTTGTTAGATAGGATGTATGCCTAATTAGTTGGTAATATGCTTGGTTGATTAAATATTAATAATTAGTTTCCTTTATATTGCTAGCCATTATCTTTTCGTGATCTAGCTTAAGAATTATTGTTAGATTGCTTGTAGGAGTTATGTATTTATATTATGCTATTAGAGACTTTTAATTTTTGAGGACAAAAATCTTTTAAAGGGGGTAGTTTGTAGCATTTGGTTTCCTAGAATTTATTTTTAAATTTGGAGAATATTTTTTATTATAGGTAATGGTTAGAATCATTATTAACTATGTTTTAATTTTGAGATCACAAGGGTTCGTACCTAAGGCTATAGGTAAAGTATAAAAATATTAGGTCATATATGGTCACCGAGGTCTCTAGATAGCCCAGATATTTTTATTTTATTATTTAGATTTTTTTGGATATTTTGAAATTTTTTAGATAATTTAAACATATAGAAATTATTTTTTTATAGACTTTTGGGATTTACTGCGGGGTCACACGAAATAGTTTTGGGACCAAACTTTTTATTTAGGATCTAGACACCTAGAAATATTTTCTAGTAATTTTTTAAAAAATTGGGATTTATATGGAGTTAAATTAAATTTTTATTGAGTTTCTGTGATTTAAATAAATATTTAAACTAATCTGGCTTTCTTTTAGTTCAAATCCTTCCTCCAAACCAATCATTATCTTGAAGCTGCATTTAAGTGTATCTAATCCTATTGGAATCATATATATAATAATTTAAACTATTTCTTATTTGAACCAATCCTAATCATTTCCAAATTAGGTAATCATAATCCTATCCACATTAATTAAATTCTAATCATATTTAAATTAGGTAATCTCTACTCATTATATATACCTATTGAAAACTTATGAAATAAAATCATCTCTCATTTTTCCCCCTAAAATCTCTCTTTTTTGTGCCAAAATAGACCAAAATTCGTCATAAATTCAGCCTACTTTTTCAAAGACTGTATCAACTTTGAAGGGTCATAACTCCCAACTCCAGACTACGTTTGACCTCCATTTTTTTGTTAGAACCATATAGTGGTTAGTTTTTCGATTATGTAATTTATTTTCTAGAATTTTATGTATGAGTTTCTGAAGAATTATTTGAGTGTCGGTTGTCCAAAAATTGACGCGTCGTACGATTTTCGATATTTCGTGTGATCCCGAACTCCATTTTGCGATCCATTTGAAGTTTTAGAAAGCTGACACAAAGATCTACAACATCTAATTATCTTGAAATCCATATGATCATCTAGTATTTTATTTAATACGTATAATTCAGTTTTGGTCGATGATTCATCATTTTGGTCATGGTTATCCATAATAGTAATAACTTTTGACCAAATCGTAATTTTGTGGCACGGTCAATTCAAGTGCACTCATGGCACTGAAATCTACTTGGTTGCACACTCAAGTAATTGAGTTCGTGTTGTTTGACTAGTTAGTCAATGGTACACCTCAATTTGTGTGCCACGATTCTCGAATTGGAATCGTGATTTTCCTCAGCCAAAAACTTGTGTTTAATTTTTATTTCATATTATATTAGAATCAAATTAGGTTTTAGATAATTTATTTCAGAATTAAATTAGACTAAATTAGGAAGCCTATTTAGCCAATTCCTATCGTTCAAAAGTAGGATTTTTAGATCTAACTTGTCATTATTCATGTGACGGGGTAGATCGGATTTACGACGTCTTAAGTTTGTGACTTCATCATCTATCGGAGCAGGGGCAAGTATCTCTATGACATATGTTGCCTTTATTTTGTACTGCATGTATCTTCATATCGTCTTTCACTTTACTTCTTTATTAATCATATTGTCATTTTTCTTGACTCATCATGATTACTACTCGTACACGAGAGTTAGAATCATTAGGGTATATGTACATGTTCATGTCTTACTTCTTCTTGATCATGTTTACTGTTTATCGTATTGCTAATGTTTTATCGTAATGAACATGTATCGTGAGTGAGTCGGACGGAGGAATACAACAAGTAAGCATATGATCTATGAATTGAATACAGATTTCCTATACATTGATTACATAATATTGTAGGAACGAGATGTAAAGTGCTATACTCTAGAGGGGAGGTGAATAGAGTAGGCAGCAGAAATTTAGCTATTAAAAATTTATTAGTAGCAAGATCACATAATATATCACAAATATGTAAATGTAAAGGTAGAAAGCAGAGAGAAAACGCTTTTGGAATCCCCTCATATAGGGCTACAAGTATATGAAATTAGTTTTAAAAAATAACAACTTTTAATTCTTTGAGGCATTTCATCAAACACATGTTACAATATAACGACACGCATCCGATACACATATCAAACGGACACGAAATCCTACCAAACTTGGTCTACAGGTCTATGGTACCTAGATGCATGCTTCTATGAAGAAAAATTAGAATTTAAATCAGTTTAGAAACATTTACCTATTGATAGTTAGAATCTCAATGCAAAAGCACTCCAAAACGTCTCGTCACCCAAATCCTACGGTCAAACGCCTCCAATTCCTTGCTAGCTAGCCTCCAACTAGTTCTCCTCCTCCCAAGGATGCAACACAATTCATTTGGTCTGATTTGAATGAGAATTGAAAAATGGAGGCTACTTTGAAGAAGGTGGAAATTAGGGTTTTGCAAAAATGGCTTGGTGGCTACATGATGTGTTTATATAAGAAGGGGGGCTTTGTTGGCTGGCCACATGCTGGAATTAGGGTTAGGGTTTAGTCATAAGGCCCAACTACAACTTAAGTTAATAAAAAGCCTTTTTAGCAAAAGCCCAAAAAGCAAATAACTCAAAACCCTAAAAATGACTTAAAAAGTTTCCTAATTTATAATAGAACTTAAATTATAATCTAAAATGATAACTATGCCTCTAATAACGTGGTTTGTCTCTAATCATGGTTAGCTAAGGTTAAACCAAACTACTAACACAAAAGCACCAATTAAAATATTATAAAATAATCAAAAATTCAAAAATCACACAATTACCAAAATACCCCTATTCTAGAAAAGTGGTGGTTACATAACTACTAGAATATATATTAATTAGTAGAATAGTTAGTTTATGGTTAGTAAATAGTTAACTAGTTAGTAATATTAGTGAATTGCCAATGTTTAGAGCCTAACCAACTTGTACCAAATTTAGGTGCACATAGAGATTACTTCATTCCAATTACCGATCTTCCAAAGCAAGGCAAGTACTTCTATGATTTTGATATATTTACTTTATGGTGGTCTTTCATATTGGACATATTGTTATACAACTTGATCTTATATTCTGGTTCATGATCTTTTACTTGTATCTTAGAGAGGGAAAATACTACGGATATGTAACCAAAGCCCAACTTAGGATTTATGATGATAGCTTAATCGCACACTTTGCACGTGTGATTAAGCCGTATCATATACTTGCTCTTATTCATGATCTTTATCCAGTCGATCACAAATTTTTGTATGTATTTCAAATTCACATGTCATGATCTTTTGTTACATGTCACATTCTATTAGATTATGCATTTACGGTTCATGTTCATCATGTTTTATTATTTTTCACTTGTTCACATGTTGTACTTGTTTTATTATTATATATTGTACTTTGCTCCACTCTTGACTGGATATGTTGCAGGTAAGCTTGAGGCTATTTGTTCGACCTTCTATGGACAGGAGCCCGAGGCCTTAGTTGAGCAGGACGACACCATGACTCAGGACTTAGGAGCTGCTACAGAGATCTAGCTCTAGTTTCAGTACTTAGATTTTGTCTAGTACACTTTAATTTGGATATTATATTGTGAGGGTACTTGTGGATGTGGACTAACACATTTATTTCTGTCTCCGAATTTGTCTTCGACATAGTTGTAAAAGGTGTAATAATGACTAGGCATGTGGTGGTATATTGTGATGAACTTTAAGAACGTATTAGATGTTGTGATGTAGATTTTACCATATTTTGTGAAGTTCTTAAATACTTAGTACAGCTTACTACGTTGAGTCTACAACGTAGGCTGGACGTATCTGACTCGTATCCGATTATTTGGAAGCGGGCCATGACACAACATCCCCGAAAAAAACTCCAAATAAACCATCAAAAACTGGGGAGCTATCTTTGTTAAGGCTCATGACCCCATCATTAACTTTGACTTAAGAGGAGGGTGAGATAAGAGCGGCATTACCTTTTATAGTGATAATATTTGGAATGGCATTGAACATCTGCTCATCAAATAATACTTCCTCCTTTGGGTAGAGTTTGGTGAAGGGAGCTATGGCTTCCTCTTGAATCGACTCTTGGGAAACCGGAGTTGTACCTTGGGAGTCGGAGATCGACTGGATGAATAATCTACTCCTTTTATGTCATACACACCCGTGGAAGAAAGTTGAGTTCTGGTCACCATGAAGATCCAACGGAGCCTAGCTTTCTGTCTCCAAAAGGTTGTTTCCACATCGATATGCACTTTAAGATTAGCCTTAGCTTTGAGCAATGTAGAGTGGTTGGTCAGAGAACCTTGTACTGCAAAGTCCCTCTATGGACTCGCAATCTCCACTTTTGTGTCTCTGAGAGCCTAGAAAAGATTGGCAAAGGTGACCTTGCTCCACGTCGAGAGAGCATTCTTGACAGCAATCAGTTATAAGAAAAACTAATAAGGGGGCACAAATATTGAAACTCATCCCAGGCACTACTAGCCACAGCATTGAACTCCGAATGAGAAGTCTGAATAACTTAGAATTTGAAGGCTCTAGACGCATGGGGAAAAGGGACGACAACGTCCAGAAGCATGGGCGAGTGGTCCGATTTTGAACTACTGAGGAGCAAACATGCACTCTATGAATAGAATCGAGCAATGTCTGGTTGACCAGAATTCAATTGAGACGAGAGTGTTGTTCATTGTCTCCGACACGCATGTTGGACCATGTATATTGGAGACCAATAAAAAGCACGTGAATGAGGTTGGCTTTGAATATAAATTGGTTGAAGTCAATCATGGACCCCAAATCTGGCGTGATGCCTCCATATTTATCCTAAGTAGAAGTGATGTCATTGAAATCCCCCTACAAATCCATGACTGGTCGAAGAAACCAGTCGAGATCGGAAGAAGGTGCTCCCATAGGTCCCGACATTTCTTCTTTGAATTGCCCCATAGAAAATGGATAGATTGACCTTTTGATTCATTTTTGGATGGGAGATCTCAACCAATATGCTTTGATAACTGATGGCGATGATCTATAATAAGAAATCACCTTCAAAAAAATAGCCATATATCTTTGCCTCCCGAAATGGACTTCTCGAAGCCAAATTTGATTATGTAGTGATCGATCTTCTTGGCGTCTACCTTGGCTTCTATAATAGCTAAAAGCAAAATATTATAAAAAAATTTGGTGTCTTTGTGCAATTCAAAGTGTTTATATATGCGATACCTCGTGCATTCCAGATGTGAATGTGGATCATGACCATTTTCATAGGGAATTTTGAGTTGCTTTGCCTACAGATCTCAAAGATATATTTGGCGTCGCATTTTTTGGTCCTTGCTTGCTTCTCCAGATTCTGGGATGCATGGTTGAAGAAAGAGGGATGGGGTCGTTGAAAGAGTTTAACGTCTTCCCTTTATGAAGAAAGGTCATGGAGAGCATCTCAAAACGATGTGTAGGTAAAATCTAGAGGCTCTAGAGAGAATTCCTCATCTTTCCTATCAGATATGGAAATGCCGACAGAGAATATGGACAGGAAGGGATGGGTTGCCCCGCTACCACCCCACGATGAAGCATTCGAATGGTGCAATCTCCTTGGCTTGGAGGGAATACTTCTTGATAGGGTAGGGTATATACTCAATATTCAGTTCGAGGTTCCTGAAGGTTGGGAGTACAAGCAACTGATGGAAGGATCAGCCTCTGGCCTTTTGGGTGGGACTATTGATGATGATGGGTATGAGAGATGACAATGTGTTGTCTGAGCTGGATCAATCGAGCACTGACCTCTTATTGACTCCCCCTTCTTATGTTGTTTGATTTCTTTTGATACTATATCTTTGTCTACAATCATATGACTCTTACAGGATATAGCGACATGGCCTTGGTGTTGACATAAGGAAAATAGACTGGATGATTCTCGTATTCAACCACTTGCCATACGCTACCTGCTTGTTGTTGGACAATCCTGATGCGAGATGAAAGAGGCCTACTGATTTCTGTCTCCAAAAACACTCTAGCACGGCTAGCACGGGTTAAAGATTCAGTGGCTCGATCAAGCTTCAATAGGGATCCAATGCTTGATGCTCTCAGGAAGATGGCTCTGCCTTCGCAAAAAGCAAAGAAGGGAGGTCGGGAAGGATACCCAGATTAGAGCGATGGTTTTCTCACGAGACGGGAAGAAATCAGTGGTCCATTTGAAGATGCACATGCCCCTCCCCTTCGCCTCGATAAACTGTAAATCTTTGGAGCTTAACGAAGGAAATATGCTATAGAGCTGGGGCTTAATAGAAGGTGCTTGGCGTCGAGGACCCCCACTACTATCTGTCCTAAAAAATTAAAATATGCCAATGCCTGACGGATCACGTCCACTGAAGGCCTGAAATAAGAGAATTTTCCAATGAGCGCATACCTGAAGTGGGAAGCCAAGACATCGACTTCCTCCTCCAAGAACTCCATCATCGGGCAGCCTTGGAAGACTCCAACTGACCACGACGAGAACTCTACAAGGTGAAAGGTCGGAGATGTGCCACCCTTACAACCACAGGGGGCAGGGGCAAGGACCGCACTGCGTTAGCGTAAGAACCGATCATTGGGTACCAAAAGAAATTTAAGGAGGAGATGTTCTCGAGAAAACATGGAGGAGGGGAAAGGGGCAAAAAGGAGGTAGGAAAAGAGGATGGTGTTGGAGAAACGAGGCAACATGCCCTAGAAAAGGGCCACCCCTAAAATCGTACAAAAAATCACATCAAGGGAGCGTGTTTTATATTATATTATATTATATTATATTATATTATATTATATTATATATATATATATATATATATATATATATATATATATATATATATATATATATATATAGTTGATGTTAAGAAACAAGGGTTCTGTTAACATGTACCCTAAGGGCACATGTCAATATATTGATAAATGTGCATTTTATATGGATATTTCCAAGCACATTTATCAATGCACATTTTACATTTATAAATACAAATTTTAATTGAAATGTGCATTGATAAATGTGTTGGTACAAGTATCACTATAAATTATGCATTTATCGATGTATTAATATGTGCCTACATGTTAACAAAATCGAAGAAGTAGAAGTAGCTTTGAAAGTGAACTCTTCTTGCCTTAAAAAATTTTCCTAAAAAATTGAAGTAACTTTATCAAAATAATAAGCAAAAGCAGTTATACCAAACAATTTTAGTTGTTACATTATGAAAAAAAATGCAAAAGCATGCAAAATAAGTGATACCAACCCTAACCTACAGATCAACACAGCTCCTTATTTTTTGTTAATAATATTTAGGATAATGTTTGTGTACCGTATTTGCAAATTATATTGAGTTGGTGGCTAGAAGTAAAGAAACAAAAGAACATGGGAAAAGCCTTTAAAGTTTCAAAAGATTTAAAATATAGGAGGAGGAGACGGTATTATATGAAAGCACAAATGAAAGAAGAGTACAATAATATCATATTATTTCCTATTTGATCCCTTTGAATTCCATATTCTAAGTTGCGGTTGGATCTATTCATTAAAAAAAAAAATTCATTTTGATACACTTTTATATACCCATAGCTTATATATTGGATTTGAATCAAATTTTGGATAAATCCAGAATTTTTTTTTTCTTACTGACACAAAAAATAAATTATTTTGTTATGATTGAACAAGATATTGATGAATTGTCTCTATGTAATATCATTATTATTAATACTGATCTTTTTAGATAAAAGAGAATCTTTTGTTACGATAAAACTAGAAGTGATATGGATCATTCAAGAAGATATCAATGAACTTCTATAAAAGTGTTCCACAGGATTAGGCAATTAACTCGATCATGGAGTATCATTTAGAAATATAAATCCATATTATCAAAGGATAACCTGCAGTTATTTCTAGTATGGACTTTGGTATCTTTTTGAATAAAAATGATAATACTGTTCCTCTGTCGATCAAGAATTTTGAGCTTTGAAAAGTATCATGATCATCCAATAAGAAGGGTTTCAATTTATTCAAATGAACAATTTGAACACCTATTGGTTATAACAAATACTTGTAGGGTTGATCACTCACATCTTTCAATTCATATATGTGGATTTTGGACCTATGAATTGGGATATTCTCAATATTCACAAAGAAAAAGGGAAGTGACTTAGAGAAAAAGAAAATTGACTTGGACAAAAAAAGAAGTGGCTTGGACAAAATAAACGATTGAAGTGACTTAGAGAAAACTTGTTTTTCGATAATCTCAGACCAATCAATTGAATGTTGATTAATAAGTAATCGATCGAACACTACTTGAAAATGGTGTTTTTACTCAGAAACAAAATGATCCTGAAAATTATTGCTCTCATTAGACCATTTGTATTTATATGAGTCAGGATCCCGATTCATGGATCTCTCGATTCGAGAAATAAGATGTACAAACCATTTCTTCTGGCTCTTTTTCAAATTTGATAAATGATGGTTGATCGTATATATGATTCAAAGTGTCATATACATAAATGATTTTTGATCGTGTGTATGCGTGTGTGTGTACTTTTTAGAACCAGGTAATTGTATTAATAAGAGCAAAATTAGTTTACATCCATCGGGGACAGTCCACATTTATCCCCATTCCCTTCACATCATTTTCTACATTTTGTATGATGCTAATGAGCGTTGTTTTCGTATCATGAAACACCCTATTATTTTGTTCCCTCCATATGTGCCATACCGCTGAAGCGAGCCGTGCACAGGCCTTCCGAAACCAAAATGTGCCTCATCTTCTGCCATTTCCTCGGCAATCCCTTATTCTCTGCATCGCGTCCTTATGTTGTCGACGTTGGTAGCATGTAGTCCCATTCTGGGTAGTTGAGAATGCCATACGCCTTTGGATATGATACAATTGAAGAATAAATGCTCATGAGATTCCTCCGCTTGTTGGCATAACGGACATGCAAGGTCATCTATTTTGACACCAAATCTCTGTAGTCGATCCTTAGTGAGGAGGCATTTAAGGACAACTTTGTATATACACATTTGCATCTTCACTACCAAAATAAGTCATATCAGCGACGTATTTAGCAACTCCAAGAAAGAACGTCGCTAATTTTTGGGGGTTTAGCGACGTTTATCTAAGACGTCGCTGTTTGTCGCCAACAGCGACTAATAGCGACGTCTAGCGGCTACAATTTGTTAAATGAGAATCTGCGTCGCAAGTTCGTCGGTACACGTCGCTGATATATCGACGTGTAGCGACACATTTTAAGCAGTGTCGCCGTTTATTAAATATCAGCGACGTTTAGCGACGGCCGAGAAGGACGTTGCTAAATGTTTCATATAGGCGGCGAGGGTTTCCTTTTCGATCATTCACAAATTTCTCCCCAATTTTTCGTGCGCTCCTCCTCCGCGACGCTCCTCCGGCGATTTCCCTCCTCCGACCTCCTCCTCCGCGGTGCTCCTCCGGCGATCTCCCTCCTCCGGCCTCCTCCTCCTTCCTCAGGTAGCTCCTCCTCAGGTAACTCTCCCCTGTCCTCGCTTTCCAGTTTTTGCTCGTCTTCTAGCTTTCTCTCGCTTCTAGTTCGTGTCCACGAGAGCGTAGACTCGCTGCGGGGGACAAGAGACTCATAGTGGACTCGCTGCGGGGGACACGAGAGCGTGGACTCGCTTCTAGTTCGTGTGACACCTATTTTGTTGGTTTAGACACGTCGTGTCCCACTGTGTGGACACAAGACTCACAGTGTGACACCTATATACTGATACTGGGAGTTTTTTGGGAATATCAACTGTCAATTTGATGTTTTGCTTGGATTCGAATTCTAATTTAGGGTTCGAGCCCTATTTACTGATACTGGAAGTTTTTCGGGCATTTTCAGGGTTTTGAAATGATGAATAAATTAACTAATAATTATAATCGAGCCCTATAAAATTTTAGCTATGTCACGAAGGATGGATACTAATCCTGTGAATGAGTTTTCTTCTAAGTATTCTCGACAGTTGAGTATGATTTAGCTCACTGACATTACTGAAATATAGAATGATTAGTGTAGGGTATGTTGGTCAGGTTTTGACAGAGTTAGGATATGATAGTATGCATGTTATAATTAACAAGGAATGTTGTTGACACCAAATATTGTACGACAGGTTACTTGAGTAACCTGGAATGTTTTACCTACTGAAACAAATGGTTTGGGCAAGGGTGTGTATAGGTTTGTCATCAGATGGTATAGGATTTTGCCTGCCAAGTTCTGAACAGCAGTCCAGGCTGCCTGCTTAGTTGAAAGTCTTAATTAGACTTTCTGTTCAGTACCCTTTGACTGAATTAAGTTGACCTGAATACCATATTTTAAATCATAAATCTAAGTCTGTCTGTTGTTCAATTCATGACAGGTTATCTTGTTAACAGTAAATGCCTTCCTTTTTAATGTGTGAAACTCAGAGGTAGGATAAATCCAGTACAAATTAGGGCCTGTCATGTTCAGGCAGTTGGTACCAATATTTAAGACTAGTTTGATTTGTATAATTTAATGTTAAAGGCAGATAGGTAGGTCCTGTATGAGAGACTGGATACCTAGGTAGAAATACACCTACAGCCATTCGACTAGCGAGGTAGAATGTCAGGCATTTTGAAAAAATGGTGAGATACACCAAGTCAGACACTGTCCCTACAGCCATTCGACTGGCGAGGTAGAAATTTATGTACGACATTTGCTATAAGGACTTTGCATTAATCTACGGTACGACATCGTGATCAGGACATAGTCCCTGCAGCCATTCGACTGGCGAGGCAGAAACTATGTAGCCGTAGATAAAGTTGACTGTCCTCCGACCCTCATCCCTCGGCAATGATGATACGACAACCTATCACTATATCTTTTATAGTAGTAGATGATGTCTTAGTATTACATTATGTGAGTTCATCTTGATTCTGTTACATTCTTCAGATACTAGATACGATAAGAACATATACTACACCATATGTACAGAACATAGATGATTCACACTAATGTATGCTAGAATGAATCTTGGGTTGTGTTCTGAGCCATCCGTTCTCACACTTGGCAAAAAATTGAATTTTTTATACTTTATCTGCTTTCGAAAATGTACTCAAATTACATGATGGTTCCTTTAGTTAGCTTGCTTATGTTACAATTATATTATTTGTGAATATCGATCTTACCAGATGACACCCATGACCCGAGGAGCGGCACGTCATTTGAGGAAAACAGTGAATGCTGAGGTGGCTCCTCCTACAGTTAAGGAGGAAGTGGCACCGATTGCTAGTGAGACCGGGAGTTCTATTCATCCAGCACCGGTAGCTAGTGAGATCGGAAGTTCTATTCATGCAGCACTTGCAAGGGACTACATCTCTTCTCACGCCAAAGATCCCGCTTTTTTGAGGCGGTTGCGTGATCGTATCACTGAGCTTTTGCGTGAGCTGCGTGGTTCTCATTAGCTATTAGTACTTATTTGTATTGGACTATTTGTATTGGGTTGTTTTTGTATTAGACTATTTCTATTGGACTACATATATGAATTAGAACTGTGTCAATCTCTGGATTGTATTGGACTACGACATGGTGATCAGGACATAGTCCCTGCAGCCATTCGACTGGCGAGACAAAAACTATGTATCCGTAGATGAAGTTGACTGTCCTACAACCCTCATCCCTCGGTAATGATGATACGACAACCAACCAGAGAGGATACTCTGAGAGATCCATCTGAGTAGGACGTATACGCTGAGAGATCACCTTTACAAGTATGATATCAGTAGTGGGATTGAGTGTTGGAGGAGATATTATCATAGTATACGTCCTACTCAGATGGGTCTCTCACTGTTACTATTTTTTTCTGACAGCATGGTGGATGTGCTCCATCAACCGATTCTTGCTCCGAGCCAAAACTTTACCCCGGAGCTCAAGTAGACATCCTTCGTGTAGAGCTCGAGTGAGAGGTTCCTGACAGCATGGTGGTCTCCTTTGTCAAAGTATCCGTGCTCATCACACATTGATTGTCATATTAAGGGTCTTTGACAAGGTGATATGTCAAAACACACGGCTTAGAAAATTATGACATGTTATCCGACACCGCGGGTAACATGGTTGTCACATTAAGGGTCGTTGACAAGGTGATATGTTGTGAAAAGATATATCCTTATAGTTCTCCTACGGATGTTGAAGAAAACCTCTGTACTTCCTCCGGGTCATGCCGTCGGCTGTGCTACTTCCCCCTCCTCTTCCTGCCCACTTCTTCTCCCCCGACTCTACACTTGAGGTGGATATCATATGTGGCTGAGAGAGTCAAATAAGAAGAAAGGAAGTAGGGAGGAGCAGATGGGTCCAGAGCCATGGTGGAGGGAGGAGAAGGAAGATGCTTGATCAGAACTTGAGGTGAAAAAGTTGTGACGTTGATAGCGTGAGAGAGGGAGGGAAGTGGCTGCATGCCTTTGGCTCACTCGAGCGGTATTTGTCCTCCGACCCTCATCCCACGGCAATGATGATACGACAACCTATCACTATATCTTATATAGTAGTAGATGATGTCTTAGTATTACATTATGTGAGTTCATCTTGATTCTGTTACATTCTTCAGATACTAGATACCATAAGAACATATACTACACCATATGTACAGAACATAGATGATTCACACTAATGTATGCTAGAATGAATTTTGGGTTGTGTTCTGAGCCATTCGTTCCCATACATGGCAATTAAGTTGTGGACCATTATGTTTGACATTGTTGTTACAAATTTTCATATATCTGTGTTGATTGATGAGATTGTGTTTCAAACGTGTTCGTGATTGTGTGTATCTGTGTTGTTTGATACTGTGTTCATGATACACACCGTCGTTGTTGTAACAAATGGTGTAAGGGATGCTGCAAATGCTGCAGGGGATGCTGCAATGCTGTATTTTTTTATTTTTTTTAAGATTAGCGACGTTCAGCGACTCTCAGCGACGTTCAGCGACGAAGGTAACGTCGCTAAGTAAGTATCACAACGTCGCTAAATGTGATGAATACCGTCGCTGATCGTTACTAAACGTCGATACGTAAGACGTCGCTAGACGTCGCTATATGTCGGTACTATAGCGACGTAACAAAGTCGCAGAACGTCGCCATTTGCCTCTCAAGCCAGGTCAGCATTGATGCATATCAAGTCGCTCAACGTCGCTAGGTTGCGTCGGTAAATGATGACGTTTTACGTCGCTGGTAGTCGCTGAATTAGCGACGTGTCCGCGTCGCTGAGTGTCGTCGCAATAGCGACGTATTACGACGTTTTGTTGTTTAGCGACTAGGTTAATCGCGACTATGTGCAAACGTCTCTAAATACATCGCTAATCGATATTAGCGACGTATTTTCCCTATTTAGCGACGTCCTGTGGCGTCGCTGATTTGACAGATTTTAGTAGTGCTTATGAGGGATACCCGCTAGCCACACAATGTCGGAGTTCTCTATCTTGTCGTGCGTTGCGCGGATTTTGTTGGCAATTTGTGCTGACTGGAAGCTCGTCTCTTGCGTGTGTGATTTAGTAACTATAAAAAAAAAATTTGAATTTTTTTCTCTAAGGTCAATATATATTAGTACAGTCAACTTGCAATTTAATTTATCTCTAATTTTATTTTGAGAACTTGTGCATCTTATTGAATATTTTAACAAGACTTTTAGTTTACTTATAGAATTTATGTTTTGATGCAATTGATTTGTAATTTTATTTTGAGTACTTCTATAGATATATATTTTTAATTTTGTATATGGCCTCCAAAATCTCATGAGCGATCATGTCAATACAACTCAATAGACAAGAAGGGAGAAAACTTTGATACAGCTAGTTGTATCAAAGTTTTGATACAGTCGGTGTATGACAATTGGGACCCCCTCTCTATTCGTAAATCATACAGGTAAAAACTTTGAGGTAGAGCCCACTTGCCAACTTTGATACAGTCGGTTGTATTAAAATTTCTCTCGACAAGAAGAGATGAAGTCTATAACACTCGTATTATTCAACTAAACTCCTGCATAGTAAACATTTGTACCTTTTTTTGACAACCTATCCTATAAGAGCCTAAGAACTTATGTTAACTGTTAAGGCTATACAAGTGAGCAATTGCACACCTTCAAATTTTGAAAATATACTCCACATATAAGAGAGAAAAAAATAAAGTTTGCCCCTACTAATTAAGGATTTTCTTTTTCTTCTAGCTCTTAATACCAAGAAAATAAATATTCTTTCCTAGTGGAAACATAAATATCAAAATTACCAAATTGTCTAGTATAGAAATGTAGAAAGAACCCCCACCAAACCACATTTCACTCTTTAGACTAATGTTTCTTAATGTAGTTATCGTTATGATATTAACTAGCAAATATCTTCACTGAATGAAAGATAAAGGAAAAGCCTATAGAAGATTACAAAAAAAAAAATTTATGACACTTTTTAAATTTTGCTATTTCATAATTTTATTTTCCATTATTTTTTTTAGAGAAATAAGATATGTTAATGCTTTGAAGTTGGTGTTGTCTATAAGTCGTCTCGAATTGATCCCGTGGTGCAGATCTGTTACCCAACTCCTCATATCACAATTATGTCCTCTTTGTTGGGTTTTTGGTTTTCCTTTAGAAATCTTTAGTCCCATATCGGAAAAAACAAATAGTTTGTATCTCTATATATTAGCTTTGCTATTATTGGAGATGCACATGTGGTGTGGAGGTGCACATGGGTTTGCTATGTGGGGTTATTTTTCTAATGGGAAAAAGTCTAAAATCAACAATTAAAGCATTCATGCTTTTTGCTCTTGGAAAATTTATTTCCATTGGAGCCAAGCCCCGTAGGGGCTTAGCGACTCGGACTCGGGCTCGGGCTCGGACTAGGGCTCGGGCTCGGGCTCGGGCTCGGGCTCAAGGGCTCATGAGGCATAATATGACATTTTGTTGGCGCACTTAGCACGTCAGCATCGTCAGCATCGTCACTGTGTGCGTAAAGTACAAATTACGCTGGTTACGTGAGTGGCACAACTTGCAGCAGAACGTGTCTTCACATGTTCTGAGCGGTTGCTCCATGTTCGGGGTGGTTACTACCACGTCGATAAGCAGTAGACAGAAAGTTTACAATTGTTTTAGAGTCTGTAAAAAAGAAGAGAGGTATTGTACCAGCGTTGTATTTTGCACAGGAGTTCGAGTTCATCCGAGGAAGTCAGAAGAGCAAATGTGTTCCAAGTTCTCCGACGAACTTGCTGGTTCCTGGAAGCTATTCGTGCAGGGCGAATAAAGCTTTGAGCAACGGTGATCATTCACCCCAGCAGGAGTTTTTCCATCTTTCGCCTGTCACCTTCTTTGTTGGTATTTTCAGGATTCTATTAGCGCACCTTCGGTGAAGTGTTTGCGTTGATATTATCATAATTCTGTTTGTGCACCTTCTGTAAAGGATAGCACTTGTAGAATTTCTCTTACGTACCTTCTGTGAAGTGTTACGTTCTGTGCACCTTCTGTGAAGGGTAGCACTTGTGGAATTTCTCTTACGTACCTTCTGTGAAGTGTTACGTTCTGTGCACCTTCTGTGAAGTGTAGCACTAGTTGAAATTTCTCTTACGTACCTTCTGTGAAGTGTTACGTAATAACGATTGTTTGTACAATTGTTACGATATTTTAGTTTTCCATCGAAAAAATTGTACCCCGGCAATAACAATCTCAAAGCTTTATCGCTACGATGGAAAACGTTAATGTTTCACTCTTCAATTCTGACTTTTGCAAGTTAGAAAAGTTTGATGGAGAATATTACCAAGTCTGGAAAAGGAAGGTATATCTAACCCTTCAACTCAAAGACGTAGATCACGTGCTTTTGGAGGAAGAACCTACTGTTCCAGATGTTGGGTCTGCTGTCGCTATTACCGCGGCTACTAAACTTCAAGCAAAATAGAGAAGGAAAAATAGTATTTGCAGGCTGCTAATCCTGAATGCTATGGAAGATTCCCTTGCAGAATCCTATTCTAAGAAGAATATTGCTAGAGACATATGGGAGTCTCTAGAAAAACTCTACGAAGAAAACAAGAACCGCAGTAAAATCTTTGTGGTTGAAAAATATCACAAGTGGTTCTTTGAGGACGAAAAGTCTATGCTGCCGCAGGTGAAGGAGTTCCTGAAACTGCGACAGAAACTGGAAGACGAGGCAATGCCCCTCCCCGACAAGTTTGTTGTTGGAGGGATTGTCTCAAAGCTCCCCGCTGGGTGGAGCAAGTTCTATGCAAACATGCATAGGAAGAAACTAGCGATCACCCTTGAAGATCTCCTGCAGGAAATCTATGTTGAGGACCAGATGCGGGCTCAACTGAAGGTGGACGCACTGTCCAAGCAATTGGCTAACGCCAATATAGTTCATACCAAGGAACCAAGAAGAAAGCAGGCGGCTTCCCACAGCAAGAAGAAGGACCATGACAATCTGAAAGTCAAGGGAACTTCTATCAAGAAAAAGAAGCCAAAGTCTCAAATGCCTTGCTTCAAGTGTGGCAAGAAGGGCCACTTTAAGAATGAGTGCAAAGCAAAAACCAAGCAATCGGAGCAAGGAGAACCTAGTAAGGTATCTATGATCACTGATGTTGTTGCTATGATTGCGCAGGTTGATGCGGTAGAAACTGATGCTGACTGGTGGATAGACACTGGAGCCACCTGCCATGTTTGCTCCAGCAAGGAGTGGTTCACCACCTACACCCCTACATCTGATGTGGTTATGGAGGCGAACCAGGCACAAGTTAAAGTGCTCGGGATCGGAACGGTGGTGTTGAAGCTGACTTCGGGGAAGTCTCTGACGCTTCAAGGCGTGAAGCACGTACCTGCTATCGCCAAGAACCTGATCTCAGGAGGCCTACTCTGCAAAGCAGGCCTCATGATGGATATCAGTGCTGGCCAGATGGTGATGTTTATCAAGGGAATATATTTCGGGAAAGCTTTTTATACCGAAGGAATGTTCAAGATTCAGCTTGTAAATCAGTTCAATGTTGTTAATACAATCACTCATTCTGCTTATACTTATGAGTTGTGGCATAATAGGCTAGGACATGTTCATTCTAAATAAATTAACAGAATTTCTAGTCTATGGCTTATCTCCAAGTGTGGGGGTAAGGTAGAGAAATGTGAAGTTTGTGCTCAAACTAAGATCACAAGGAAACCCTTTCCTCGGGTTAATCGAAGTACAGATCTTCTGGAGTTAGTACACTCAGATATCTGTGACTTCAAACAGTTCTCTACAAAGGACGGGATGCAGTATTTTATAACCTTCATCGATGACTTCTCCAAGTATGCGTTCGTCTATTTGCTAAAGGCTAAAGACGAAGCATTTGAGAAGTTCAAGGAGTTCAGAGCCGAAGCTGAGTGGCAGACTGGACAACAACTCAAAAGAATAAGAAGTGATCGAGGTGGAGAATACAGGTCTCATGAGTTTGCATCGTTCTGCAAAGAACATAGAATTGTCAATGAGACTACGGCTCCGTACTCTCCTCAATCAAACGGAGTAGCAGAGAGGAAGAACAGAACGTTAACAGAAATGATTAACTCAATGTTGTTGACTGCTGGCCTTCCTAAGTGCTACTGGGATGAAGCTGCATTGACGGCCACTTTTATTCTAAATAGAGTGCCTCATGCAACTTCAGATGTTACTCCTCATGAACTCTGGTTCAAGGTCAGACCTAACTTGAATGTCATTCGAGTGTGGTGGTGTCTGGCATATGTCAAGCTTCCAGATCTGAAGATTCAGAAGCTTGGGACAAGGACTACAAAGACAATCTTCTTGGGGTATGCCGAGAAGAGTGATGCTCGGAGATTTCTTGATATTGAGTCAAATTATATCATTGAATCTCACGACGCAGAATATTTTGAAGACAAATTTGCTAGGCACAAGAATATTGTTCTTGCGGATGTACCGGAGAACAATGAGAGTGCGCAGCAAACTGAAGTCTTCAATGAAGATGTGGTCCAAGAAGATGTTGTTGAAACAACAATTGAACCAGAACAAGCTGAGCCGTCAGCTAAGCGTGTGAGAAGGCCGAAGGACTTCAGAAGTGACTTTGTCACCTATTATGTGGAAGCAGATCCGCTTACTTATGATGAGGCGATGAAGACCAGAGACGCGGTTTTCTGGAAGGAGGCGATTGACAATGAAATTGATTCCATCACCTCAAATAACACTTGGGTGTTGGTTGATCTTCCTGAAGGAGCGAAACCCATCGGAAGCAAATGGATCTTCAAGAAGAAGATGAAAGCAGATGGAACTATTGACAAGTTCAAGGCTAGGTTGGTAGCCAAGGGATTTTCTCAGAAGCAGGAGATTGACTATTTTGACACGTATGCTCCAGTAGCCCGGATGACCACCATCAGAATGTTGGTTGCTCTCGCAGCAATACATAAGATGGTGATACATCAGATGGATATAAATACGGCTTTCCTAAATGGCGAGCTGACCGAAGAGATTTACATGCAACAGCCAGAGGGATTTGTCATCAGGGGTCTTGAAGACAAAGTCTGCAAGTTGGTGAAATCCTTGTACGGTCTTAAACAAGCTCCCAAGATATGGCATGAGAAATTTGACAAAGTTATAAGGTCAAATGGCTACATGGTCAGCGATACGGACAAGTGTGTCTACACGAAGTTCGCTGATGGAAGAGGTGTGATCGTTTGTCTGTACGTGAATGACATGCTTATCCAAGGTACGGATATTAGCTGTGTCACGGAGACAAAGAAATTCATCTCAAGCAAGTTCAGTATGAAGGACTTGGGGGAAGCTAATGTGATCTTAGGGATCAAGATCATCCGGATAGACACTGGACTAGCGCTGTCATAGTCTCATTATATTGAGAAAATGATCACTCGTTATGGGTATCGGGATCTTCCAAGGATCGATAGCCATACAGGTGTGATCTGAAGCTGAAGCCTAATTCAGGGGAAAGCGTCAGGCAGCTGGAGTATGCAAGCGTAATCGGAAGTTTGATGTATGATACTACTGCCACAAGGCCTGACATAGCTTTCGTCGTGGGAATGCTGAGTCGTTTCACGAGCAACCCAGGTGCTGAACACTGGAAAGCTGTAAAACGGGTTATGAGATATCTCAAGAAGACTCAGACATATGCACTGTACTACAGCGGAGATCCACCGGTAGTATAAGGTTTCAGTGATGCCAGCTGGTGCTCAGAGGTGGAGAGCGAGAGGTCCACATGTGGATTCATTTTCACAATGGGTGGAGCTGCTATATCGTGGAAGTTGAAGAAGCAGACTATGCTCTCGCGGTCATCCATGGAATCTGAGTTCTTTGCACTTGATACCGCAGCCGAGGAAGCAGAATGGCTTCGGGAGCTCATGTATGATCTTCCAATGGTTGGGTCGCAAATACCGGCGATACCGATATACTGCGACAACCAGGCGACTGCGACGGTGGCATCAAATGACCTTTTCAACGGAAAGAAAAGGACTGTGCGGTTAAAGCACAGGGCAGTACACGATCTTATTAAGAGAGGTGTAATTGCAGTAATTGATGTTCGGAGTCAGGAGAACCTGGCGGATCCGTTCACCAAGGGCCTCAAGCGCCAGCTGGTCGATGACACAGCTTGTAAAATGGGCTTGAAGGCATTCTGATATTGTATTATTGTATTCCTACCATAAAGTTTTATGCTATTAGTTCAAAGATTTATCTACTAGGCATCAAGCTTTTGGTTCAAGGGAGGACCACTAATCGGAAGAATATCAGGAACGGTGGGTACATGTTCTATTGGGCATGGAGAGGTTACGGACCTATAACCACTGTTGTTTTCTGCGAAAAACGGTTCATGTGGGAAGGTTGGCTTAATTGCCTTAATAAGTTCTCATGCAGAGTGCATGTCTGGTGTGCTTTACGGGAAGCACGGTAGAGCAGCACTACAAAGAGTGAAACTCCATGCTACAGTGGGGTGACTCCACAATGAGGTTCCTATATGTGGGGTGCTGCCCAGGAATAGGATAAAGCCTCGGCTTAGCAGGCCAAGTCACAGCGGCGTAGCACCGCAAATAGGCAGTTAGCCTAATGTTGTATATATGTTAAAATAAAGAGGGGTGTAGTCAGCACTACAAAGAGGAGGAGTTCCTCATGTTACAGTGGCACGACACCACGATGAGGTACCCGGTTAGGGATAAAGCCTCGGCCTTGCAAGCCATGTCGTTGCGGCGTAACACCGTAAGGGAGCCTAAGGCTTCATGCTGGGTAGTTTGGCACTACAAAGAGGCGGTTGCCTCATGCTACTGTAGTATGACACTACGATGAGGTTCCCGGTACGGGGTAAGGCCTTGGCTTTAAGCTATGTCATAGCGGCGTAGCACCGCAAGGGAAGCGCAAAGCGCTTCATGCCATGTCTCTTTATAATGAACTCACCTATAGTGTATGGACAAAGAGATATCAGGCCGTCTCTTGAGGGTAAACTTGTAGACGCCCAAAATTATACACTGAAACCAGGCTGGGACAGGACCTTTAATGTGTAGCCAAAAGCACATGTAACTACATTGTGTGAGTGGAAAGAATTTCAGCTATGATGCAGAATTCAAGGCTTAGTCCATTCTTGTATTATTGTTTGATTTTTGATCCATGCGGGAAGATTCAAGTCGTCAGCGACATCTCTCCTAATGCATGATGGACAGTTACTGTGGGGAACACTTATATCCATATATAGAGATATGTGGGGGATTGTTGGGTTTTTGGTTTTTCCTTTAGAAAGCTTTAGTCCCTCGTCGGAAAAAACAAATAGTTTGTATCTCTATATATTAGCTTTGCTATTATTGGAGATGCACATGTGGTGTGGAGGTGCACATGGGTTTGCCATGTGGGGTTATTTTTCTAATGGAAAAAAGGCTAAAATCAACAATTAAAGCATTCATGCTTTTTGCTCTTGGAAAATTTATTTCCATAGGAGCTAAGCCCCGTAGGGGCTTAGCGACTCGGACTCGGACTCGGACTCGTACTCGGGCTCGGGCTCGGACTCGGGCTCATGAGGCGTAATGTGGCATTTTTGTTGGCGCACTTTGCACTTAGCACGTCCGCATCGTCGCTAGGCGCATAGTGCGCTTAAGTTGCGCTCGTTGCGCGAGCCACTTGCGCGACCACGTTGTGCGGCCCGTTACGCGAGCCCAGTTACGCTGGCCCAGTTACGCAGCCCAGTATGCAGCCCAGTACGCGCAGTGTGCGCAGCGTGCGTAGAGTGCTCAGTGTGCGCAGCGTACGCAGTGTGCGTAGTGTGCGTAGGATGCGTAAAGGGGCTGTGTGCGTAAAGTGCAAATTACGCTGGTTACGTGAGTGGCACAACTTGCAGCAGAACGTGTCTTCACATGTTCTGAGCGGTTGCTCCATGTTCGGGGTGGTTACTACCACGTCCCTAACATAGTGCTAACTGGACAGTTGTTGCTGGGGCTTATATAAGGCCTCCTCCTTCTCTCTCACAGGTTAGAACTAAGAGACAAGCAGTAGACAGAAAGTTTACAAGTGTTTTAGAGTCTGTAAGAGAGAAGAGAGGTATTGTACCAACGTTGCGTTTTGCACAGGAGTTCGAGTTCATCCGAGGAAGTCAGAAGAGCAACTGTGTTCCAAGTTCTCCGACGAACTTGCTGGTTCCTGGAAGCTATTCGTGCAGGGCGAATAAAGCTTTGAGCAACGGTGATCATTCACTCCAGCAGGAGTTTTTCCATCTTTCACATGTCACCTTCTTTGTTGGTATTTTCAGGATTCTATTAGCGCACCTTCAGTGAAGTGTTTGCGTTGATATTATCAGAATTCTGTTTGTGCACCTTCTGTGAAGGGTAGCACTTGTGAAATTTCTCTTACGTACCTTCTGTGAAGTGTTACGTTCTGTGCACCTTCTGTGAAGGGTAGCACTTGTGAAATTTCTCTTACGTACCATCTGTGAAGTGTTACGTTCTGTGCACCTTCTGTGAAGTGTAGCACTAGTTGAAATTTCTCTTACGTACCTTCTGTGAAGTGTTACGTAATAACGATTGTTTGTACAATTGTTACGATATTTCAGTTTTCCATCGAAAAAATTGTGCCCCGGCAATAACACTCTCTTTTCTAAATGAGACTTTTGGATCTATAATTATCTATTATTGAAATAAAAAATACAAAAGAATTGTTCCAAAGTTATTTTTTTAACGAAATTGGCAAAAAATAAGAAGTTTGAGAAAATTCAAAATGAAGATACTTTCTCTCAGTTTGTCTAGCGGAATTAGGGTCTTCGATTTTTTTTTTCTTTGATTTTACTTTTTTCGTTTGTTTATTTTCATTAGGTTTGGTTTCCTCTTTTAGTTTGGTTTATTTCTTTACTTTTATTAGTTAATTTATTATTATCTATACTAATATGGATAATAAATTAATATATTAATTTGTATATTAACTAACAGATTTTGTTATTATCCATATTAGTTAATATACAAATTAATATATACAAATAAATATATACAAAGTCTATTAGCTAATATAAAAATTAATTTTTATATATTAATTTGTTATTATCTATATATATATATATATATATATATATATATATATATATATATATATATATATATACACACACACACACACTAATATATTAATTTATTATTATTTTTATATTAACTTGTTATTATCTATACTAATATATTTATTTGTATATATTATTATTAATACAAATTAATATATACAATTTAATATATACCAAAAATATTAATTTTATACTAATATAAATTTATTTTATACTAATATATTTATTTGTATGTGTTAATTTATTATTATCTATAATAATTTGTTATTATCTATATTTATTTGTATACTAATATATTAATTTTTTATTATATGTATTAATTTGATATTATCTATATTAATATATTTATTTGTATACATTAATTTATTATAGAAATTAATTTTTACAATTAAAATTAATTATATATATATATATATATATATATATATATATATATATATATATATATATATATATATATATATATATATATATAATTGTAAAAATTAATTTCTATATGTACAAATAAATATATATAAATTAATATACATCAATTTTTTAAGAAAGATAATGTAATATACTTAAATCAAAAATAAGATAATAAGTATGTTAACATTCAAAATAGATAATGTGTCGCCATTTTTTTTGACGACATGAGTGTATGCACACATGTTGTTCTCAAGTCACAAGTAGTCCTGGCAGTCTGGAAACCGAACCGCTAGTAACAATGATGACTTGCAGCATAAAATAAATCTTTTACGCCATTACCAATGGCGACTTGCTTGCAAAGTGTGTTGTGTGCATGATACACACTAAGAAATGTCAAAGCCAAAGTCATTTGCAAGCTCAAGGTGTGCTTTCATTGCTGACTAAGAAAAATATCAAAGCCGAAGGCATTTTTTTTTTAAACATTGGAACAATATCGCCCAAACTATTGACGACATAAGTACATACACTCCGGTCGTCTTACTGACTTGGAAACCATGTTTTCAAAAAAAAAAAAAAAAAAAAGAGTTGAACCAAATTTTGCATTACTATTGGCAATATAGTGCCCATATCGCCGTTGCTAATGGACATGAGTGCATGCATTTATATCGCCTGTAAAAATGGCGATTCACTACTTTGTTTAAATTAATTATCTTATTTGTAATTTAATTATAATATATTATTTTATACAAAAAAAATTGATTAATATATACAAATAAATATATACAATTTAATTTGTATATTAACTAATAGATTAAAGGAACCACGCTATATTATATGGGTTGGATTTGAATTTGGTCGTTGAGATTAAAAGGTGTAGATAACAACAAATTAACTAATAGATTAAACAAAAGAAACCAAACTAAAAGATTAATCCAACCCAAACTAAAACAAAACCAAATCAAACAAAAAATCCAAAAAATCTATTTACCAACTGACGAAAATTGGACAGTCCTCTCGTGAAAAGTTTCTTGATTTCGATCTTTTTAAAACATTTTATTTTTTAGGCGATGACGAGGATATTTTTTCCACTTTTTATGGACTGTCTGATGAGCCAGTAGGAGACTATGTCATGGATACGCCTATAGAGTATAGACCCAGAGGCTATTCTGGAGGGATGTGACTAGATCTACTTATTAGTTTTATTTTATACTAGTTTATTTTCCTTAGTTGCTGACCGAATTTGTCTCCAAGAAATTTGTGAAATGATGTAAAAATTGTGGATCAAAACTCTTTTGAATCTAATGATATATTTGGTGTTTGATTTATGGTTTGGAACTATATCTTTCTGTTATTCTATCATAGTTACTGTGATTGAATGATATTCATATTCATGTGATCATTATAAGGTATAGAAAGCGTACTACTATCGATACCACGATGTAGACTGGACATGCACATGAACTCATACTCGGATATTCGGAAGTAGCTCGTGACATTTCTTCCAGACAGACTGGGAAAAAAATTATTCATTTCAAATTTTTTCAAAAACTTTTTTTTTAGCCAATTTCGTTAATAAATGTGTCATAGGTACAAAATTTTATGCACATTTACAAGAGAGAGGCCATGACTGAGACATGAGGAGTTGGAATAGCAGATGTGCTCCTTGATCCCATGTAGGTAACTAAATATCTTTTTTTTTTTTAAGGAAAACTAAATATCACTTAACAATTGTAATAAATGAAAAACTTAGACCATCTCCAATGGTGATTTCTAAAATTAAGTTCTTATCCTACTTGGCATTGCACTTTAAGAAGATTTCTATCCTAGTTGGAAGAGTTTCTACATAGAAATTGTAGATATACAAAAATGCTCTCCAATAATTCTCCATTTCTATTCTATGTGTCACATAGTAAAAATACCAATTTAATAGTGTGGGGCCCAATAATAATTGTCATGAGAGATAGGAGAATTTCTATGAGAGTTTCTACATGTAGAAACCCTCCTAAAAAGTTTCCATCCTACATCATTGCCATCTAGGATAGAAATCACCATTGGAAGAAATTTTTTCTAAAATGGATTTCTTCCATAGAAATAGGGAAGATAGAAACCCCCATTGGAGATGGTCTTATGTAAACAAGTATTACAGTAACTAGAAAACATACGTAAAATAACTTTTTATAATATAATTACATGTACTTTAAATATTAAGATATATTTGAATTTAGATCCGTTAAAACAATTTAATTTTATTTTAACATTTTTACTTTAAATTTAATTTTAAACTTAGTTTTTAAAATAAATTAATTTAATTTTTAAATATATATATTTGTGGGTTAAAAAAGGAGAGACTTAGTTTTTTATCCGTAATTTTTTTAATAAAATAAATAGTGGATTATATACATACGGCTTAGACAGCTTACTTTTGAGCCGTTTTGAAGCCGCATTATATAGTAGAAGATTGGTCAACTTATGTATCATTTTTTTTAAAGAAGATTAAATTTTTAGTTATAATTTTTCTGTGAGTGTGAAACTTGTATCTTCTAAAATTATATATACTAGTCTACATGTACGTACTTTGTACGTATTTTAATTAAAATATAATAAGGTTAATTGTCGTTTTTTCGTCTTTTTTCAGGTGACTATTCATGTGTGTGCTTTCTTTTTACACTGCCAAGAGATTCGAAAGTACAAATTTTGTTTTTTTTTTTCTATTGAGAATAATAACCTTTGGAAAATGGTAAGAACAGAAAATTTTATTACCATTGTATAGAAAATGGAAACTTTATAGCATACAAATTTGATTGATTTGACTCTTAAACATAAATGACATACAAGTTGACATAATAATATCATGTTTACAAAATGCTCAATAATATTTTAGAAATTTAAAATTTCACCACCAAAATTTTATATTATATAGTAAAATAGATTTATTTTGAGTAATTTGGGCATTTCTCTCATGAACCAAACTTTTTTACTTACTCAAATCCTGGCTCTGGTCGTGCAAGCGATGAAAGAAGATATAATTTGATTGATTAACTAAGAACTCTTTCTTTACTCGCACTTAAAAACCTTCAAATTTGTGCATTTGTACTTTGCTGTTTTTAATTTTCTTTTTTCCTTTTAGGAATGTGAGGAGGAAATGTTTGGATTTTTTTTTATTTTTTTACAAAAAATTGTCCTAAATGAGTATTGTGTTTAGACATGAAAATCAAAGGAATATTTAGTAATAGGGCCTCACATATTAGGGTTTGGGTCTCAAAATTGTCCAACGTTTGGATTTGGGTTCGAAATCACCGTTTGCGTATCCTAATGAACAGTGATTTCGAAATCCAAATAGTGACGTTGGACAATTTCGAAATCAAAATTCTAATATTCACTATTATGTGAGACCCTAATACAAAATAATCCACAATCAAATGTTACTGGAGGTAGCTTAGTCAAAGAAAGCTGAAAAGTTAGGCCATCTCCAATGGTGATTTCTAAAATTGAGTTTCTATCCTACTTAGCATTGTACTTTAAGAAGATTTCTATCCAAGTTGGAAGAGTTTCTACATAGGAATTGTACATACAAAAAAATTACTCTAAAATGGTTCTCCATTTCTATCTTAGGTGTCATAAAATAAAAGGACCAATTTAATGGTGTGGAGTCTAATAATAATTGTCATGAGAGATGGAGAATTTCTATGAGAGTAGAAACTCTCATAGAATTTTTTTATCCTACATCATTGCCACATAGAATAGAAATGATGATAGAAATCACCATTGAAAGAAATTTTTTTAAAATAGATTTCTTCCATAGAAATATGGAAGATAGAAATCCCCATTAGAGATGGTCTTAGTCCTTTAAGCTCCAGCTTACTCCGATGCCTAGAATGCTAGCTATACTCATATCTCCGTCCATCTCTTTCTCCATACCATTGATGAGTATGGATTTTGATTCATCGACTGGAACAAAGTAGTCAAGTATTGCTGGATCCAGATCATTAGGCAGGAACATGGTCTCTATCCTACAATAAGGGGATGTTTGGATAGAGGTAACTCTTTGAAAGTGTAAAAGTGGCACTTGCAGCTGAAATAACGTGTAGGCAACTCTAGAGGGGGGTGAATAGAGTTTGTGTCGATAATCACAAAATAAAAATTAACTCTATATCACCTCCACAAAACAACTATCAAGATAGAAAATAAATCAGAGAGAAATGCGAAAGTAAACAAAGATCAGAAGAGCATACGCAAACACAGCGATATAACCTGGTTTTTCTCGTAGAGGACTAGTCCATGCATGAGAACTATCGCTCAGGATTGAAATCCACTATTTGTGAAATAACGTATACCACGTGTCTTTAGTCCGAAGAGCACGCACACTTCTTTACAAAATACGAGCTTTTAGATCGAAGCGCTCTAACACTTTAACTTCGCGGAAAGCGAAAGTTAGAATTTTCCAAGTGACTTTTCTTTTACTCTTGCACACAACTTCTAGCTGATATCGCACTGAGCACTTTGGGCTAAGGAGAGTTGTTGTCACGACCCGCACCCTAGAGTAAGGGCACGAGACGTGGGTACGTCCAGCCTACGCCGCAGTGTCGGCGGTAGAACGCTGTCCTAGGTCACAACAACTAACAATTGAAGGTAATAACAGTTATACTCCCCGGATGGGGGTGATATAACAGAAATATAAACTCAACCACAGCTAAGGTAGAACAGGTAAGATAGATTGATAATGAAAGATAAAATAATATCCAAAACAGAGAATCACAGAGATACAATCCAGAATTCTAAGTGTCTAAAATAGTACATCCCCGAATATCTCAAAGTCTAATACAGTAATCCAGAATAGTAAAGACAATCCTAGTCTAAGGGAGTGTCATCTACAGCTAGTGGCTCCTGCTGCTGGTCCAAGTCCAGGCACTCGTCTAGTGTAGCACCGTAGTAAGTAGGGCAGAACGCCTCAGCCTCGTCCTCTGTAATATTTCAACAGGTCTAGTCAGGACAGGAGCGAGCACAGTATATCTCAACAAATCATAGCAGGTCAGGATACATAATCATGCTATAGAGTAAAATACAAGAAACTGAAGGAATATCATGATAAACAGGAAGAACTGTAAATAAATAGCTACAGTATATAAAGGACTAGCAGTGTCTAGTGATTCAGAGCACAAGATGGTTATGTAAACGGCACGATGTTGTACACGAGTAATCTACAGAGGTTGTACACGAGTAATCTACTGGATTGATTATATAACCACTTCTACTCCTCCCCCAATCAATACACAAGGATCCAGCTATGATATGTTATTGCACACGAAGTATAGTCGCACACGAGATCATGTGAGCACATGAGTATACACGATTTTACACGATTTGTACACGAAAAGCACGAACACAAGGAGTACACGATGCTCATGATAAAGTACACGAACACGAATACCCGATGTATCCGCTAAGGGGATAACATCGCAGAACAAGATCTATATAGTACTAATCCGTGTTTCCGACGTGTCAGCATCATGTATAGTAATCAAAAGCAGGAAATATACTTCTAATGCAGGATATGAAATGATCAGAGAATGTACTCGCCTGTAATCGGTGAATCTGAGAGAATATAGACTGTCCGAGGAGGGGTGTCTATCTCATATAGAACAGTACGAGTCACTATGAGTCTAAAAAGATAATATGATGCAAATTAATGCATTCTACATGAAACTAGGTCAATCTAGTCTAATCTAGGTCAAACTAGTCTAATCTAGGTCTAGCAAGACTATCCTAGGTTCACTAGGCTAATCTAGGCAATACCATGTCAAGCCCACCCATACACACATTGGTATATAGGTAATCTAATTAGAGAAGTACACATAACCAAGCCATGCCTATACACTATCACCCACATCATAATACATCCTATTACACAATATATATAGCCTACCCCATACATATATTTCACACATTATATACATATAACTAATATATATATATAGGAACTAATATCTCACAAGCATATATATTATATATATATACAAGAAGGAATACACAAGTGTATGTGTGTGTGGAAGGGGAGTGTGGTGACTATCAAGTGATAGTGAATACAATAGGAAAACTGTGTATACAAGTGTATGTGTAGAGTAATGTTCAAGACATGAAAAACAGGGCTAAGGGTTAACATTGCATCATGACAGTAAAGGGAAAGAAAGGAACTCAGTTTTCAACAAAACATTACCAGTATCAGCTACACCCAAAGAAAAAAATCTGGAATCAGTTACACTCTCAGGTTTTGAATACTTCAAACTCAGAAATCAAGGACAAGGGAAAGAATCAGTTTACATTCCCAGGTTGCAATGAAACTGGAAAACAGTAGGAAATTAATGTGCAGTCTAACAATATGGTTAAACCTATTCTCAAGTTCACATTCCATTTCAGTTTTCTCAAGATCAATCCAACATTATATTCCCAGGTTTATGGGAAAACCACATTGCACACAATGAAAAGAATTCAGTTATCAACCTAATTAATTAAGCTATTCTCATTTAGGGAAAAACTGGAAACAACACAGGTTTTAGAAGGAACCATGAAATGGAAAAATCAATTCAGCTAAAAGGATTCACAGACTTTACATAGTAGTGAATCTAAATCTCAGGTTTGACAGACTTTGCATTCAACCATCCTTTATTCACAACATAATGAAGAATTTAACCTTAGGTTCAACTCACAGCCCAACTTCATTTCCAGGTTCTAAGAAAACAACATTGCAGTCAATGAAAGGAAGCAGTGAACACTCTAATAATATGGTGAAAACCATCTCAGGTTTTGACATAAATCATAACTCAAAATTTAGTTTAATAACATCATGAACTCAGTTCATATAAACAGAAAAAAAAACATTAAGTTCACAACATAATGAAACCACTCAATTCGAATACCAAAATCCCATCTACTCCTCCCAAAGCCAAACTTGAATGCCACACAATTAGTTAACCTCATATGAAACATGTAGGGATCAAAACCAATTGAAAACATATCACAAGAGAATTAAACTGGGTTGGGAAAAAAAACTGGGAATAACAGTATCATACAGTATCAGAAATTGCACTGTTCGACCCAAAAAACCGAGCCAACACAATCATTAAACCCAAACAATATGTAACCCTATACTAACAGAGATTAACCATCATGTTTAGGACCTAACTAATCATTAAACATCATTTAAAACATTTAAAAACGATTAAAACACAAGAATACAAACACAGCATACACACGCACCAGTGGTTTTCCCGTGCACACGGAATAGCGTGTCCGACACGACACGAGGACTCGTGAAACTTTGCGAGCCTCGTGTCAGTAACTGCCCCTATCACCATGCCAAAAATCTCGTGTCGAGGTGGAGTATTGAGCGCGCAGTAGCCCCCGAGTAGCAGGGGAGCTACAGTGCCGCGCGCACGCACCCGCACCCGCGTGTTCTCGTATCCCCACGACTCGACACGACACACAAAACACCACACGACACTGGGAATCCTTAGACGACACTTAGGGCTAATTTTCTGTTCAAATAGAAACCAAAATCTCGACTGGAATGTCCTTTGAGACATTTCGTCGAACACCTAGACTACTCCCTGATACGTGTCCGATACGGACACGAAATGGGTCCAAAACCTAGGGTTAGCCTATCCTACTGTTAGGTGAGGGCTAGGGCTTCCCTAAAATGATTTTTAACAGATTTTAGGAGCAATAGATAGGATTATACCTCTATGTGCACAAGCTCCCAAAAAGCCTCAAAGGAATGATTCCTCAAACCACCCAAAGTCCTTCAAATTGATTCCTTCCTGTCAAAACTTATTTCAAACTGCAAGAACAAGGGATTTAGGTCCTGTTGCAATTTATTAGAGGGAAAAAGGATTTAATTTGGATTTAATAGGAATTTTTGAAGATGGAACTCACCTCTTTCTTAAAACTTGGATAAACCCTAACAAAGAGGCTAGCCCTAAATTCTAGGAGAGTATTTATAGAGGGGGAGGGGGCTATCTAGTGGCCGGCCATAGGGCCTATACCTAGGGTTTTGCCTAGTTGGTTGAGTCCCTAATGGTTTAAGTCATGATTATGACTTGTGACTTCACAAGCCATTCTTAGACCAAACTAATTCCAATTTGCCCCAAACCAATTCTAATGAACTTGAAATCACTAATTTAGGTCACACTAGGGTTTCTTAACCTAACCAAGATGTCTTGACCTAGGTCAGCCAATAGGACAGTCTCCTTGTCAACATGAGTCAAAATCTAAAACTAGCACCAAACAATTATACTAAAAATCATCTAAAAATCACATTAATTATAATTAATAATAATAATCCCAATTTAAATCCAAAATTTTGAAAATGACCAAAATACCCTCAAGCTAGAAAAGTGGCAGTGACAGTTGTGGCTTAGGAGATATGGAAGAATGAGGCTTGGAGCAGTAGAGCTTAGAAGTATTGAATATTTGAAGGTGAGAGATGATTTGAAATAAGAGGATTCAAGCTCTATTTATACTACTCTGATGAGGCAGAGTTCGGCCCGAATTCTGCCACAAGAATTCAAATTTTGAACGTTGGACAGCTTGTATCAAGCAGGCCCTAAAAATTAGGGTGCTGAAAATTAGGGGAACCGAACTCTGCCTTAGACAGAGTTCGGCCCCCGAACTCTGTCTCCCTTGGGACAGAAGTCTCAATGGGCTTATGGTGGTTTGGTTTGTTTCAGAAATTGGTCTGTTTGTATGGTAGAGCTTGGAGAGATATGTCTAGGGGTTGAGATGACACAGTGCGCCTCAACGTACACATTCTCCTAGACTCAATAAATTGAAGATTACAGACTTGGAACAAATAGGAAAACCAAGAACCCTTTGATGACACCATTCTTCTGATATTTGAGCAGACTTGAAGACGTCTTTTTCCTTGACAACAGTCATCCAAAGATATACAGATCTAGAAATCTGAATACCTTTCGGGGACTTCGCCCCCGAACCCCCGACGGGGGGCGCTACCCCCGACCCCTATCCACTGACCGGGCAGCGGAACCCCCGATGCGAGGCCCCGGATAGGTCGCTAGGCTGTTCAGAGAAATCTTTTTGTATGACACCGTCTTTGGTCCATCATTAATTTTTCATTGCCTATGTCCTGGTTTGATCATGTTTGATCATGCTTACTGCATGTCTACAAATACATGTTAGCGAGCAAAATATGTTGCAGTACGATACAAGCATGTCAATATGATATAGGACAATTAGGACAATGCTAAGTTTAAGTAGCAACATGATAGTGAGTATATGAATATTAATGACATCATTATGTTAAACTTAATTGATTAGCCATATTCAAAAATACGATGTAATAATTGGACTAACAGCAGCAAGTTGAGTTTCAGTGGACTTGCAACAAGTGGCACTTTCCAAAATGTGTTTGGATAGAGTATTTTTTGTCTGCTGCAAGTGGAAAAAAAATGAGTTTGTTGTTTGGATGGTTGTTGAAAGTGAAAAAAATGAGTTCGATTGTTTGGATAGTTGAAAGTGGAGAATTTGGTGATTATCATGAATAAAAACTAAATTTGTCTAATTTTTTATTAGACAAATTAAATAAATTAAACTAAATAAATTAATTAGCTACCATAATTAGTTGCTAATGGTGATACTCATAATTAGCTATAATAATTAGCTGCTAATTATATGCCATAATTAGCTATTAATTATCATAATATATTTATTACCTATTAAAATATATTAATTATGCTACGAATAGCTATTAACTCTCTCTCTCTCTCTCTCTCTCTCTGTCTGGACTCTTCGTTCTTCTTCTTCTTCTTCTTCTTCATATCTCTCTCTCTCTCTCTCTCTCTCTCTCTCTCGCTCGTACCCCTCCGGCCTCAAGGCGGTGTGCGGGGGGGGGGGGGGGGGGGGGATCGTTCTCGGGCGGACGATAGTGGTGATGGAGAGCCCAGGGTTCGTGAAGATGTTGCGCGCGACCGTAGAGCACAGGACCACGGCCCTGCTGGCCGCCACCTCCAGACCCCACCACCACCACCGCCGCCGCCACCTCCAAGACCCCACCACCCCCACCGCCGATGTTCCACTCCCTCCACCACCACCGCCGCCGCCACCTCCAGACCCCATTCCCCTCTCCAACACCGCCAAGCCACCACTTGCAGCACACTTTTCCCTCTTTTTGGCTGCAAATGGAGGAAGAAAAATGAGGGGGACATGAAGTGGTCTGCAAGTGAGATTCTCCACTTTTTTTCTTCACTTGCTGTGAACCAAACGGTGCAACTCGACGCTGCTCCCTCCACTTGCCGCAGAAATGGACAGTTGCAGCATAGTTGTTTGCAACCAAACAGACCCTAAGTACAATTTAGGACATGTATTAGAGTGATGTTTTTGTTTTTCTTTTCTGTCTACGAAAGAGACAGCAAATGAGAGAAAAATTCATCGAAAAAAACAAAACAGATGAATAAAAATGTGAAAGTTGGAGGTACTCAGATGCAAATTATTACAATAGATTTAATGCTCGAGCAATAATTGCCGAGGATAATAGAAGACTGACTGACTGTTGAGGAATTGGAGGCGTCATACACGCGCTTTTTCTTTCAAGTGTGGGGACCACCAGTAGTCCACTTGCTGCTACTTTCCCCACTACGCGAGCGAAACGATTCGGAGGCTGACACGTGTCCTGTCACGTCCAACTTGCACGTGGTCGGAGCAAGCGGTCGATCAGGTGACAGGAACTCCGCGATGACGTCACCCGGATCTTTATAGAGATCTCGTCGGGATAGACTGTCGGACACGTCGGCGCAGCTGACGACGACAGCTCGGGCTCACGTGTCGGCACTGGGAAAGGACTCATTGT
This sequence comes from Iris pallida, assembly GCA_029216955.1. NCBI lineage: Eukaryota > Viridiplantae > Streptophyta > Magnoliopsida > Asparagales > Iridaceae > Iris > Iris pallida. The sequence continues at coordinate 4,424,752 of JANAVB010023995.1, read as the reverse complement.
GATTCGAGGGCCTTTTTGATCAACAATAATGCTAAGTTTACTATCAAATTCTTACAACCTTTTTACAACCTCACTCACCAACTCCTTACACATGGGTCCCACCGGATCCCACCACCCCTCACACCCCCCCTGCTACATGGGCTCCACCCGACCCCACCACTTACTCCTCTCCTCCAATCGAAACCCGACACGTGGCGGGAGTAAAGGGGTTGTAAGAATTTGGTTGTAGGCATAGCATTGCTCTTTTGATCAAACCTACACAATCCACGTGGAATAATAGCATTTACATCCTGTTTTATTTATCATTTTTGCATCTACAATCTAATACATTTTTTATTTGCATATGTACCATTTTCTAACATTAGGGATCATCATTTGGCCCGAAGTCCATGGGCGTCCGAAAAGTCCGTCCGGCCCGATGGGCCAAAGCCCGATAGAGCCCTGTTATTAGGGTAGCCCAACCCTGTCCATATTAGTATATGGCCGAACTTGGGCTATACATCCGTCCGTCCGAGCCCGGTCTGAGGCCCGTCCGATACATGCTTGGACTATGCGTCCGCCCGAGCCCCAAGGCCAAATGATGACCCGGACTTCGATCCCACCAAACCTTCCGGATACTGTTTATCCCATTACTCATAGAAATAATTTGATAGAGAGTGACAATTGGTGCAGTTTGATCAGTGTGCTGATTACAGAAGTAGCAACAGCACATGATTGCAGCAACAAACAGCAGCATGTAAGTTAAATTCTCTAACTAATTTTGTCACTCCCCAATCCTGGAATACGTATTTTAATACGTAAATCGATAAATTATATTTACCTTGAATTTATACGATATTTATTATGCAGTATTTCTTCATGCATTTCCCAAAAATATTCGACAAAATATTATTTCCTAATTTATTTTCTGCATTTGGGCCTACAGTTTTGGCTCATTTGGGTAACCTATTCTTGGTTCACCAATGGTTCATCATGAACCCTTTGGTTCATCATGAACCCATGGGTCCAAGATCTTTATATATAACTCATCTCATTCTCTTTACTCTCATTTACTTCCTCTCATTTATTTCCTCCACCAACCAAGGCAAGTACCAACTTGCTCAAGAGATAGATCCATAATTTTGTCAATGATTTCTTACAAAACTATTTGCCAAAACACGTTCTTCTCCTCAATCTATACTAGTTTAGAACTTGGAAATTTCCATTTTGAAGCTTTGATTTTTGTAGATCTAAGTTTTAATCATTTTCGGATTTTCTTGGTCTTGATCTATTTTCGTTAGGGTTTTGTGGGTTTTGATGCTTCCATGTGGAAGAGAATTCCATTTCACCCAAGATGGAACTTTGGAAATCCGGATTTGGAGTTCGGATGGCCAAGTTGTGATATTTTGAAGCTTTGGGTTCAACCATGGTGTTCTTGCTGTTTGGAGAAGACAGTGAGCAGTGTGCAGAGCTGTTTAACTTACGCACACTGAGCTGCGCGCGCTCTGTAGCGTGCGTACGCAGACTTGAGTACGCTTCCTGTTGGAAGCGTGTCTTCTTGAGCGTGCGTGACTTTTCACGTACACTGCTCCCTTGAGTGTGCGTGACTTTTCACCCACGCTGCTCCCTGTAGCGTGCGTGACTTTTTACCTACGCTGCTCTCTCAGCGTGCGTGACTTTTCACCTACGCTGCTCCCTGTAGCGTGCGTGACTTTTCACGTACATTGCTCCCTGTAGCGTGCGTGACTTTTTACCTACGCTGCTCTCTCAGCGTGCGTGACTTTTCACCTACGCTGCTCCCTGTAGCGTGCGTAACTTTTCACCTACGCTGCTCTCTCAGCGTGCGTGACTTTTCACCTACGCTGCTCTCTCAGCGTGCGTGACTTTTCACGTACATTGCTCCATGTAGCGTGCGTGACTTTTCACCTACGCTGCTCCCTGTAGCGTGCGTGACTTTTCACCTACGCTGCTCCCTGCAGCGTGCGTGACTTTTCACCTACGCTGCTCCCCTGACCCCCTTGCTTAACCATTGGCTCTTGGAGCTTTGGTTTTATTTCTTTAAGCTTGGCTCTTCTATAACCCTGTATTTTGATATTTTATTAGATATTTTATGCCCATTTTATATCCTTACGCCTTTTGTCCCGAGCATGATATGAGCACTAATGTGATCCCGGAGAATAAAGTGTTCCTACCCGATATATGTACCTGGATGTCCCAGTTCTTGTTCATGCTCGACAAATGACTCGTAACTCCACGTGGCGTATTTGCAATGATGCATTACACTAAGGAGGGTAGCACATGTCGACATACTGATTGACATGGATCCTCTTTGGGGTACTCGTACTAAAGTACGACTTTAGAAGGATAATCATACAGGCCACAACATGTGAGTCCAAGATTTCACCTAGGGTTAAATTAGGCAACTAAACATACTAGATGCATGGGGAGGGCAAAATCCCGAGATCGTGTTACACCAGCCGCCTTGAGATATTGTCTTGACGCGCCGGCTGGTCTCCACGGATACTGTGTCATCCGCAACGAGCGGATGACTGTATCCGATTAATTCCTGCTATATATTATATGTCTTGGCAAGGTGGCCTTACGAGGGACCTGTGCTCAATGACACCTGTCTACGCGAACCCCTAGGTTGGCTAGCCTTGCTGGAAAGATACGATATGAGGATTTTGAAATAACATGATACGAAGATAACCTCGTCCCACTAGAAACTCGTAGACTTGATTGGCCGCGAAAACGACTTGCGTGTATCTTATTACCTTCCGTGAATAACTGAGGGAAGCGGACTGTCATGGTACGTGATCCAACCCATGTTCTTGTTTGATTGTTGGGTTGGTTATCGTACTATGACAGGCTGTGGACCGAAGTTATGAACGGAAGACTTATTCTGGTTGTGAAGTGCTACTTCTGTGAATGACTGAGGAACATGGTCTATCATGGTACATGATCCAACCCATGTTCTTGTTTGATTGTTGGGTTGGTTATTGTGCTGCGATAGGCTATCGACCGAAGTCACAATCAGGAGATTTTATTGTTTATACCTTTTTAACTTATGTGAAAGTTATCGAGTACGACACGTTCCGACTCCATGCGGCACCTTTTGTCCTTGTTTGGTTGTAAGGGTGCCATATGGGTTCGAGGATGTTGCGCTACCCTATAATAGTTGCATAAGTATTACTATTATCAATCATTCTATTATCTGGATTTTTAATCTTAATTCTTGTCACGACCCGATCCCAAGTTAATGGGTCGAACCGGACCATGCCCAGCCTGCACCGTGGTGAGACGGCGGCAGTAAGCTGTTCTATTTCAGGTATTCACAACAACACAAGTACATTTGTCACAACTATTCTATTCGAAATTTGAAACTTTGTTTAATAAAATATTCAGAAATACAACTGGAAGGGAAATGCTGAAATAAAACTACAAACTCCAAATAAAGAAGAAAATGCAGAAAAGAAAACTATCTAAACATCTGGTTCTGTAGTCCCAGGATCAGCGTCCTCTAGAGACGGCTCCGGTATCGCCGCAGGGTAGAGAATCGGGTCATAATAGCTATTATAGTATAGCTCTTCATCTTCAGTGATACCTAAAATGTTGTCTCCAGTCAGGAGGGAGCAAGAACGAAGTATGCATCTCATATCTTAAACAGTAATTGGAAAGTGCAGGATAAACAGTTTAAAATAACAATTTTCAGCAGTTTAAAACAGTTCAGTGTGTTTTGAATATGCAAACGTTTATGACCGGCTTGGGTTGAGCAGTAGTATCCTAGCGATACGATATGGCTTATCCCCGTGTGTGAGAGGGGTAAGCTAACACAGTCAGTTCAGTAGGGGCTTTGGTCATAAACGTCTACACTATTCCCCCAGTCCCAGATTCAGTAACAGTAACAGTCGGTAGAGTTCCGTGCCAGCAGTGTGGTTTAACATGCAGCTTAACTTTACTAAATAAAATACAGGAATACACAGTTCGAAACTTGCCTTGTATTAAATTGACTGGAAAGACGAGTCGGTACCGAGGAGGAACGTCAGTTGTAACTTCGAGTTCCTACAGTTTAGAACTCGACTTAGAACCTTGAATAACCAGGCTAAGTGCTAGTTGCAATCTCTAGTAGTAAGTCCTAGTCAGGTTTTAATTTGTATTAATCTACAGCTAACGTTTACGTCGCAACTACGTGCGTTTGATTAAGCCGGTTAATTGGATTATTTGGAAATAACAACGAGAATCAATTAACTTTGGAAAACTTTGTGTTTTTGTAATATATTTATAAAATATAGTTTTCTTTTAATGATAAATCATGAACTAGTTATTTACTAATTTTTCATCCATTTAATTTAATTCCTAATTAATTATACGATTATGATTACGTTCTAACTACGATTATACGTCTAATCAAAATACCACCCAAGATCAACATCCACCCAGAAAATAAAGTAAAACCTACGCTAAACAATACATGGGCACAGCTAATCATCCTAGAGTTATGGGCTTATGCCCGATACAATTCTTTTACATCAAAATAAGAGGAAACGATTAAGTTACTAAATAAAATGCAGTAATTAAATAACTATAATAAATAGCTTAACTATTAAATAAAATAATTTAAAATATAAGTTGGAGTCTCAGACTCGGTCCATCATCAAAATCCAGCTAATACCACAACGCCCGGTCGGACCGGTGCGTTTGCATTTCGCCAGGGCCCACAGACCGGTACGGTCGTCGTCCGAAAAATCAGTTTTAAAATTCATTTCCGAAAACCGATTTTGAAATCAAATTAAATAAAGTTTTGTAAAAATTTGGGCAGCACTTTCTCTATTTCGGGACAACCCAAAACTGGGAAATGCGCCACAGAAACCTGCAATTGTTCCAACCAAATATAATCCCGAAAATATATCCACCGAAATAATTTTCCAAACCACCAGAATCTTCCCGAAATACCCGGAAAATCCAAAATCAACCAACAACATACAAAACCCAGCAGACAAAATCACAGAATATGCTAACGCAGCTAACCGAAACTACTACGCAGCTAACCGGATCTCCCGAAGGAAAACCGGGGACCGATATCATCATAGACTCTACGGGAGGGACGAACTACAGTGATTAACAGGGATTACCAAATTTCCGTTGGCGGGGAGCCGCAGGAAGAACTTGGGGAGAGCCGAAACAACGTTCGGACAACGCTAGATCGGGTGCACGGGATCGCGGATCTGCACAGCAGGGTCGCCGCGAAGCGCTGGACCCTCGGAAGAGGGGCGACGACGGGGTCGGCCACGCACGGTCGGGGTGCTGCCGGAGTTGGCGGCGCGCGGAGGAGGAGACAACGCTGGGGTCGTGCTGTAGGAGGAGGCGGCGGCCTCGGGTACAGAAGGGGGCGCGGGGGAGCCGGTCGGCCCGCTGGAAGCGGCGCTCAGGGGCGGATCTGGCCGGAAAGGGGCCGCGGAGCTTCGGGTGGCCGGAGATGGTCGGGCGGTGCGGGGATCCGCGCTCTAGGCGGTTGGCCGAGGGAGAGTCGTGCGGAGAGGCTTCGCCGGAAGGGCGTCGCGCAGTGGCGGACCGCGGGATTTGGGGGTTAGGGTTAGGGCTGTTCTCCAGAGAGAAAAGAGTGGGAAAGAGAGAGGTTTGATTTTGTGTTCTCTGAGGGAAAGAGAGAGAGATGAGAGAATTTCAATTTCTTCTCTGTGAGGGGTGACGTGAGTACGGGAGTGGGAGAGATGGAAAGTGTGGAGAACGTGGGGAGTTATTAATGGGAAGAGTAGTGGGTGACGTTTGGAAAATGAATGGAGGAGAGTGGGGGAATATTAAGGGAGTGGGTGATCTGAACGTTACAAAACGTGTGGAGGAGGAACAAGTCCCCACTCCCAACCGCTGGTCCTTCGGGACCAGCCAAGACCAAGTATTATATATATATATTATATTTTTTTTATAATTAAAAATTAAGCCAAGTCCAATTAGAATTATTAGGAAGGGAAAGAAGTTGGGTTCGGGCTCAGGCCAGGGTCTGGGTTCGGACTCGGGTCTGGGTCTGAAATCCAAAAATCCATGTTATTTTATTGAAATTATTTAACACTCGAAATAATATAATAATAATAATAATAATACTAAATCTAATAATTCACATGAAATATGGGTTTCACAATCTTCCCTCCTTAGAAAATTTCGTCCTCGAAATTAAAGGTAGGGTTAGGGGTAGGATAAACTCAAATCAAGCAGGTACGGGTACTACGCCCGTAACTCAGGTCCAACAATAAGAATTTCCAATGCAGTCGTGGATGAGACGGTTTAGGGGCAAGTTTTATTTATGATATTATCCACGCAGAAGAAAATACAAAAGCGAACCAAAGACACGAGGTTGATCAGACCATCATACACCGGTCCTGATTAGACAATATATTAGTGGGTGCACCCAATAAAATACTGTCATGATCAAGCTTGATAAAGAGATAGCTTGCAAAACTAGGCTAACTTCGTCAGCATCAGTCAAGTTTAAAACGAAAAGATAAGAAAATAGGAGTTTAAGTGATGGCTCAAATTCTGATCTTCTTCTTACCTCTGACTAGGCTTGCAACTGGTTTCTCTGGCACTGAAAGGTTAAGTCCAATCTTTAGCTCTGAATTATTCAAAACGTGACTCAGAATCCGAAATGTAGTGTCTGAGCTGTGACGTAGAAGACGTTGCACACTCTCAAGATTAGCTGGTAGAGCTAACTGGTACGCTACTTCCAACTCGTCTTAAACTTCAATTGACCTGATGTACCTGGCCTCAATTTCCAGCTCCGTCAAATCTGATTGTTCCTCTGGTAGGAGAAAACTTCACCAAAAGCAATTTGGTCTTCCCAAGACCTACCAAAATCCAAGACGCAAAATCTCAATACATCTTCAAGCGTCTGGATTGACCTCTCTGCTTGCTCGTCCCGTGGTACTCCATGAATCCGGTAGATGTGCTTCTCGTACAATGCTGCCCACTTCTTAGTGGATAACCAACTTTGAAGGGAAAAAGTGTGCTAACTTAGTCAGTCTGTTTACTAAAATCCAATTGGTGCCCTTCCCTCCTTGGAAATAAGGCAATCCTTACTCAAAGTTCATTGTTATATGCTTCCACTTCCACTCTGAATTGTCCAGCGGCTCCAACAAGCTTGTTGTTCTCTTGCTAAATTCCTCATGTTGACAAATTCGCATCTAATCCCATACCTGGAATTGTCCTTCTTTATTCCATAACACCAATCAATGGAGGCATATTCCGATACATCTTATTATCTCCTGAATTTATGGAATACTGCAACTGCTGCATTTCTTTCATCAACTCGCTCCTCCGTTTGTCAGCCGATACGCAAAGTCTCGTACCATTCTTCAGAGTTCCAATGCTGATTAATTTAGAGACCCTCAAGTGTTCCTGCCAACACTTGATCTCTAAGCCTGCAAAGTGCCTCGTTTTGAAACTACGTTCTCTTGATTTTTATCCCTCAGCCTCGAACTTCATCAATACTGAATCAGCATCCAGCTCCGTCCTTCTATCTCCAGGTAGTATAACCTCCACTCCAAACTTCTCGATGTCTTCTAACAGGTGCTAGTCCTTGGTTAAGAACTTCGCCATCGGTATCGACCAAGTGCATCAGCGACCACATTAGCCTTACCTGAATGGTACTGCAGGTTGATGTCGAAATTCTTCATCTGCTTCAGCCATATTCTTAGTCTAACATTCAGTCCTTTCTGAGTGAAGACATATTTCAGACTTTTGTAGTCCGTATATATTTTACTCCCTTTCCATAAAAATCATGCTTCCATAGCTTCAAAGATAATTGCAGTAAATTCAAATTAGGCGTGGGATGATTCTTCTCATGAGTCTGTAGTTGCCTACACGTGTAAGCAATTACTTCCCCATGTCGTTGAAAAACGCAGCCCAGTCCTTTTCCAGAGGCATTACTGTAAATTGAGAACCCACCGGTTCCTGCGGGTAGCGCAAGGATTGGTGTAGTGGTAAGTCTCTTCTTCAGCTCCTCAATGTCGCCTGACAAACTTTCGTTCAGATGAACTCTTCATTCTTCCAAGTGAGCTTCGTCATTGGCTCAGTCAATCTTGGCGAAATCCTTCATGAACTTCTGATAGTAGCCGGCCAAGTTCAAGAATCTTTCGAATTGAACTTGGGGTATACCATTCTTCAACAACAGCTATCTTCCATCAAAATTTCTTCTCTTGACAACATGCCAAAAGTTCACCTTGTCAAGAATCCACGTTCAGATAACTTACCATAAAATTTCTTTTTCCTCAAAGTTTCCAAAACTTCCTCAGGTGTTCTTCATGCTCTTCTTCAGTCTTCAAATATATCAGAATGTTATCTATGGAGAAGATAAACTGATTCAAATACTCATGAAAATCTCTGTTCATGAGATTCATGAACACAGCAGAAGCATTTGTCAGTCTAACGTCCTGACCAAAGAAAACTATCCATACTTGGTGTTTGAACGCCGTCTTGGAAATATCCTCTTTCCTGACTTTGATTTGATGGTAGTCAAATCTTACGTCAAACTTCGAAACACCCTAACTCCACACAACCAGATCAAACAGATCCTCGATCCGGGCAGAAAGTACTTGTTCTTTAGTGTCTGGTAACCGATGCACATCCGTTGTTCCATCCTTCTTGGTCAAAAACAAGATAGGTGCTCCCTAAGGTAAAGTTCCACTCTGAATAAATCCTAGAGCCTTCATTGATCTGGTCCTTCATCTTCTTGGCCACCTTCGGGTTGACTCTGTAACATCCTTTAAAATTTAGGGAATGAGCCGGAGACTAGGTCAGGGATGAATCCTATGTCTAGATCTGGGATAATCCGGGGAGACTATCAGGGAAAACATCTGCCATAAGGGTGTAACTAAAATTTCTATTCATGGGGAGAATTACAGCAAAACTCTTATGATTGATCTAAGGACATCCTGTTACAACTTCCAAAAAGATGATGCTATACAGCGGTTCTAGGTACTATTCTTCATGGTCCTGGCTCTTGTATGAGCAGTCTCCAACTGCTTCCTTTTCTATGAACCTCGAGTATGCATCAAGCCTTATTGTAAGGGGCAGGGTCTGCTGGATAGGAAGAGGGTCCCTAGGTTGTGGCCTAACAGGTGTTGCTGGGATATGAGCTCTGGTTTGATGGAAAGATAAGGGGCAGTCCTTTACCCGATGTTCAGCAGATCCACATGCCAAACATTGTCCCAATCTCTTGCGGCAACGAACGGTCTGATGACCAGGCCTCTTGTAATAGTTACAAGCCCATAGCTTCTTACGACAAGGCTGCCGGAAAGTAGAGTACTTGATGGGACCCAAATATCTTCTAGATTCAAGGGTATCCTTCCTAGGACAAAAGTTCTGCTCTAACTTGGTTGGGAATAACTAAGGCTACATCATGACGTTCTTCATGTCTTCTCTCGTGATATTCTTCTGTTTCTGCTGGGCTTCATCTTGAGCTTTCTGGAACTCCAGGATTTCTTGAAATAGGACAACCATTTGGAAGATGATTGCTGGTACTGGTGGAGCAACAAAAATGAATACTCCACCAAGGAAATGCAACTTGGTTTGAGATGAGGTAGGAATCGTCAGTGTAGGGAAAACTTCACTAGATGCACTATGAGGACGGTCAAACAGCCGTGAGGGAAAAGACCCTGGGCTTGGTTGAGGAGATGGGGTATGATCCGGAGATGACACCTTATCGCCAGCAAGATTTGGTCAGCGGTCATTCTCTGGAAGGTTTAGGATGCACACATAAGCAAGGTAGCCTACCGGTCTATAATCAAGCAAAAATATTTATTTATATATGAATCGGACCTATGTCGTGACAAATCAATGTTCTAGTATTCTAATTGTTTCTAGGTATATTTTTCTAAGTTGTTGTTTGTTGTGGACCTACATGGGCCACCACTGAAAACATGTCACGACCCGATTCCAAGTTAATGGGTCGAACCGGACCATGCCCAGCCTGCACCGTGGTGAGACGGCGGCAGTAAGTTGTTCCATTTCAGGTATTCACAACAACACAAGTACATTTGTCACAACTGTTCTATTCGGAATTTGAAACTTTGTTTAATAAAATATTCAGAAATACAACTGGAAGGGAAATACTGAAATAAAACAACAAACTCCAAATAAAGAAGAAAATGCAGAAAAGAAAACTATCTAAACATCTGGTTCTGTAGTCCCAGGATCAGCGTCCTCTAGAGACGGCTCCGGTATCGCCGCAGGGTAGAGAATCGGGTCATAATAGCTATTATAGTATAGCTCTTCATCCTCAGTGATACCTAAAATGTTGTCTCCAGTCAGGAGGGAGCAAGAACGAAGTTTGCATCTCATATCTTAAACAGTAATTGGAAAGTGCAGGATAAACAGTTTAAAATAACAATTTTCAGCAGTTTAAAACAGTTCAGTGTGATTTGAATATGCAAACGTTTATGACCGGCTTGGGTTGAGCAGTAGTATCCTAGCGATACGATATGGCTTATCCCCGTGTGTGAGAGGGGTAAGCTAACACAGTCAGTTCAGTAGGGGCTTTGGTCATAAACGTCTACACTATTCTCCCAATCCCAGATTCAGTAACAGTAACAGTCGGTAGAGTTCCGTGCCAGCAGTGTGGTTTAACATGCAGCTTAACTTTACTAAATAAAATACAGGAATATACAGTTCGAAACTTGCCTTGTATTAGATTGACTGGAAAGACGAGTCGGTACCGAGGAGGAACGTCAGTTGTAACTTCGAGTTCCTACAGTTTAGAACTCGACTTAGAACCTTGAATAACCAGGCTAAGTGCTAGTTGCAATCTCTAGTAGTAAGTCCTAGTCAGGTTTTAATTTGTATTAATCTACAGCTAACGTTTACGTCGCAACTACGTGCGTTTGATTAAGCCGGTTAATTGGATTATTTGGAAATAACAACGAGAATCAATTAACTTTGGAAAACTTTGTATTTTTGTAATATATTTATAAAATATAGTTTTCTTTTAATGATAAATCATGAACTAGTTATTTACTAATTTTTCATCCATTTAATTTAATTCCTAATTAATTATACGATTATGATTACGTTCTAACTACGATTATACGTCTAATCAAAATACCACCCAAGATCAACATCCACCCAGAAAATAAAGTAAAACCTACGCTAAACAATACATGGGCACAGCTAATCATCCTAGAGTTATGGGCTTATGCCCGGTACAATTCTTTTACATCAAAATAAGAGGAAACGATTAAGTTACTAAATAAAATACAGTAATTAAATAACTATAATAAATAGCTTAACTATTAAATAAAATAATTTAAAATATAAGTTGGAGTCTCAGACTCGGTCCATCATCAAAATCCAGCTAATACCACAACGCCCGGTCGGACCGGTGCGTTTGCATTTCGCCAGGGCCCACAGATCGGTACGGTCGTCGTCCGAAAAATCAGTTTTAAAATTCATTTCCGAAAACCGATTTTGAAATCAAATTAAATAAAGTTTTGTAAAAATTTGGGCAGCACTTTCTCTATTTCGGGACAACCCAAAACTGGGAAATGTGCCACAGAAACCTGCAATTGTTCCAACCAAATATAATCCCAAAAATATATCCACCGAAATAATTTTCCAAACCACCAGAATCTTCCCGAAATACCCGGGAAATCCAAAATCAACCAACAACATACAAAACCCAGCAGACAAAATCACAGAATATGCTAACGCAGCTAACCGAAACTACTACGCAGCTAACCGGATCTCCCAAAGGGAAACCGGGGACCGATATCATCATAGACTCTACGGGAGGGACGAACTACAGTGATTAACAGGGATTACCAAATTTCCGTTGGCGGGGAGCCGCAGGAAGAACTTGGGGAGAGCCGAAACAACGTTCGAACAACGCTAGATCGGGTGCACGGGATCGCGGATCTAGACAGCAGGGTCGCCGTGAAGCGCTGGACCCTCGGAAGAGGGGCGACGACGGGGTCGGCCACGCGCGGTCGGGGTGCTGCCGGAGTTGGCGGCGCGCGGAGGAGGGGACAGCGCTGGGGTCGTGCTGTAGGAGGAGGCGGCGGCCTCGGGGACAGAAGGGGGCGCGGGGGAGCCGGTCGGCCCGCTGGAAGCGGCGCTCAGGGGCAGATCTGGCCGGAAAGGGGCCGCGGAGCTTCGGGTGGCCGGAGATGGTCGGGCGGCGCGGGGATCCGCGCTCTAGGCGGTTGGCCGAGGGAGAGTCACGCGGAGAGGCTTCGCCGGAAGGGCATCGCGCAGTGGCGGACCGCGGGATTTGGGGGTTAGGGTTAGGGCTGTTCTCCAGAGAGGAAAGAGTGGGAAAGAGAGAGGTTTGATTTTGTGTTCTCTGAGGGAAAGAGAGAGAGAGATGAGAGAATTTCAATTTCTTCTCTGTGAGGGGTGACGTGAGTACGGGAGTGGGAGAGATGGGAAGTGTGGAGAACGTGGGGAGTTATTAATGGGAAGAGTAGTGGGTGACGTTTGGAAAATGAATGGAGAAGAGTGGGGGAATATTAAGGGAGTGGGTGATCTGAACGTTACAAAACGTGTGGAGGAGGAACAAGTCCCCACTCCCAACTGCTGGTCCTTCGGGACCAGCCAAGACCAAGTATTATATATATATATATTATTTTTTTTTATAATTAAAAATTAAGCCAAGTCCAATTAGAATTATTAGGAAGGGAAAGAAGTTGGGTTCGGGCTCAGGCCAGGGTCTGGGTTCGGACTCGGGTCTGGGTCTAAAATCCAAAAATCCATGTTATTTTATTGAAATCATTTAACACTCGAAATAATATAATAATAATAATAATAATACTAAATCTAATAATTCACATGAAATATGGGTTTCACAACTCTTGTGCCCCTTTGGCGGTACTTGCTATTCGGGGCTGACCCGCTGGTTTTGTTTGGCCAGATCTCGTAGCAGAGCCAGAGGATACGATCTTCCTCCCTGACATCCATGGTGCATACTAGGAGCATGGCGGTTCGGGGACTCGAGTGGGTTTCTTCTCCACTACTCCTGCTTATATTTTGTGCGGCATTTAGCCACCGGCACCTGTTAGCCGGATTACATGATATTTTGTGTCAGTACAAAATTGTAAATAAACAGACTGCAGCTGTGTATAATTTTGTACTCCTGATTCTCTGAGATAGCTAAATTATAAATCTAGTCACTCATGATCATTTTGATGAAGCGTCAGGGACGCCTTACTGCCTTATCTTTAATGTTTATTTCATTGCTGATGTGACTTGATTGATTGAGACATAGAACTCTGTGGGACCATAGGAGACTTGATGTAGCATGTACCCCCTAGTCTCTCGACAGCCACGATCGTCGTATGAAGTTACGCACCTCATATGGAGCAGCTGGCCTAGTCCGTCTCCGTATTTCGGTACTGGGGCGTGACAAATTTGATGACCAACTTTGAAGAGTATGTATTGGACTTTGTTGGTTAATATATAGGTGAGTACAACATGTCTATACATGAGAAATACAACTTATGCAGTTTCGTTGGTCTAGAGAACCGTCTGATCATTCTCTACATCTGGTTGGATTAGACCAGACAGATTTACAAATTAGTCCAACTTAACTCGTGATGACGGTTCTCTCATGTATGACATTTGGAATTATGAGAATTTTACAAGATACCGTAATGGACTTTGTTGTATTTTGCAAGAGTAAAACATGTAAATTATTAATTTTTATAGAGATAGCCCGGCCCAATCCGAATTGGCCCAAAAAGTCTGACTCTTATGGGCGGGCTTGGGCTTCGTAAATAATAATTAAGCTCAGCCAGATCCGGTCCGAAATTTTTTTAGGGCAAAAAAAAATCGGCCCATGCCCGGCCCGAGCCCGTACTTTATGGGCTTGGGCGGCCCAGCCCAATGTCGATCCCTATCTAACAACTTTCTTTTTTATTTCACCCTCGCTCCAAAAGCACGACGTACATTAAGTGCACTTACCTCTTAAAGAAGGTCCCAGCGGAACAATGTTAACAATGACGGACATGTGGGCCACCCTTAGGCCCACTAATATTTTTCTTGATTTACGTGTTAGACTTTGTTTTTTAATTTGGATCACTTTTACGAACTTAGTTTTTGATGCGCTTCTCATCCATAGTCTTAACTTTTTTCCACTTTATCTTGATATAATTTTTTTTTATTTCCCCTTTGGTCTTGTTTTGGTCTTTTTTTAGCCTCGACTTGTATGCAATCATGTTTGTGTCTCTATCCCACCAAGCTCCGTACGAGACTTGTACCATGTATATAGATTCATCTGATTCCGACGAGTCCGTGCATGATTTATGTTTCGCGATTCAACATTGTTTAAACTTGTATAGCGTTCTGTACTTCGTACTTTATTAGGTGCAAGCAACAACAGTTAAGTAACTTGTGATACAGGCACCTAACGTATGATTAACATAAGTTACTCGTGATCAACTTGTGATATTAGTACCTAACTCGAGATCAATAGAGCTTGATACTTAACCTATGATATTAGAACCTAACATGTGATCAACATAAGTAACCTGTGATGGTAATACTTAACATGTGATATCATCTAACTTTTGACCACTGTAGATAACTTGTGACATTGGTACTTAACCTGTGATATTATTGTTTAACTTGTGATTATGTATCAATATCAAATGTTACTTAAGATATGATATTAGTGTTTCACTATAAAAATACTAGAAAATAGCGACGGAAATATCCGTCGCTATATTGGTATTTTACGTCGCATAGGAATATAGCGACGGAAAACGTACGTCACTACATCAGTTGTCATTGTCAAATTTTCGTCGCTAGTCTATAGTCGTAGTGACTGATTAGAGACGTATTTAGCGACGACAATATAGCGATTGATCAGTGACGAAATAATATATCATAAGGCCAATGAAGGACTAGCAGCTGAATGACGACTTTTTGTGAGTCCCATTTTTGAGTATCATATAGTAGGTTACCGGCAAAACTTGTCCAAAATTCTGTTGGTAGTCTGTCAGTATAGCGAGGGATATAGCGATGGACTGACGACTATTTCATACTTTTTTCCTAAATTTTGGTACCAGACAGAAGTTTAGCGACGGAAATATTCCAGTTTTTCATCACTAATCCGTCGCTAACCTAGAATTTTTTCAATAATCTGTTGCTAGACTATCGTTAGTCCGTCACTATTCATCATTTTTATGTCACTAAATTTAGTATTATTTTCAGATTCAGTAATTCCTACAATACTCGTACCTTAAACAATATATATATATATATATATATATATATATATATATATATATATATATATATATATATATATATATATTCAATTAATATTCAAATACTACACAAACTCTAACATACAATGAATTTAAACATACAAATGAGCACAAAAACAAATATATACATATACATATGACATCCAAATACTGCACAAACTCCAACTAATCACGATGTTCTAAAATATCCAAATACATTGATGATACAAGTTCGACATTGCATACATAAATGAAAAAAGAATACAACAGATACAACCCATTCAAAAAACACAAAAAATATCAACTCGATGGTGGAGGCAACGATGGAGGCGGCTGTCAACTCACCATGTACTGCATTACCACCATATTGATGATCTGATGTAGCTCCTCAGATTGGATGGCAGTCGGAGCAGCAACAGAAGTCGAAGGAGGCCTTGTAGTCGAAGTAGGAGCGGGAGCAGGAGCTAGAGTAGGACCAGGACTTGGAGTTAGAGCCAGAGTGGGAGCAGGAGCCAGACCACAAGAGTCTAAAATTTGTGTCTGTAACTTCCTGAATCAATTTTGGTAATTTTTGATATTTTTCCTAATTTCCTTTTTAGTTTAATATTGTTTCCTTGTGAAAAACCTAATTTTGTTTGATTAATTGTTTAACTAATAAATTTTGGGTGTTCCTGAATTTTTTCGATTTTTAGAAAATTATATATTTAAACTTGTAAGAAAATCTAGTCAGTCCTGTTAGGTTGTATTTAATGACCAATTTCTGCATAATGACTTATTTAGTTAAATATGATTAGTAAATGTTTATGGACTAATTAAATTGCTTAAACTAATTTGACCCTGGTTCTGGTAGAATATATTAATGGTTTAATTTAATGCTAGCTAAGTCCTGTGAAGCCTATCCATGGTTAAGAGTGTGGTTAGATTTGAATATGTAGTTAGCTAATTTTGTGATTAGTAGTAACTAAATTTTGTTCTTAATCAAATCTGTTAAGAATATTAAATTAGTTATTAATTATAGCTGGTAGTTATAACCAATTCTGTTAGTTTGTTAACAAATCAGTTATAGTTATTGCTCTATACCCTCAGATCTGTATTTAATTACAACTATACCACAAACATTATTTTATTATAAATGCACAGTTCCTAAACTTTCTGACACTCTGCACACATCACACCACTGACACTGTACACTCTCTCTCCTTACTATTCTGGTGATTTCACCATCGCGCGTCGCCGTGAACCTAATGGAGATCACCTGAGTTCGTCTCTGTGAAACCCGCTTCCTGGGTTAGTTTAATTATTTTTGTTAAATGATTTTTTTTATTTGTATTATTACTATTATTATTATTATATTGTGGGTTCGAAATTATTTTCAAAATAATAATTGGGATTTTTGTTTGCGAGACCGAGCCTGGACCAATTTTCCGAAACCCAATTTCGTTCCGAACCAATTCATTTTTACTTTTTTTAAATCCTGGCTATACATATATTTATTATTAGTATTTAAAAAAATAATAGATAAAAACCCGTTGGTGCTGGTCACCCACGACCAGTACCCTACCTATTCTTTTGGATCCCCATTCTTTTCTCCTCCACAGACCATTTCTCCTCCACACGTTTGCATTCTCTCTCTCACAGGAGCAAAAACCCTCTCACTCCCAAACGTCTCTCCACCGAGCCACCCACTCCGGCCCCCTCTACCGGACACGTCTTCCAAGGCCACCCGAGCCCCGAGCCTGAGCCGCATCCGTGCCCGACGTCGGACCCGCGCCCCCAGGCCGCGCGCCTCCCCGCGGCTCCTTCCGGCGCCGTCTCCCGGCCGCCTAACTCTGGCACCCCCGTCGGCCTGTCCACCCGCGCCCCTCTGCCCGCCTCCAGCACCGCCTCCGACCTCCGCCGGATCTCCCGTACGCCCCTACGGCTGTGCCCTAACCGCTGTCCCACCGGTGCCGCTCCCCGGTCGGTCCCCTCAGCCCCTCTCGGCCGATCTCCCCTCGCCGCTGCTGTCCCGGCCCTTTCCGGCCAGTAGCCCACGCCAGCGCCGCTCCTTGAGCGCTCCAGCGTGTCCCGCGGATTCTTCGAACCTGCTGTCCGCATTTTTTGCGGTTTTGTTGCGCCGATTGCGCTGCTGTCCGTGTTTATTTTCTATATTTTCATCTAAGAGCTCTAGCCGAGCAACCCAAGGTATAATTCCTGTCCCGTTCCATTTTCGGTAGTCGATAATGAGGATTTGTCCCCGATTCCTTCCCAGGAATTCGATTTTTAGGTGGACGTCGTATTTTCGGAGTTTCCGAAAACATTCTGTGATTTCTTACTGTATTGGTTTGGATTTTCGAAATTTTGGCATTCCCGATTTTATTATGGGTTTTCCGATTCTGTTTCAGAAATGTTTTCTGTATATATATTTTCTATATAAGTGTGTTCCCTGGTTTAGAACTTTTATTATGGGTGTTTTGGCGTATTTTCCCAGTTTTGGGTTATCCCGAATATAGAGGGAATGCTGCCCAAATTTTTATAAAAACTTTATAAAGGAATTTTAAATCGGTTTTCAGAAATTATTTCAAATTGGATTTTTGGGCGACGACCGTACCGGTCCGTGGGCCCTAGCGAAATGCAAACGAAACCGGTTTTACCCGGACGTTGAGGCATTAGCTAAAAATAGTGACGATTGGACCAAGTCTGAGACTCCTAAGATTTAATTTAATTTATTTTTAGTTTTGTTTTCGATATTTAAATTATGAGACATTAGTCAGAGCTAACTAATTTTCTCTTATTTTATTTATGTAAAGTTTGTAAGGGCATAAGCCCATATTTATATTTTGTTAGCTGTGCCCCTATATTGTGTAGTCTAGGTTTTTCATTTTTTTTCTTGGTTGATTTTTCCTTTATTTTTTGGTTGGTTTTATTCTTCGTAATTAGGCGCTTAGTAACAAAATGGCTAATAAGTATTTTGTGTAAAATTAATAAAGATTTTTCCAAGTTAATTAAATGAATAAAATGTTAGCAAGATAACAAGTTCATGTTTTATCACTAGAAGAAAACTAGTTTATATATATATATTACAAAAATACAAAGTTCTACCAAGTAAATCAATAACTACGAGTTTTTTCAAATACAAAGTTAAATTGACTTTTCTTCGTAAGATATTAACTCACCTCGATAAGCGCGCTTTAAGTAGAGTTGTAAATAATCTAAAATTTGACTAGGACAAATTCTAGAGATTGTAACTAGCACACCTAGATATGGATTGAATATTGGTGCTAAGTCAGAAATTCTCAATTGTAGGATTTCGAGGACTGTACTAGCATCATCCCGGAACCAATATCGAATCCAGTCATAAACAAAGGCAAGTACAATTTGTGTTAGTTTACCAATTATTTAGTAATCGTTTTATTACAAGTTTAAACCACGATGCAATACGGAACTCTCTCTGAGAGCATTGACTGATTAACTGTTGGGTACTGGGGGAGTAGTGTAATGAGTATGACCACATCCAAAGTAGTATAATGACTGTATTAGCTTATCCCTCATACACACGGGGATAAGCCATATCATATCAATATGATACAACTGTACAACCCAATCCGGTCATATTCATTGCCTATTCACATCATAATGTTTTTAACTGCCGGAGAACTATTTATTTCAAATTGTTTAAAAGTACATAACTCTATTATTATTTCAATTGTTGGATTATCATGAATTGTACTTTGCTCCCTCCTGACTGGAGATCCAATATTTTAGGTGTCACTGATGATTGCTGAGCTATAGCACAATAGCTACTATGACCCAGTACCATATTTTTGCTGTGTTACCGGAGACCCCTTGGAGGACGCAGATCCTGAGGCTGACGAGACAGCCATTCCAGCTAGTTGTCGTTTTAATTCGAGTTTTTTTATTGGAATTTTTGTAGACTTGAATTCAGTATTTCCTTTCAGCACTTTTAATTTCAGATGTATTCTATTTTGTTGATTAATAAAAGTTTTAAAGTTCCCGTATATAAATGTTGTGACAAATGTATAGATGTTGTTGTGAATTCCTGCTAATCGAACAGCTTACTGCTGCCGTCTCACAATGGTGCAGGCTGGACATGATCCGGTTCGACCCAATTATTTGGGATCGGGTCGTGACATGTTTTTAGTGGTGGCCTATACAGGTCAAGAACAACAACTTAGGAAAACATACCTAGAAATATTTAGAACACTAGAACATTAATTTGTCACAACATAGGACCGAAATATATATTATAAATAAATATTTTTGGTTGTTATAGACTGGTAGGCTACCTTGCTTATGTTTGCTTCCTAAACCTTTCAGACTATGACTAGAGGAAAGACAACTCGTTCAAGTCCTGCTGATGACAAGGTGTTATCTCCAGATCACACCCCTCTTTCTCAGGCCCGTTCTAACCCTTCTCCTTTGTAGCTCATTAATCCCCCCTTTGCTGCACAAGTCCCCAG
This sequence comes from Iris pallida, assembly GCA_029216955.1. Classification (NCBI taxonomy): domain Eukaryota; kingdom Viridiplantae; phylum Streptophyta; class Magnoliopsida; order Asparagales; family Iridaceae; genus Iris; species Iris pallida. Next base: position 4,405,065 of record JANAVB010023995.1, on the reverse strand, counting down.
CACAGCTCATACTACAGCCGAACATATTCCGCCCACGGTAATTTCACCATCTCCTGTTATGATAGTCACTCCTCTCGCCCCACCAGTACCAGCAGACACCTCCCAAATGGTTGCCTATTTCAAGAAATCCTGGAATCCCAAAAGGCCCAAGCCGAGGCCCAGCAGAAACAGATTGATATCACGAGAGATGTTATGAAGGATGTCAATGACGTAGCCTTAGCTATCTTAAACCGAGTTGGTGCGGAACCTCACCCTAGGAGGGATACCCCTGAATCTAGAAGATATTTAGGTCCCATCAAGTACTCTACTTCCCGACAGTCATGTCGTAAGAAGCTATTGGCTTGTGCCTACTGCAAGAGGCCTGGTCCCCTAGCCAATAGTTGTCGCAAGAGATTGGGACAATGTTTGGCATGTGGATCCGCTGAACATCGGGTAAAGGACTGCCCCTTATCTTTCTATCGTACCAGAGCACCTATCCCAGCAACACCTGCTACGCCACAACCTAGGGACTCTCTTCCTATCGAGCAGACCTTGCCTCCTACACCTACTGCAGAAAGGCATGATGCAGACTCGAGGATCATAGAAGAAGATGAAGCAGTTGGAGACTGCTCGTGCAAGAGCCAGAGCCATGAAGACTAGTACCTAGAACTGCTGAGTAGCATTATCTATTGTTATAAGAAGTTGTAACTGGATGTCCTTAGAATAATCATGAGAGTCTTGCTGCAATTCTCCAATATGAATAAAATTCTTGGTTACACCTTTATGGTAGATATCTTTCCCAAAGTCTTTCTCCTACGATACAATTTCTGAAAATTGTAATCTTAATGAGAAGGTATGTAAGACGGTATTTATCAAGGATATATTGGTGATTAAGAATTGGAAGAATAGAATTTTGGAATACCCAGATATTAGTTGGTACTTATAACAATTGGGAGTGATAATGACATAAGGAGTGAATTTTGACCTTAACCAGTTTAGGCCGACTGTATGATGGTATATGTTAGTACATATTTTATTTCCTAGATTTTTGTATCTTGTAGCGTCCCATAATTTTCGGGAATTATTTCCTTCCCATATCTTTAACAGATTTTTAGCATCCCTTAGGATCTATACTTTTTCGCTATTTATGGACCAATATTAGAACTCTTCAATCTCCTTCGTCAGCAAACCTATTTTTCAAACTTCTCCACTAGTCGATCAAATCTTATTTCTCTATCTTTATTTGGAATCCAGACTCGTTCGCTATCTAGAGTTTCTAATTCTAATAAACCCTTATCTATCCGAGTACTTCTACGACTAGCGTATCCAACCATTCGCCTTAACCTCATTTTAATTGACTTTCTCGGAACTAATCCTGAACCAAATTCTTCTGGAACTATAAAGCCTCAAGGTTAATTATTACCAAAAGAATTGGTTCAGCTTAGTTAGTTCATGATTTCCCTAAAAGATATTTTCAAAAATACTTTCGACACTGATTGTTATCTCCTAGGTTATTCCAAATATTTTATTTTGATCCCCTCCACTCAACCTGAAACCCTACTCTCTCTATGCAACTTCTTGATCAATTCAAGGCATAGACAGCTTTTAAACTCAATGCTTGAGTATCGTGAAGTACGAACAGTCAGAGAATTAATTTCATCCTATTATTAAATCTTCTTTAAATCATTGAAAAACTTTTAAATTGTTGAACCATCCCCTTGTTGGCTTTACTAAACCATTTTAACCTGACTCCCTTGAATCCATAAAGACATACTTCTTTTGTGTCAACCCTACTTACCCATCACATTCTCAAAACTTTCCTTGGATAAGAAATTATTTCTTCAAATAATTTTGGTAAACGTCTGTATCCTTTAAGTGATTTGTCGGAAATATTCTCATTGGCTTCTTCAACTCAACTCAAAGCTCTGATTCTTCTACCTTATCCTGTGTCCAACTCAATTAGTCATACTCAAGTTTGATCAATTTTTTCAAAATCAAATCTCTTAAATCTCAAGAGCTACTGGAACACATATTTATCCTGATAAATTTTTTTGAAACTAGAAGAACATACATCAACATCTTTCCTATCATGACTAGAACCTTAGAACTCGTTTGAATTTTTCGAAAACTCCTTTGAAATTCTTATGGACAAAGTTTGGGAAATTATTCCGTGGCCTAATATGACTTCGCAAATTGCGTTATAGTCAATTGTCTGAATTATGGAAACTACGAGTTTACTACAGCCAATTGTGCACTGGCGAGGCAAAAGACTCTAAAGTTGAAGCAATTTTGGGTGTTCATAGGTTTCCGGATATTATTGTGACTGTCCTAAATGCACCATGTTGATCTTCTATGTTGCTTAACCATGAAATGGATAAAGTTGAAAGATTACTAGGTAACCTAAAATTATTCAAGTTATTGGGTCAAAAATTCACTGCAGTCAGGTGCACTCTGGCGAGGCATAAATTTGAGACAAAGTGACTTCAAACATATTTGGTTTCCGAATATTATTCAGACTATATTCATATCATGGTTGTCTGTTGCACCATCAAATCATTCTGACTTTTGCCTGATTAGAGGATTTATATTTCTAGCGGTTTTCTCCATTTCCAGAAATCTCTTGTCACAACCAGAAAGAAAAGATTCCCTATAAAATTCTACTTGATTTTCCTAGAACTTATCCGGACCATATCAATCTCTATTGGTTCAATTCCTTTCAAGGTTCCATTTTTAGGGTGTTGCATATTTTTGTGGGTAGTTATATATTTTTGCAGCTATATGAAGTTGGTTGATAGTTCTATGTGGGGAAAACCTAGATAGTCACCTAGCAACCTTATTGCATTAATCTGATAAAAGCACACTTAGGGGATCAATATTATTCTAATGAGATTAGATAGCTAAGGGTACCAAAGGGTAGCATGACAAGGCACAAAAGCAAGTTAGTCTAGAGAGAATTATAAATTGTGGTTCATTTAGGAATGAATCATTCGTGGAGCATATTAGTACTTGGGTATTGGATTTGGTGAATGAAAGAAGGTGATGATTTTGAATTTTTATGATTTGGGAAAAATAAGTTATGGCAGGATGGGAGGAGCCTTAGAGGATCAAGGGTGATGATGGTAAGAGCTAGTAATTATGACGTACAAGTAATTGATGGAGCGTACGTTGCAAGCAATATGAAATTGCATCGCTTAGTAGATATCGAATCGACTAGCAAGATGAAGAAGTTTAGATCCTACCCGAAGATTATATGTACGGATGTAAAGAGTAAGTTCGCACAACCATTCCTGTGGCTGACAATTCAGAAATAGACGCAAAATTTTAATTATGGGCTATGACTGTATTTCTAAGGAGGGAAGACTGTTGATCCGAAGGAAGTGCATGAATTGATCAAATTAGACTATCTAGAGGTTGCCAACATTACTAAGAGACAGTAAAGGAAGCTTTGGTCTACATGTAGAGATTTTGATCATTCCCCTAGTAGTACCCTCTGAATTTCGAGGACGAAATTTCCTAAGGAGGGAAGGTTGTGAAACCCGCTTCCTGGGTTAGTTTAATTGTTTTTGTTAAATAATTTTTTATTTGTATTATTACTATTATTATTATTATATTGTGGGTTCGAAATTATTTTCAAAATAATAATTAGGATTTTTGTTTGCGAGACCGAGCCTGGACCAGTTTTTCGAAACCCAATTCCGTTCCGAACCAATTCTTTTTTACTTTTTTTAAATCCTGGTTATATATATATATTTATTATTAGTATTTAAAAAAATAATAGATAAAAACTCGTTGGTGCTGGTCACCCACGACCAGCACCCTACCTATTCTTTTGGATCCCCATTCTCTCTCCTCCACAGACCATTTCTCCTCCACACGTTTGCACTCTCTCTCTCACAGGAGCAAAAACCCTCTCACTCCCAAACTTCTCTCCACCGAGCCACCCACTCCGGCCCCCTCTACCGGACCCGCCTCCCAAGGCCACCTGAGCCCCGAGCCTGAGCCGCATCCACGCCCGACGTCGGACCCGCGCCCCCAGGCCGTGCGCCTCCCCGCGGCTCCTTCCGGCGCCGTCTCCCGGCCGCCTAACTCCGGCACCCCCGCCATCCTGTCCACCCGCGCCCCTCTGCCCGCCTCCAGCACCGCCTCCGGCCTCCGTCGGATCTCCCGCGCGCCCCCGCGGCTGTGCCCTAGCTGCTGTCCCGCGGCGACGCTCCCCGGTCGGCCCCCTCAGCCCCTCTCGGCCGATCTCCCCTCGCCGCTGCTGTCCCGGCCCTTTCCGGCCAGTAGCCCACGCCAGCGCCGCTCCTCGAGTGCTCCAGCGTGTCCCGCGGATTCTTCGAACCTGCTGTCCGCATTTTCTGCGGTTTCGTTGTGCCGATTCCGCTGCTGTTCGTATTTATTTTTTATATTTTCATCTGAGAGCTCTAGCCGAGAAACTCAAGGTATAATTCCTGTCCCGTTCCATTTTCGGTAGTCGATGATGAGGATTGGTCCCCGATTCCTTCCCAGGAATTCGGTTTTTAGGTAGACGTCGTAGTTTCGGAGTTTCCGAAAATATTATGTGATTTCTTGCTGTGTTGGTTTGGATTTTCAAAATTTTGGCATTCCCGATTTTATTTCGGGTTTTTCGATTCTGCTTCGGAAATGTTTTTTGTATATATATTTTCTATATAAGTGTGTTCCCTGGTTTGGGACTTTTATTATGGGTGTTTTGGCGCATTTTTTCAGTTTTGGGTTATCCCGAATATATAGGGAATGCTGCCCAAATTTTTATAAAAACTTTATAAAGGAATTTTAAATCGGTTTTCGAAAATTATTTCAAATCGGATTTTTGGGCGACGACCGTACCGGTCCGTGGGCCCTAGCGAAATGCAAACGAAACCGGTTTTACCCGGACGTTGAGGCATTAGCTAAAAATAGCGACGATTGGACCAAGTCTGAGACTCCTAAGATTTAATTTAATTTATTTTTAGTTTTGTTTTCGATATTTAAAATACGAGACATACAGAACTAACTAATTTTCTCTTATTTTATTTATGTAAAGTTTGTAAGGGCATAAGCCCATATTTCTATTTTGTTAGCTGTGCCCCTATATTGCGTAGTCTAGGTTTTTTATTTTGTTTTCTTGGTTGATTTTTCCTTTATTTTTTGGTTGGTTTTATTCTTCGTAATTAGGCGCTTAGTTACAAAATGGCTAATAAGTATTTTGTGTAAAATTAATAAAGCGTTTTCCAAGTTAATTAAATGAATAAAATATTAGCAAGATAACAAGTTCATGTTTTATCACTAGAAGAAAACTAGTTTATATATATATTACAAAAATATAAAATTTTACCAAGTAAATCAATAACTACGAGTTTTTCCAAATACAAAGTTAAATTGACTTTTCTTCGTAAGATATTAACTCACCTCGATAAGCGCGCTTTAAGTAGAGTTGTAAATAATCTAAAATTTGACTAGGACAAATTCTAGAGATTGTAACTAGCACACCTAGATATGTATTGAATATTGGTGCTAAGTCAGAAATTCTCAATTGTAGGGTTTCGAGGACTGTACTAGCATCATCCCGGAACCAATATCGAATCCAGTCATAAACAAAGGCAAGTACAATTTGTGTTAGTTTACCAATTATTTAGTAATCGTTTTATTGCAAGTTTAAACCACGATGCAACACGGAACTCTCTCTGAGAGCATTGACTGATTAACTGTTGGGTACTGGGGGAGTAGTTTAATAAGTATGACCACATCCAAAGTAGTATAATGACTGTATTAGCTTATCCCTCATACACACGGGGATAAGCTATATCATATCAATAGGATACAACCGTACAACCCAATCCGGTCATATTCATTGCCTATTCACATCACAATGTTTTTAACTGCCGGAGAACTATATATTTCAAATTGTTTAAAAGTGCATAACTCTATTATTATTTCAATTGTTGGATTATCATGAATTGTACTTTGCTCCCTCCTGACTGGAGACCCAATATTTTAGGTGTCACTGATGATTGCTGAGCTATAGCACAATAGCTACTAGACCCAGTACCATATTTCTGCTGTGTTACCGGAGCCCCCTTGGAGGACGCAGATCCTGAGGCTGACGAGACAGCCATTCTAGCTAGTTGTCATTTTAATTCGAGTTTCTTTTATTGAAATTTTTGTAGACTTGAATTCAGTATTTCCTTTCAGCACTTTTAATTTCAGATGTATTCCATTTTGTTGATTAATAAAAGTTTTAAAGTTCCCGTATATAAATGTTGTAACAAATGTATAGATGTTGTTGTGAATTCCTGCTAATCGAACAGCTTACTGCCGCCGTCTCACAACGGTGCAGGCTGGGCATGATCCGGTTCGACCCAATTATTTGGGATCGGGTCGTGACAATCTCCGTCACCAGAGCTCCGCCATCAGGAGGCCAAAGTCATCCACCTCTACCGATCGTCGACGGATGGATGTCGGTTACCAGAAGCTCGCAGTGCCTCGGCTAGGCTTCGCCGACCGGGTCTAGCCGATCGAGAATGAAGAAGAGCCACCACGAGCCGGAGGAGCATGTCACCACCTCCACGTTCATCGCACCAGAGGAGTCGACTTGCCATCTTCTTCGAGTCGAACCTGACCGCTGGCGCACCGTCGGCCGGAGCCGCCACTCGTCGTCACGAGGTCTTCCACCACCAGATCCGAGTCAGATTGGTAGATCTTAGCCACCCTCATCATCGTAGCAGACCCCGACTACTATGCCGAGCCGGCCTTGACGACCACACCATCCAGTCGTCGGGATCCTTGCCGTCAGGAGCCGCGTGGATCGATCCCTGCCATGGTTGGTTGATCTTTCGAGGCGCCTCGATCCTAGCGCCGCCATTCCGAACTCATCTCCTCCGATGGGTTCCCCGAATTTCTAGAGTTCCTCATTGAGTCGCATCTGCGTGTCCTTTTCGCGGCTCCGTCCACCGGGTCGTCAAATTCCTCATGTCCGGATCCGGACACCAAACTCGCCGACCAAGCGCTTGAGTTCATCACTCCGGTAAATTCTCGACCCTTCTTTCCTTTCATTTTCTTCTTTGTGTTCTAGAGTTTCATTTTGTGAGAAATAGAGAGGGGGCTGTGATGTGTTAGAAATAATTGGGGTTGCTTGTCTGGTAGAGAAATAAAGTATGGGTGAGTAGTGTTCGGCTGCTGAATGGAGCTTTTGAGTGATAAGAGTGAGAGAAAAAAATTAGAATTATGGAAGAAGATGATGATGATGGGATTCTGATGGTCGGCTAGAATTATATTAGGAAGAATTAATTGGCTCTTCGAAGGATGTGCCAGACTTGGCTCTTCGAAAAATGAAGAGACATCTGATGCACCTCTCGAGTTTTAGTGAGTCACATTTGTGACACAGTAGTTAGGTTTAGTCCTGTGCGTAAGAATTTGAGTATTCTCGAGCCTTTAGTTTTCTCGGTCCAGTATATTATGGTTGTGGGCCGGTTAAGTTATCAGAATGTGGGCCAGTAGAGACTGTGGTTTATATAGAATTAGATTTTTACAGTTGCAGCAGTTGTGAGGTGGGCCGAGTGTAGTCTATTATGTTTTTATATAAGTAGAAATACTAGGATAAGGAGTTGGGCTTGATTTTGGTTACTTAGAAAGAAGAGAGCTGTAGTAGTATTGTTGTTACTCCTACTGTATTATTATCATAGGTAAATATTTTTCCATAGAAATATTTTGGTAAATGATTAGCTATATATGTTTTGCTTCTCTGATAATTAGATAAAATATTAAATACAAATTTTGTAAATATTTTCTTTAACAAGTATTTTTACAAATGTTCTATAAATAAGTTTTTCTGTAAATTGCTAGATAATTACTTTCTTGGCAAATTTTGTGGTAAACCTCATTTCCAAAGGAAGATTACAGTATTTTCTAAATAAAATGATTTTGTGAAAAATAGCTAAAGCATTCACTTTGTTAATATAAATAACTTCTAAAAATGAATAAATTAAGATCTTTAAATGTATATATATTGTATATATAATTATTATTAGCTAATATTGAATATTATTAATTGCTTTCCTTTATTACTAAATGGTAAATTAATAATTTCTTATAAAAGTATTTTTGTGACTAAAACTATTTTAAAAGTTATTAAACTATTTTCATAGTAAATAGTTAGATTTTTTATTAGAAAAATATTAGATATTTATTGTAGTGATTTCAACCCTAACAAAATTGTACAAAATATAACAGGTGATCCTTTACATCCATGCAGTACTACTCACGTGCTTCCAAGGCGAGGCAAGTACACTGACTCGACTTGTACTTTGTACTTCTGTCTTACATCCATGTGCCATGTTCTCATATCGGACACGAGATACACACGATTATCTTGTACATTGTTCATTGCTTGTGAGTCATTGTTTATTGCAGGAATTGGGGAAAATATTAGCTTTTGTGTGACTACACCCAACATAGGTATTGTGGATAGCCTAATCGTACACTTTACGTACGATTAAGCCGGACCTTATAAAATTGATTGACTCATTGATTGATTGTGCTCCCTAGCCGGTCACACATTAGTTTAATATTTCAAATTGTCACACTTGCATATTGATTATCGTGTTCATTGCCTTGTTCATTGATAGCCGTGTTCATTGTCTAGCATATTGATTGTCGTCCATTGCCTGCAGTTTTATATTTCATTTCTGGTACCATAGTTTCATTTTTAGTTCTGTTATTCTGGTTCACCTTGTATTATGTACCACAGATTACATTGTATATTGTCTTGTCAGGATTGTACTTTGCTTTTTTCCTGACATGATACGTTGCAGGTGAGCATGAGGCTACATGGAGCATGTGATTGCATTGGATATTGCAGCTTTTACTTTATTTTATTTTCTGGAGATTGTATTTTGGATATTCATTATTGTATATTTATTTTATTTGACCGAATTTGTCTCCGGATGACTTTGTATAAAATGACTTGATGGTATTGGTGATCATTCTGGGAACGTTATAAAAGCTGTATTTGTTTACATTACATTGTGACTTGGAGTTTTTCCTAGTATTTTACAACTTACTTCATCGTGTCCATCGACGAAGGCTGGACGTGTCCGACTCGTATCCGATTATTCGGGAGCGGATCGTAACAGTGTCATCTAGCTCTGTAGGGTATATATAATATGTGTAAATACCACTTTCCAACATAGGGTGGTAATTTTTCAGGTTGATTATTCTTTTTATATATATTATTTTATATTAGTGGTTGCGTAGAATGTGGCTAGCCAATTAGATTTTATAAGTGTTAGTACTAATTATTATTAGTCATGACTTTAGTAATTAGAATTAATTAAGTTTAATTGTCATGAAAGGATTAGTCCTTTTAGTTCTAGAGATTCCTTCCTTTAGTTAATTAAATTTCATTCATGACAAATGGAAAGGGAAAAACTTGATATTTTGGCATGACCAAAACCTTACTATAAGAGATAATTTTTAATTATAGATTCATTCATTCATTCCTTTTCACTCATTATTTTTTCAAAACTTCTTTTCCAAGAAAACCCAATTTTCTACCAACTCCACTCAATCATCTTCCAATTCTAGTCATCATCACCATCATGAAAGTCTAGAGCATTAAAGAGCACAAGGAGATCCATAGGAGAGAAGCTTGCTAGGAGATCGTGTCTGACTCATCCCTTTCATGTCTAAATTTGGAGTTCTCCAAAGGTGGGACACACGAGTTGGGTAAATCTCTATTCTTCACCAATTTCATGGTTAGGAACACCCATTGAACCCGTAGGAACCTTTTCAAAGGTGGATTTGACTTCCTAATGACAGATCTAGGTATTAGAAGCTTTTAATTTGGTAGATCTAGGTTTTATCATGAGTATGTTGATTTCTACGTTCAATTTATATTTGTTACGAATTTGTGACCACCAAGTGTTCGATGCGTGTCCCCAAAGGAATTTTTTGTGTCCTTTTTGAGTCAAAAATCAGTGTGTGTCCTAAATAGGATACATAACATTGTGTTATGGTATCTCATGATACGCACGGTTATATTTGAGTGTATACATATGTTCTTTTGTCCAAAATAACCTAAATTCATCATATTCATTCTTGTTTTTAGCAGCCATAGCAACTTAGAAATGCCATAACTCCTAACTCAGGACTCCGATTAATTTTCCTTTTTTAAAGAACCGTATCGAAGTTAGCTTTCCAAATATATATATATTAATAGGCCAAATTTATTCTGAAACTTTCTGTAAAACTGTTTGAGTGTCAGGTGACCAAATGACAAACACGTTTCGATGTTTTTGCGATTCCGAGAGCTTTCAGACATGAAAATACGTTATGTTTGAAGTTTCGAAAAGCTGATACGAAAGGCTACGATATACTTTAATCCTAGAATTTAGTAAATAGGTCTAATAGGTGCAATATTTGTTTTAAGTAGAAAAATGACTATATGATATAGACATTTTGTGTATCTTATGAGCCTATGTATTATAGATATCAAGTGAGTGTAGGTATCATAGTTTGTCAGGTGTATATATATATATATATTTTTGTCAGGTGTATATATATATATATATATATATATATATATATATATATATATATATATATATATATATATATATATATATATAATTTTTAGGTAATATATGTTAGTGTTGATACAAGTGGTTATCAAATGAGCCAAGTATAGATAAGTTATGTGTCATTATATTAAAGTTTGGGGCAAGGTACTAGTGTGATACTTGGGTACCATGAGGGTATTGTTATCATAGCACTCAAGTATCATGAATAAGGGTAAGTGAGTATTAGGACTTGAGTAAGGTATCATATTTGGTATCAAGTATTAGTATTAGAGTTAGTTGGATACTGGGAGGATAAGGTATTGGTCAAGATACTAAGATATTGGGTATTAGAACTAGATAATGGATAATATTAAGATGTCAAGTGCCAATAGTAGGATGAGTGAGTCCATGTGTGTATGATTGGTAGGATATGGTAAGCATAGGATATCTTGCGATAATTTGGATAGGTAATAGAATAGAAAGATATATTGATATATAGATATATAGGTAAACATATTGCTATAATCTATAACTATACATGTCATAGGGTAAAAATATATGTATCTTGGTATTAATTGTAGGTAACCTATGATACATATCTAGCTATGCATATATGTATCAAGGATTAAAACTAGATATCTATAGGTATATGTACATATAAAAATAAGATACTAGAATTCATGCTATGCTATATACGGTATAGGTAAGATAACCAGGATATGGTGTAAATACGGGATGATTAATGAATTAAGGTATCATAACATATCATAGTATAGGGTATGTCAAGTATTAGGTAGAACATGGTATCCTAAGGATATGGTATATATATACATATATATATATATATATATATATATATATATATATATATATATATATATATATATATATGTGTGTGTGTGTGTGTGTGTGTGTGTATATGTATATGTATAGGTAGTTAAAGTAATTCTAAGTGTAAAGATAAATATCTTAGTAGCAAGGTAAGCCATGGATATACATAGGATAGTAAGGGTACAATATCATATATATTTTTATATAGGTATCATATAGATACCAATATTACACACACACACACACACACACACACACACACACACACACATATATATATATATATATATATATATATATATATATATATATATATATATATATACGTACAGTATAAGGGATATATTATACAATGTGCATATGGTATAGGGATATCTTTATGTACTACGACATGTAGGGTATATAGATATATATAGTATATGAGTAAGTGAGTAACCTAGCACCATAGGTAAGTGTAGACAAACATGCGTGAGGATATAATAATAGGTAAATGGTTAGGGATATGGGTATATAGTAGGATATATGGATATATGTATATTATATAGGTAAATGGTAAATGTTTAGATATGGGTAAAGGACATATTGGTATATGTTATGGATGTGTAAAGAGAATGGTATATCACTACCAGAATAAGTCGTTTTAGCGACGCCTAAAGACGTCGCTAAAACGACAAATTACGTCGCTAAAAATATTTACCGACGCAATTACCGACGTTTTGGACTTGTCGCGGAAACGTAAGTCGCTGATACGCTTACCGACGTATTATTACGTCGGTATATCCTGAGATATTACCGACGTCTACCGTCGTTTCGTCGGTGGATTAGCGACGTGTTGAAAGTCGCTACACGTCGGTAAAATCCTGGGAACTTACCGACGTTTACCGTCGTTTAGTCGGTGAATTAACGTCGTTGAAAATGTCGCAAAACGTCGGTAAAATACTGGAAATTTGCTGACGTTTACCGTCGTTACGTCGGTGGATTGGCGACGACTATTATGTCACTAAATGTCGGTAATTCCTGGGATTATTACCGACGTTCACCGACTTTTACCGACGGTCTCCGACGTATAAGGACGTTGGTAAACATCGGTACCCTGGAAAATTTTGCAGATTTATCGACGTTGACTGACGCAAACGTACGTCGGTGGACGTCGGTAAACGTCGATAAACGTCGATAAATCTGCAAAAAAATTAAAAAATAAAATACAGAATGTCCTTTTCTCCCTGCAGTTTAAAAAGATAACCATAAAGACACAGTATAACAGATATCCTTTTCTCCCTGGGTTCGCCGACCCCTTCGGTGGAACACTCAACACCGGTAAACCTAAACCACAGAAGCACATTAACATCCAATTGAAACGAATAATAACATAAACAACAGTATAACACAATGTAGCAGGCAACAAATAGAATGGGATCCAACAAATAGAATATGATCAAACAAATAGAAAAGGCACAACCAACAAGTATCCAAATAACCAAGTCTACACCAAATAACAAAGTCTACAACCAAATAACCAAAGTCTACACACAACCAACAAATAGAATATGATCCAACAAATAGGATCCAAACATCCAAGTCTACACAACCAACAAATATCCAAGTCACAAACAAAGGATCAAACAAACACAAACAAACAGTCCTAAATAGGACTACTAGGGATCTGGTGCAGGAGGGGCACCGCCACGACGAAGGGATAAGAACAACTCATACTCCTTAAGTGAAATCGATACCGATGGAGCAGGCAGTGACGTCGGTGGAGTCGGTATCGATGAAGAAGGCAGTGGAGGCGACAGAGTCGACGACGATGAAGGCGCACCCGGAGGACCAGCACGCTCCAATGCTGTAAGTCGCTGGTTGTATGAATCCATGGTAGATAACAGTCTATCACTGCTCTGGACCATCGAATTCGTCACCAATCTCAGCCTATCGGTCATGGTCACCTGTGCTGTTTGCAGCTCCGTCACCGTGCACTATAACCCTCCAATGTTGTGCTCTGTCCTCTCAGTCATCTCCATGAGCTCCATAATGCCGCGGTCGAGTGCATCCAATCGTGCTAACAGCACAGGATCGTCCGTAGGGTGCTGAGACTGCTCCTCGATCCGTCGTAGCAGGTCATCACGGAGAGACTCCATCATCTGATAGACTCGGGCAGACTCCTGGGACGGCTGTGGACCATGCACACTAGCAGGAGATGCCCTAGAGGACTGGGTCGCAACTAGGGTGCCATAGGATCCCGTACCGTAGTACGTACCCCTATGGAGTCCACCAGCGGCGGTCATCCACAGCTCGTCCGCCGACGGAGCTTGAGTGGGCTGCGAGAAAGTACCGGCCTCTCCTGCATTAGGTGCACTAGCAGCCGCCCGTTCCCGCAGCCTCTGATACTCGGCCTAGAAAGTATAGATAGTACTCTATAATTTCTAATTAATGTACTTATTATTACTAACTACATGAAGCATCATATTTACTAAGTTATATTAAAATTGACACGAAGTATTAAATTAAGATAACGTATTGTAATACTTACATAGGTCTTCTCGGTCCTCTCGTCAATAAGGCCTTCACCCTTCCGATGGGTGGCCAGGAAGACGGTCACCATGTCGGCGTTACCGACCTTCCTTACCTGTAATTAAATATATTATCTTAGTAATAATTTATCGAATTTGTATTAAAATAATATTTCTAAAAGAGAAAGACATACAAGACGACAAAAATGTTCCATCATCGGAATCGACCCACCGCACCACTTCGAGGCATGTTGCCTAGCCGCCTTGGCCTTCTCCGACTTCTCCTTGTACCTTGGCTCGTCGAATCGAGCCTTCATCGCATTCCACTGATCAGGGGTGATCCAACCTTGGATCGGCTTTCCGGCACGATCACGATCCTTCTGATCATTAATAGCATCGCGGATCAGCTTGGCAGCGGCGGCAGGAAACATCCCCTCGATAAGCTCGGTCTAGTGTAGTGGATAGAAAAATATATCCTACAAGAGCGCAAATCAAATATTTATCAGTTATATATAATATGAATTAATTATATGATTCATATTAAAAGCAAATCTATTTTAACCTTGAAGCGCGTAAACCAGTAGTTCTTCCTTTCGTCTGGAGCATCAGAGTAGTTAATCCAAGGACCACCATAATTATGCCTCAGCATGTAGCCTAGGCATCTCTGTACCTCTGGAGGACGATATCTATACAGACATATTATATTCATGAAAAAAGTTAATTTATGATAAAAACAGAAAAAAATTATAAACCAAAACACCTACTTTGTACCGTCGACCCAGATCTCCGTCCTCATCTCCTCCGGAGGTGCGCACGCATCATCTGTATGATGCTGGTCGGCCATCGGCACAGCCTCCGCCATCTGCTCATCCGTCTCCATCGTCGTATCAGTAGCAGGAATGCTAGACGGGCGAGCACTCTCATTAGGCCTGGAACTACTCATCCCAGGAGATATGTCACGTGACGTCGTCCCAGCAGACCCAGCTACTGTCTGATATGTCGGAGTAATTGGCGACGATGATCCAGAGCCGGTACCAGTAGGAGGTACCAAAGAAAAACCCGTCCTCTAGCAGTACCTGTAGGAAGTACCAGAGGATCATGACCTCGTCGTCCCCCTTTTCGGAACGATCTGCGACGACCTGCCATACCTGATAACAACATATGATAATACAACAAATAATAGAGACTAGAAATATGAAAGTACAACAAAGACAAAAATAATAACCAAGACAACATATGATGATACATTCTACAATAAACATCTAAGTCCAGATAATATATTCTAGAAGAAACATCTAAGTTCAGATAAGTATATCTCTCTCAATCATCTTCAGAATAATCATCTTGTTCATCTTCCTCGACCTCATCTTTCTCTTCCTCCTCATCTTCACTTTCATCTTCGCCTTCGTCGGCTTCGTCTTCCTCTTCGGATAATTCTACATCTTCTACATTATGTGTCGTGTAATACGTAACTTCCGTGGAGTCTACATCGACAATATTGGTTACAAGAGGTAGCTCGTCCTCCTGGTAAGCTTTTTCGTCAACATCAAAAGTATCTCTAGCTTTAGTCTTGCATGCTGCCCACCAGTCAGACTTCGTTGCTCTCCGTCTCGGATAAGCTATAAAGTACACGAGATGAGCCTGAGTTGCTAGGACAAACGGTTCATAGCCTTGATATCTGCGCTTGTAGTTTATATCCACAAGACCATGCTTGTCAATTTTCCAACCTTGATTTTCAATCGGATCGAACCATTCACACTTGAACAACACGATCTTTGCAGGTTCTCTGCCATTATTATATGACAACTCCACAATCTCTCGCAAGATGCCAAAGAAATTATTTCCTAGATCGACGTCTTTGTAGTTCGAAGACTTGATACACAAACAACTGTTTTTCGTGGAATCAAGATCCAGGAAGCTGTCTCTGATCGGAGCATTTGTCGACTTGAACCGAAAGCTATTGACACAGTAACTTAGCCATATTTTAACAAAAGTAATTGGTCCCTTGGCAAGAGTTCTATTTAATTCAATCTCGGATGAAATTAGACGATCGACCTGAATATCAAAGAAGAGATAATAAGTTATTTATTGTGCAGTTGCATTAGAAGAGGCCAGTAATTACCGAGCTACTTATATATTCGCTCAACCAAGAAGGAAAATGACGTTTCATTTCTTGTTCTAATATTTCGTCTGTTAGGTAGGGTCTAACTAGCCTCAACTCATCATTATATGTGCTAGAAAAAAACGAAGCAACCGCCGATTAGTACAATAATATTAGCTTATACTATTACATTGAGATGACGTAAACTCATCATTCCTTACTTACCCCTCTAGCTTCTCCACTTCATCCTCGTCGCAATTGAGTAATACATACAACTGAGCAGCCCATAGCTCTTCGTCATTCAAATATCTCTTCTTCATTTTTCCCGAAGGCTTTCCGGACGTATTGAATACTTTCAGTATTCCATCATTAAATTCTTGATATCCGTCGTCGTTTCTCGGAGCCCTCGTTCTATTCGTAGCAACATGAGGTTTGAAATAGGAGGAGCAAAAATTTGTAATCTCTTCGAGAATATAGGCTTCACAAATAGAACCCTCGACCCGAGCCTTATTTTTCACCTTTCTTTTTAGGTGATTCAAATATCGCTCGAACGGGTACATCCATCGATATTCGACAGGTCCACCAACACGTGCCTCGTAGGAAAGATGAATCGGCAAATGCTCCATAGAGTCAAAGAATCCAGGAGGGAACACCCTCTCTAGCTTGTACAGTGTTACCGCAATGTCCTTCTCTTACTTTTCTAGACGATCAACGAGCAATTTCTTAGAACAAAGGTCCCTGAAGAATATGCTAAGCTCCGTCAATGGATCCCAAACTGCCTGCGGTAAGAATTCTCGAAATACAATCGGAATTAACCACTCCATGAATACGTGACAATCATGGCTCTTCATACCTGTCAGTTTGTTCTCCTTGAGGTCGACGCATCTTCTCAAGTTTGAAACATACCCATCTGGAAATTTTAGACCTTGAATCCACCTACAAAGCCTCACTTTATCCTCCTTCTCCAGTAAAAAAATTGCCTTAGGCTGCTTCAACTTCCCATTCCCGTCCTCTATCAAATGCAATACAGGACGTCTACATATTTCTTCCAAGTCCAATCTAGCCTTTGGATTGTCTTTCGTCTTCTCCTTTACGTCCATTACAGTATTAATTATGTTGTCAAACACATTCTTCTCGATATGCATGACATCAAGGTTATGTCTAATCAGATTGGTGCTCCAATATGGAAGATACCAGAATATACTCCTCTTCGTCCAGTTATGAGTGCGACCAAATCCGTCACACTTGTAGCCCGTAGCAGGCTGCTCAATAGCTCTTGGTAAATCTTTTACCTCTTCCCATATCGTGTATCCGGGCAACCTTGGCGGGGGATTAGCCTTCTCCACAATGCCAGCACGAAAAGCATTCCTGTTCCTTCGGTACGAATGATCCTTCGACAGGAATTGTCGATGACAATCGAAGAAGTACGGTTTGCCTTCGTGTTTCAAACGGAAAGCCTTAGTGCTGTCCATGCAATATGGACATGAAAGACGACCATGCGTGCTCCATCTAGATAACATTCCATAGGCCGGAAAGTCATTGATGGTCCACATGAGTGCTGCCCGTATCTGGAAATTTTGTTTTCTAGATACATCTACGTGTTGGAACCTACTTCCCACAGATGATTCAACTTATCAATCAATGGCTGTAAATATACATCGATGTTTCTTTTCGGATTGTTCGGACCTGGGATAATAACGGTGAAGAACATATACGGAGTCTTCATGCACATCCAAGGCGGTAGATTGTACGGGGTGACGATCATAGGCCAACACGAATACTGGGATCCCGAAAGTTCGAATGGGCTAAAACCGTCAGAGAAGAAATCCAATCTGACATTACGCGGATCAGAAGCAAAATCTGGATACTCTCGATCAAAGTGCTTCCATAATTCTCCATCAGATGGGTGATCCAACACTCCTTCGGTATGTTCCCGCTTATGCCAACTCATGTTTTCTGCAGTTTTCTTCACCATAAACAACCGCTGCAACCGCGGCGTCAACGGCAAGTAGTGCATCGAAGAGGTAGGCTTCCTGGCACCGACAGAATTTTCTCTACCACATGCCTTGTAGCGATTGACACCACAAAATCTGTAGGCGTCTTCATCCTTGTCGACTTTGTAGTACAACATGCACCCGTTGCAACAGGCATCGATTTTTTTGTATCCCATCCAGAGCGATATAACCATCCTCTTAGACCGGTAGAAGTCTTTAGGCAACTTCGCACCCTCAGGCAATATTTTTATAAGCAACTCCATAAGACGGTTGTAGAAATCTTGCGACATGTTAAAATCGGACTTGATGCTCAACAATCTTGTAACCACCTCCAATGGTGAATGATCCTCCCAACCAGGATATAATGGAGTCCTTGTATTCTCCAGCAACTCCATGAACTGTGCAGCATCAGAGTTCGGTGCCTCCTCAGGTGCATTATGATCAGCCGGATCGAAACTAGGCCCGGCCGCGTCAAAAACTATGTTCACCAACCCATCGTCGTAAGGAGCGTTGTTGTGGACATCCACATAAGGCTCGTACTCTGATGCTAAAGACACAAGTTCTCCGTGCTCGCTCCATTGATAGTAATTCGGCGTAAAATCCTTCGAATATAAATGATACGTGACATCCACTTCTGGATGATATTTCAAGTTGCGACATCTCACACATGGACACTTAATTTTGGTACCGTCCATGTACTGAGGGAACGCCTTGGCAAACTGCAGGAACTAGTGTACACCCTCTATGAATTCATCCCGCACACCGCACATGTCATCAGAATGACGGTTGTACATCCAAGTACGATTTTACAGATAGTAATTCAGCTCCATAATTCTGTAAGATAGATACATCAAGGTAGTGAATGATATGCAAGTGTCAAAGCTTTGAAATAGTATCTCAACCGAGGGATAGAGTTAATTGGAGGAAGTTACTGGGGAAAGTGAAGACCGACATAAACTGATAACGCACGAAAATGAGGGTCTCAAAGCTGGAACAAGTCAAGTTGTGCTTTGGAAAAGAACTCTTGCAAGCTCTTTGTTCACAAAGCAAGCTATAAATAGAGAATACAGAACAAATATCGAGTTCATAACTCAAGTATAGAGCATACAAGTGTCGTAAACTCGAAAGATATTTTGCATTCGTTATATCTTGCTTTATGCACAAAGAGCTTAACAAGAATAGAACATATCCAAAACACAACTTTACTTGTTACAACTTTGATCCCCAAATTCTCGTTTGTCAGTTCATGCGGTCTACACTTTTTGCAGTATATGTACACATGACATTTTACGTTAAATGGTCAGAGATTATCGGTCATCTTCTTTTCGCATTACTAACTTTTGTTTCGCGTGTTTGTGCGTGCGGTGTCAGATATTATCACGGCGGCATATCACCCGTGTTTACATAAGGACGTCACTACAATATTTCATATAGGGTTGGTTGCTCGATCGATTTCATTTTTTTACCCAAAATTTTCGTTCTCCCGCCTCCTTTCCCCTCGACGAGCTCCTCCCCCTCGGCGAACCCCTCCCCCCTCAGTGACCCCCTCTTTCATCGGTGCAGCGATCGCGGCGGCATATCACTCAAAGGCTGAGTTTTATAAGTCAAGTTTTAGGATATTAGTCTATATATTATGTATAGTCCAACCGAGTCTACTCTAAGCTAAACTAGTCCAACTTGGTCAAACTAGCCATTTCTAATTTGTATAAGTCAAGTTTTAGGATATTAATCTATATATTATGTATCTAGCTATATTGTATCTAAGCTAAACCGAGTCAAGTTTATACTAACATAACTTTATAAGTCAAGTATAGAGTATTACTAAAAGAACTTTTGGACTTATAGTCCTAGGCATATTGAATCAGATGTTGGCAATTCAGTTGGTTTAGAATGTTAGGTTGCAGATATTGAAGTGGATAGAGGTAAGTTCGAGCAAGTGATCCTTTACAATTAAGACTCTGACACTATGGTCAAGTATCATAACTGAATCCTTCTCCATGTCAAATTAATGATGTTAACCTTAGCTGAGAGTAAGCATTTAATGTTTCTAATTGAGTACTCACCTAGACAGGTTGCACTAATGTTAACAGTAGGAATGATGTTTGGAATGGTTTATGAAGTGGTGAATCAACATTAGGTAGTTGGATTTATTTCAGACAACCATATTAGTATGTGGAGGGCTAAACAATTGGTGTTAGATGTAGACTAACTAAACTGTGAAAGAAGATGGATATTTGTATGAGTTAGCTTCAGTAGAAAGACTGTGACTCTGCATGAGTCATATTAGAGGAGTTACTCTGCATAATCATGTACTAAGTATAAGATATGGGTTAGGGCTTAATGGGCTAAGCTAAGCTAGGAGTCCAATAACACCAATAGTAATGTCTGTAACTAGGGTATTTGTGAATATTATGTATCAATATGAGAATAAAGTTTGGGTAGTAATTTAGCATATTATTTATCTTATATCTAGAATACCCTAATTTAGCCAAAATTTGAGCACATAGGTGTCATAGTGTGTGCGCGTCAGTGTTGTGTCATGTGTCAAAGTGTGTGTGTGCGTCAAAGTGTTGTGTCATGTGTCAAAGTGTCGTATCCGTGTGTATACGAGCCGGTTAGGGTTAGGATTTACCTGATCAACCGTGGCAGAAGGGGAGGGGCGACGACGAGGGGGAGGGGCGACGGCGAGGGGGAGCGGCGGTGGAGGTGGCTGGAGGTGGCTCTGGCGAACGGGAGGGACGCTCGAACGAGGGATCGGGCGCGACGATAGCGAGGGGAAGGAGGGGGTCGACGGTCTCTGGAGGAGGGGGTCGGGAAGCGGCGGTCACCGAAGGAGGGGGTCGGGGAGCTGATGGAGGGAGGGGGAGGGTTGGAGAGAGGAGGGGAATGGTTTGGGTTGGGGAGAGGAGAGGGGTCGCCAAGGGGGGTGGGGGTCGCCGAGGTCGGTGGGGCTCGCCGAGGGCGGTTGGTCGGGGGCCGAGGGGGGTGGGGGTCGTCGGATCGGGGTCGGGGGGGGGGGGGGGGAGGATGAAAGAAATTTGGAGGCAAAAATAGTGGGGGGAATGAAAACTCGAACTTGACCTATATTTTTAATTTAGCGATATCATATTAGAACGTCGGTAAACGTCGCTAATATCAGTGATATTAGCGATAAAGTAATAAATACGTCGGTAAACGTCGCTAATATCACTAATATTAGCGACGTTTACCGACTTATACACGACGTGAGCTCTTTAAAACACAAACGTAGTTTAAAAACGTCGCAGAACGTCGCTGTCAGTCGCTAATAATGACGTCTTACGACGTTATAAAAAAACGTCGCTAAATTGTTTTTTTTCCTGCGACATTTTTTTAAAATGTCTCTAATTACGTCGGTAATATGACTTATTTTGGTAGTGTATGTAATAGGCATTGGATACATCTATGGATATATAAATGATAAATTGTTTAAGGTAATCCTAGATAGTATGTAACTAGTAGAGATGTAAGATATATGTATTGATACTTGGTAATATTAGCTTGTATAGCTAATACCTTCAAGGTATGGACCTAGAAGCAAGGTATTGATTAGTATGGACTAGAAAATATAGTTTACCCAAGGTATTGACTATAGAACTAAGGTATTGACTAATAGTAAGGTATTTGAGATACAGACTAAGGTATTACGTAAATGTGTGATACAGACTAAAATACCATGATACGAGGTAAGATAAATAACTATAGGCCAATGTATTAGTAGAAATTATAGGTAGAAGTATATATTATGGTAATATATGCTAGAAACGTATTAGTATAGCCTAGAAATCTAGTATTAGCCTAGTACTAACTGGTATTGACTATTTTGACCTAGTTAGTACCTAAAAACCGAATAGTGATTTATTAAAACCTAGTATAACTTTATAAACCTTGTAAATAGGTAAAATCAATCTAGAAACAAGAAAATGACCTAGTTTGACTGTGTTAACCTAGATTTTGTCATGCCCCGATCCCAGAGGATCGACAACTAGCAACTGGGCGTGATGCCGTACAAGTCTAGATTGCACTTGTACAAGGCAAAACCATTATAGTTCCTGGTAATTCTCAGAAAACATCGACAACGCAGCGGAACCAAGCAGATAAATTGAAGTTACACAATTTATGAAGAAATGTATCTCTTTATTGATAATCAAAATGGGTTACAAGACTTGCAGCGGAATACAGAGTTTACATTTGATTACAAGACTCTTGAATAGCCAACTGAATATATACACTTGTCCTTTGGGCTACAACTGAATATACCGACTTCTTTACAATGAACTAGCCAATATGGCTACAATCTCACAGGTACAACTGAGTTCCCCTATTCCATACATTATGTCCTGTATAGCAGAAGACATCGTCTTGAAAAAAGAGCTTCTGCACACCCATCCGATTCATCGATGCCAAGCACTGATTCATAGGATTTCCCCCAAGCAAACACCTGTAATATTGCCCACAACGTGGGTCAGTACATCATCAATGTACTGGCGAGCAGTGCTGGCCCAACTCACCTAAGAAGACAACACTAAGTAATCATGTTATAGCACATTATTAACAGTGGTCTTTCTCGTTGCCTTAGGGTCAGTTTCATGTTATAGCCGACAAGAAGTAAAGCATGCAAATCTCATAGCCAACATAATTTAAAGCATACTGTTATCACCCTTTGGTGATTCTTACCCACAGTCGTGTAGCCATCCCTATACATTTATAATACTTACTCTGCCTGCACAAGACATTGTTAGGAACAATATCATGATTCAATATAAATATCACCGTTCAGGTGATTCTTACCAACAGCCAACATCCTTCCCTGTATTTGAGTAACAACTTACTCTGCCTGTATAAGACATCATTAGCACCTGACCTATCTATATGAAGGTAACTGGCGACACGCCATCCTGGACCGTCTTACAGGTATACAACGCCCTTGCTAGTGCAGGTAGCTAGCCCCACTGCAAGTCCTGTATACCGTTCTACTACTTCAGCACTGCTACTACTTCAGCATTGGTTTCCCCTAGGACGAACCGGGTTCCATGGCCCAGGAATACCGTTCGAGAAACCACCTTGTCGACAAGTTGTCCATGACCATGCAACTATATGCAACTTATCAATGAAGAAAACATATAATGCATGATAAGGAAAACTAAGTAATTCAGCCACCATTCTCATTCATATTACCATCTTGCCATCTTGCCTTGAGCCAATGCTCATATTATCATCTACCCAATCCAGGGTCTTGGCGTAATCAACATTCTATATCGGCGACAGGATAATAGAATGTTGTTACCCAATCCTTATGCCACATCTTTGATACCATACATCTTTCCAACCAAACTCCGTGTACTCACCGCCCAATTCCTGGGACTTAGCATCTGTTTAGCATTCATTCATTTGAATGCAATTCAAGCATACTCACTGCCCAGTTCTTGGGTCTTAACATCTGTTTTGCCATCTATTTATTGAGCCAAAGCTCGATATACTCACCGCCCAAGTATTTGGGACTTTGCCTTCACCTGTTATGTATTTCCTCGCAACAGCGTACAAGCATACAATTCATTTAGCCACAACAGTTTACGTTCAGGTGATTAATTATCTTTCATTATCTTTCCAAATTCCATGCAAGGTGTTATTGAATAACACAATAAGAAACATAGCACACTATCCTTTATTTTAAGCGTGAAGCTAAAGGATCTTTGAAGGGTTCAATACTACTCACATTCATAGGACGATTCCCGCCACGATCGCATAGCCTTCCAAGCAATCCTTCACATATTCCCAAGTCCAACAAGGCTTCATCGAACCAACCATCCATCATAAGGCATCTTGCGGGTCGGGGCACTACAATATATACCACCAAGAAAAAGTTTCATCCTCGAAACTTAAAACAAAACTCATCCCCAAAACTTAAACCAACTTTTCATGAAACTTCTCAACGATCAACTTGCACCATTTAATATTTCTCCGCAATCTCTCGATTGATTTTCAAGTAATGTACCGTCTCGTTACAGCATCCCAATTGATCTAAAATAGTTTACCATCTTTGATCTTTCCTCCAACACTCGTACAAATCCTTAGCACACGATAATCCTTCCCCGTGGCTTCGTTTGAATTCAGCATACCACTTAGTTGGAATCATGCACATATTTTAGGCATCTCCAAAATACATACACTTTAGCCAAGTTCAGCGATAGAGAAAACGAACGAGCTACGGTGTAACTTCTCTTCCGAACATCAGTAATTCTTCTTGAGCATCTCGTATAATTCTACTTTATTTATTCAATATCCCAACCAACTAATAACACAATAGATGTTACCAATTCCAACTCGAGAAATTTTCCACAATCGATCCAACATTTCCAAAATATTCAGACTTAGATGTATCAAGTATTCCTTTCAAGTTCATTGTCATCCACGCCACCAAAGTTGATAATTCCTATTGCCACATTTTATTTTGATACCCCAATTCTCATCGATCAAATCTTGTACTCATCATCATTTGTATCCATACACTTTGTTTGCAACTCGTAACTTTCTCGATCATGATCCATCATCTAAATCGTACCATCCATCAAATTATACCACAATTCCACTCTAGCAACATTTCTTGCTGTACTCCAATATTTTTTCGTATTGATCAAGCCAACTTATTATCCTCTCGCATAAGCAACTCTCATATCCAACAACATTAATCTCGAGGGTCATTCCTATTCACATTCGCTCTCGCCGATCTCGGCTACATATACTATCCCATTCCGTCATTACACTTATATCCTCAATTTTATCCGATCCATTAAATTATCCCAATTGTATTAAGGCACTACCATCGATTTTCGCAGCTCAATATCAATTATCCAAATCCAACCAGTTTTAACAATTTCCAGCATTCCAATAAAGGCAACTCAATTTCCAAAATCAACATGATCCGTCATCCCATCCAACATTATAACATCAAATTTCCCAAATATTTCTTCCATTCCGAAGCCTACCTTCCAACACATCTTACTCATTCCGACTATACTCACGCAACACCAATAGGGACATCCTACGGTTTTCCAACAGTCAACTTAGCATACAGTTAAGTCTCTACGGCCAGCTAATCTAAGCTAAACCAGACATTCAGCTAACTCATAT
Organism: Iris pallida; assembly: GCA_029216955.1. Taxonomy (NCBI): domain Eukaryota; kingdom Viridiplantae; phylum Streptophyta; class Magnoliopsida; order Asparagales; family Iridaceae; genus Iris; species Iris pallida. Next base: position 4,379,948 of record JANAVB010023995.1, on the reverse strand, counting down.
GAGATGGATAGCTATCAGGGACATACTTATCTTTTATCTTAGAGGCAACCAATTCTCATCATAGGGCAACTCTATGGTCTGACCAACTTAGGGACATGGGACACCACCCCAATCTTATGAACTTATTTCCAACACGGACAATTGAAGAACATAGCCAACCAAATCTGAAACTTAAGCAACCAACAAACATTCTAGGCAACCAACCGACACTATAGGCAACCAACCGACAATCTAGGCAACTAGCCAACAATCTAGGCAACCAACCGACAATCTAGACAACCAGCCAACAATCTAAGCAACCAGCCAACAATCTAGGCAATCAACCGACAATCTAGACAACCAGCCAACAATCTAGACAACCAGCCAACAATCTAGGCAACCAACTGATAATCTAGGCAACCAACCAACATTCTAGGGTCAAGTCTTTCTACCCGTACTTATACTCGAGTTATACCCAACGAAGTCTCATTCTAGACTTACCCGCAATCGACCAAATCTATCCGACAATTCTATCCAATAATTCTATCCCACAACTCTATGGGTCAATCCCGAGGCTATCATATAAAACTTCTCAATCGAATATCCAACTTTCAATTTCTACTTGCATAGACATAGCATCACTTGTTCAATCCGACTTGCATCCTCATATCGTACTCAAATTGTCTATTCAATCGGGTCAATTATTCCGAGTCATTATCCGACATTGCTATCTCAATAGTTTATCACTTATGATCTCTTTTCTACGGTCTCTTCGCGACATATTCGTTTCCCATATTCTTAGATCATCGATACGGTCTGTACTCTCTTAACCAACAAAATAAGACAACTACATAATCGTATTTCTTCCGAGGCATCATTTATAAATTTTCTAGCACCAACGCGGTCGTCTCTTAGCAATTCACGTTAACCATCAATATTCGTTATACATCATCTCCTTGTGATTCCATAAGAAGATTTACTATTCATGCACCGATCCAATCTCTATAGCACCAATCATCTAGCATACGCATATCGGTCATCTTAGCGGATATAACAGAACTCATTAGCTAAGTTATAATCCAACAATCTATATTCCACCAAACTTGTTATTCATGCGACAACATCATCTACCGACATGGTCTCTTACATATCGCTGCACCTCGATACTTATTTGTATCCCAGCCATTCGACTCTCGTAAGGAACATATATTCTTTCATGCATCAAGGGACAAGTACTCATTCTCTATGCCTCAAAATAGTCAAAGGTCATAACTTGTTACTTCGGGACACATCAAATTCTCTCAAGCACAACTGCACTACGTGTTAAGATCATCTATTTCTCAAGCCCATTCTCAATCTTTTCGATCGTTGATGCAACTCTCTGTATCTTCTAAATCATTCGCAATATCCCGATAAGCGTCTAACATTACTATCAATTCTATCGATATCCAATATACAATTTTTTTCACTCAATTCCAACATCGTTCAATATTCGATCCATAGTTGTTCTCGCAAAATCTTTCGATAGCAACACCATACTATTGTTACCAAGCCTACAATCCTTATTTTACCCAACTGATTCAAGTACTCGCCTGAATCTAAAATTCGTTTCCTTTCCAACCAAGGCATTCATTTCATATTCTCAATTCTTTTATTACCCAACTTAATGCTAACCGACAAGGTCTAGCGATGGTTCATCTGAACACATCAAAAATCTCACAACGGGTCATCCGAACTTAACAATCAAGGAACACGCCTAGCCGACATGTATCAATCGTAAGCTCAGCTACGATTCGATACCACCCAATACCTTATAGGTAAACCAATCACAAAATCATAAACACATCAAGGGTCAAGGGACATCTTATCACGACGAGGGTATATACAATATACCACTCAGAGCTCAAGCCATTCCGACACAATATTCTCTCGCATCAAGCCAACGTCCAATATGGATTATCCATCCCGCAGTGGTTATGCTGACCACAAATATCGACTCAAGATTCTGTCGATTCCCATTCACTGAAATCCATGCACATTCTGTTCTAACATACCATGCCATCACCCGCTGTCGATTGCTGCATAACAATCGACTCCATGAATCCCACACATAAGACATCCAGCATACATCACAAACTTATTATCGCATCACATCATTGTTATTCTTTTTGGTTTCTTTTAGAAATTCAACAAAGCACACATATCATAGCCCACATATTTAGACTTATTATATGGAACACCCAGTGAGAGGTTAGAATGATCAACGGACTTTCAGTCAAGGGAACAACATAGAATAGTTTGGAAGCAACACAGAACAATCACAGAAGCACTATGAATCATCATAGAGGCAACTTTGATTTTATCGCGGAAGCAACTTTGAGTATTCGCGGAAGCAACTTTGATTCACCGCGGAAGCAACTTTTGAATAATCGCGGAAGCAATCTTTGAATCATCGCGGAAGCAGCTTAGAATCATCTTAGTAGCAACATTGATTCGAAACAAATCGAATAGGAATCCAAGGACGTAAAGCCGTGCTCTGATACCATTATGTCACGCCCCGATCTCGGAGGATCGAAAACTAGCCACTGGGCGTGATACCGTACAAGTCTAGATTGTACTTGTACAAGGCAAAACCATTACAGTTTCTGGTAATTCTCAGAAAACATCGACAACGCAGCGGAACCAGGCAGATAAATTGAAGTCACACAATTTATGAAGAAATATATCTCTTTATTGATAATCAAAATGGGTTACAAGACTTGCAGCGGAATATAGAGTTTACATTTGATTACAAGACTCTTGAATAGCCAACTGAATATATACACTTGTCCTTTGGGCTACAACTGAATATACCAACTTTTTTACAATGAACTTGCCAATATGGCTACAATCTCACAGGTACAACTGAGTTCCCTTGTTCCATATATTATGTCCTGTATAGCAGAAGACATCGTCTTGAAAGAAGAGCTTCTGCACACCTATCCGATTCATCGATGCCAAGCACTGATTCATAGGATTTCCTCCAAGCAAACACCTGTAATATTGCCCACAATGTGGGTCAGTACATCATCAATGTACTGGCGAGCGGTGCTGGCCCAACTCACCTAAGAAGACAACAATAAGTAATCATGTTATAGCACATTATTACCAGTGGTCTTTCTCGTTGCCTTAGGATCAGTTTCATGTTATAGCCGACAAGAAGTAAAGCATACAAATCTCATAGCCAACATAATTTAAAGCATACTATTATCACCCTTTGGTGATTCTTACCCACAGTCGTGTAGCCATCCCTGTACATTTATAATACTTACTCTGCCTGCACAAGACATTGTTAGGAACAATATCATGATTCAATATAAATATTACCGTTCAGGTGATTCTTACCAACAGCCAACATCCTTCCCTGTATTTGAGTAACAACTTACTCTGCCTGCATAAGACATCATTAGCACCTGATCTATCTATATGAAGGTCACTGGCGACACGCCATCCTGGACCGTCTTACAGGTATATAGTGCCCTTGCTAGTGCATGTAGCTAGCCCCACTGCAAGTCCTGTATACCGTGCTACTACTTCTGCACTGCTACTACTTCAGCATTGGTTTCCCCTAGGACGAACCGGGTTCCATGGCCCAGGAATACCGTTCGAGAAACCACCTTGTCGACAAGTTGTCCATGACCATGCAACTATATGCAACTTATCTAAGAAGAAAACATATAATGCATGATAAGGAAAACTAAGTAATTCAGCCACCATTCTCATTCATATTGCCATCTTGCCATCTTGCCTTGAGCCAACGCTCATATTATCATCTATCCAATCTAGGGTCTTGGCGTAATCAACATTCTACATCAGCGATAGGATAATAGAATGTTGTTACCCAATCCTTATGCCACATCTTTGATACCATACATCTTTCCAACCAAACTCCGTGTACTCATTGCTCAATTCCTGGGACTTAGCATCTGTTTAGCATTCATTCATTTGAATGTAATTCAAGCATACTCACTACCAGTTCTTGGGTCTTAACATCTGTTTTGCCATCTATTCATTGAGCCAAAGCTCGATATACTCACCGTCCAAGTATTTGGGACTTTGCCTTCACCTGTCATGTATTTCCTCGCAACAGCGCACAAGCATACAATTCATTTAGCCACAACAGTTTACGTTCAGGTGATTAATTATCTTTCATTATCTTTCCAAATTCCATGCAAGGTGTTATTGAAAAACACAATAAGAAACATAGCACACTATCCTTTATTTTAAGCGTGAAGCTAAAGGATCTTTGAAGGGTTCAACACTACTCACATTCATAGGACGATTCCCGCCACGATCGCATAGCCTTCCAAGCAATCCTTCATATATTCCCAAGTCCAACAAGGCTTCATCGAACCAACCATCCATCATAAGACATCTTGCGGGTCGGGGCACTACAGATTTGACCTAGTTTGACTATTGTGACCTAGTTATGACCTAGAAATCTAGTTTTGAGTTAATTAAATATTGTTGACTTTAAAATACTATTTGACCTTGATACATCATATATAGGTCACTTGGACTACAGTTCAGGCACTGTTTGATATTTATTGCTCCGAACCACATGCGAGTACATTCTCTGATAATTTTTTGTTTATGAAATCTTCAATGTTTTCTGTATTTAGTATAGATATCCTTGATCTCTTGACACATTGGTTGTACGGATTGGTATTTCTGGATCCTGTCATGAGATGTTATTTCTTGTATGTTTTGGTATACCCTGTGCAAATCCCGTTATTGTTCTTGTGCATTATATAGACACCGATTCCTGTGAAGGCTTGCGACCTTCCCAGGGAATTTCATGTCGTAACATACCATGGTTGGATCTACTGTACCAGTCGGAGGCGGAAAGTAGTAGTGTAGATATGTGATCATACCCTTTTCGTTCATGATTTTGTTTCTCGTGAGTATTAGTCATACACGATACGTATGATTAACCAGGTCATAAATTTCCGTACAAGTTTCTATGCCGATCACATGATGAAACTAGTACTCACTCATTAAGTTATTTCCTGATTCTTGTATATATTATTTCATGTTTTGTATTTACTTATTGTCATGACCCGCATCTAATGTAGGGTACGAGTGCGTGACATTGCCCAGCTTACGCCGCAGCATCGACGGTAGAATGTTGTCTAGATCTACTAAACTAACTAACAATATAAATATCATAACCTATCGAGATGGTCAACTCCAAAATAGAGGACAAGTAATGATAATATACCTATACTCAATCACAATACTATAAGGAAGATAAATGACACGAAAAGCTAAAGACAACATGATATTAAATATCCAGAAAAGTCTAATCATAAAAATAATACAAATCCAGATGGTCTAAAAATCAACAATCTCAAATACAAGTCTCAAAATAATAAACAGGACAAGAGTCATCAACTAGAGACAAATTTAGTTCAAATCTAGCCTAAATGAGTCGCTAAATAAGCCTTCTCAGTTGGAGCTAAACCCTCTCGAATCAAAGACTCCAGATCTACGCTTACTACTCCTTATGGGCCGTAATAGGTAGGACAACCGTCATCTAAAAAATATATCCAATCAGGATTGGAGCAAGCACACCACTAATAGTAGTTCCAATTAATTGATAAAAACTATAAAACTGTAAGTAGAGAGTATGATAAATGAAGAAAAAATAGAACTACCGATATGTAATCAAAACCTGGTAATAGTACTATAAAGAATAAATGATATGAAGAGCATGAATAAAAATAAATAGGCAAAACATGTAAGTACAGTCTAAGAAATATAAGGTGGAACAATAAATACTATAAGTACTATGTGTTTAGAATACCAGTTTCGAGATGTGACTGGCTTGGAAACTTGTACAATAGCTAGGTGGCTTGGCTAATCATACGTGAGTTGTACGATTAACACTTACAAAGTTTACAATTTATAATAGGAATTGATCACATCTCTTACTAGAATTTCCCTAGCCCCAACTAGTACCGTGGATCCAACCATGATACGTTACGATACACGAGCAATATTTTACGATATTATCATGTACAATGTCTAATGAACATGTTGTGTACGATGTCAATACGATAACCATGATAACATCTTATGATTGAAGATCCATCTATATGCCAGTCCGTGTACTATCGTATCAGAATCAAGTGTAGCATCACTAAATACAAGATTCATAATAGATATCAAATAATAAAAACTATCAGAGAATGTACTCGCCTGAGATCCAATGTAAAGTATCAACGATGTTCGATACGGTGCCTCTAAGACCAAAATATAGAATATTATATCAATACTAAGTTTTGGAAGTAAAAATAAGTCAATCTAGTCCAATTCTAGGTCATAAAGTCATTTCTAGGTCGAATTGGTCAAACTAGTCAAACTTGGTCAAACTAGCTATTTCTAGATTATTTGAGTCTATTTCTATGATTATTGGGACTATACCCTATGTATCTAGGTATCTTACCTTTACTATGTCCATATTGGCTCATATATCAATATCTAACCCTTAACCCAATATCCTATCACAAGGTAATATTAATATCCTGACTAAATACCTATCACTTAGTATTACCTAGGAAATTCTCATTACCTACACCTATCCTAGATATTACCCAACTCTAAATTTTGGCATAAGCCACATATCCATGTTCATAAATCTCTATATATACATATACCTTAATATATTCCTTACCTACCCTAGATATATATCCATGTTCATGCATCTCTATATATACATATACCTTAATATATACATATACCTTAATATATTCCTTACCCCCCTCATGTCACGCCCCGACCCGGAAAATCGCTCGTCCTCGCTAGATTTTATCCAAATCATCGTCCTCGCTGGGGAATGATGCCGCACGAGCCTGGAGTTATGCTCGTACAAGGCAAGATAACAGGTTCACGTAAGTTTATCTCAAATTGATAGCATAAGCAGCAGAAGAAAATAGAGTATACAATAAGAATCTTTTTTATTAATAATGAACTGAAGATTACAAAGGCTTTGAATAGTCCATCTGAATATGCCAACTGGCTAAAACGCTCATGATCTCTTTAGCTCACAAAGATTTTATTGTTCCATACAATATGCCTCTTTATAGCCAACAAGTAGTCTTCGGTCGAACATTTTAATATTGTAAGTCCGAACGCCAATGTGGTAGCTCGCCTCGAAATGCTAAGGACTACATGCCTCGGCGCGTCCAAGCCAAGCCCCGCCCCGAGTCGAACATATCTTGAACCTGCGAGCAAACTAGCAGGGGTTTAGTGCTTTCGTCCTCGTTGCACTGATCAAGACCCACTCGACTAATCCAATACTAAGTAAACTTAGTGAAACATGCATCTTTATTTGGTGATCTTTCTGTTTAGCCTTAGGATCAGTTTCATGGCAATATTCAAGCAGTTATCAATAACAACTAAATCATAATTATGTCCAATATCGTGTCCCTGTAACAGATACAGTTAGACATAATATGAACATAAATATGGTGATCGTGCCTATCTCCGTCTCGTTTCGTCTAGCCTGCAATCGTTAGAAATTTGCATAACCAATCATACAATTTATGCAGCCAACCAACAAAACTTAGACATATGCAAAAGGGTTACAGGCTCTGCGCCTGCACCCAATTCTACTCTCAGCCTACCTGTCCTATCTATATGAAGGTCACGACGTTCCGTGCCGAAATGGACTGATATCTTAAAGTGTAAGCCGGTGATCGCTTTGGCACGGGTTGCCAGTCCAATATCCAATGGATCCCAAACATACTAGTATTGTGGCTTATCACATCAATAGGAGGGCGTAACCCATCTGAATGAAGTGCACCACCAATACCCCTTAATTCCTTCCGCGGTCGAACGCTCCCGGTGCCTCGGCAATTCTACGTTCGAGGGAAGCACGCCCGTGCATGGGTCATCCATCCAAGTCCATTGACCATGCATTACGTGCCTGATTTTCATACAATTAAACAAGTTCATCTATTTCTACTCCATTGGCACAATGCCCCGACTGAATCAATGTTCATCACTAATCACCCCGAAGGCCATAAACATTTTGAAGGCACCATACCACGTCTGACAGTTCTGTCACAACATTTGTGCCACAACTATTCAGTTCACCACGAAGCCATCTTTTATGAGTCCCGTGCACATACGTACACCTTGACACATATATCTTCTTTCATTCGAGTCGTGCATTAGATGCACGCCTCGATACATATGTTATAAGCCTTAGTGTTCAATGTTCTTCCGAGTCGTACACTTGGTGCGCATCTCAATATTTTCTTTCAATATTCTAGCATCAATCTCCTATCGCGACTTGTGCACTTGATGCATGTCACTTTAATTGTTCAATATTCTATCTTAATGTTCGACACACGCTAAGACCTTTACTCGATTTGAGCCAATACTCGTTAACTTGATAGTAGCATATGCATACAAGGATACATATTATTAGACATGAAAGAGTAGGGAAGAAGAGTCATGAACCCACCCACCTTAGTCCGATACGCCTTATCGTTTCGTCGAGCTAATGTGGCTCAATTTCATAATTTCGTTGCACGACTAACTCTCCTGACTTAGCCATTTTGTTGAACTATTCGACTAATTTGGCCTACCATGCCCCTGTCTTAGTTCATTGCAAGGCGACAACTTGGTTTTGCGGACACCGTTGCAAATAAAGCAAAAAGTCGACCTCTTATCATTCAGCGTAAAAGTGCAGCCTGCACACGAAATCAACTAAAATTAGTACTTGCTCAAACGGGACTTATGCTTTGCATCATTTCGATTTATAGATTCGAATCAACTCAAGGCTTTCCTTCGGGCCAACGTAACTCTTTCATCGATTTGCATCGATACTTCATCGGGTTAACGTAACTTTTTGAGTCAACGACTCATCGTAATGCACCGTGCGGAGTGAGGCATTACACAATATACCACTCAAAACAAGGTTCGTCCTCAAACCTGTGAGTCTTTGATCGATTATTATTATTTTTATTTATTTAATTTTTAGCATTTAATACTATCCCTAGTTTATTAAGTATAACACCCACTTTTATAAAATGAGGATAATTTTGAACTTTTGTAAAAGTTTATTATTTAATAATAGGATTTATGGATTTTTTTAATTAATTTAATACTATTTAAAATTGGTAAATTATAATTTTGATGTGTTAGATAGTTAACCCTAGAAGTGTTGAACCCTAATTAGCTTATATATATCTCATCTTTAGGTTTGTGGCATCACTCTGAGCATCGACCCCATTTGACAGTTCAGGACCGCAGGCGAGTACATTCACTGATAGTTTTCATTGTCTTGATATCTGCTATATCCGATTCAGTTGTAGTGTCTTACTTGATTTCCAGACACGATGGTTCACGGACTAGTATATGTTGGATCATGACATGAGATGTTGTTCCTGGATTTTCTTGGTATATTGGTATATTTTTTGTCTTGTTTCCTGTACTTGTATAGACACCTATTTCTGAGAGGGAGTAGCTACCCTCTTAGGGAATCCCGTGTCATGATGTGTCATGTCTGGATCTATTATACTATTCAGGGATGAGGAATTATTAGGGGCTATGTGATCAAAGCTACCCTATCACTATATTCTTGTGCTTGCGCCACCCTCACTTTACGTAGGGTGAAGCGAGATCTTATTTCTTGTGCTCATTATCCAGGTTGGCCGGCATGACCCTTTCCAGTAATTTTTATGTGATTGTCGGGCCAAGTGAATAGCCTGTCCTGTAACTTTCCCAAGCCGATCACATAACGCTCTAATAATTTATGGCACATTTTATATTTATTTTATCACATCATATATCTTGCTCAGTTCTACATTCAGTACTTTTCTTACCATGTTATGATATTCAGTACTCTCATGTTCTACATAATCTTATGCTAAACCTTGATTGGAGGCTAAGTTCTGTTCGGGAGAAGGGTTACAACCTCGGTCCTTATTTGGTTTACGGATTGTAACTCGGCTTCCGAATAGCTCCCAAGTCATCCTATATCTTTGTCTTGTATTTCATTATAATTATCTATTATAGAATTTATCAATTCATATAAAACTGCTATTAGTATTTGTACTTACTTATTTTCCTGACGGGATAACCGTTGATGTTTACAGAGTACATGTTAGCTGATTGCTCTACCTTTTACGGGTATGGCCAGGATAGAGTTTGATGAGACATTACCCCTGGAGCCCGTAGATAATATAGCCCCTGTTTAGACTGTTAGATAGGTTTGTCTGGACCGCGATCCAGCTAGTATTTTCAGACTATAGTTTTATATTATATTTTGAGTTTCTGTGATGTGTTTATATCTCTGAGCTTGTGTTGGATCTTAAACTCCTTTCCAGTTTTCCTTTCTATCATATTTCTATTTCGTGCTATCTATCCTAGTTTGTCTTGTGATTGAGTTATGCCATATTATACCTCCGTGCGGAGATGATAAGTACCCTTATATTTTGTCTAGTTGTAGTATTTATAGACGACCTATACAGCGTTCTACCGTCGATTCAGCGGCGTAGGCTAGACGTACCCACTTCTCGTGCCCTTACTCTAGGGTGCGGGTCGTGACACATTTTTGTGGTGGCCCATGCTGGTCAGAGTCGCAACTAGTAAGATTTCGTAGTGGTACTTGACTTAGAGCGCTGCTACGAGCCTGCTATTAGGATATATGTTCTAGGTTATGATAGGAGTTGCTCAATCACAGTTAGGAACTCTTGATAGATTCCAGGGATAACCCCTGAGAATCTTATTTCGAAAAATCTTGAATCTGTTCCCACTTGCCTCCATTTACACTTTCTCGATTTGTTGTTGATTTTGATGCCTGATGTTCGTTGTTGACTTTGATCTTGCATCGAGATAAATTTTGTGGATTGAATTAAGGTATATCTTGATAAGGTAAATGTCTGTTTTATTTATGGAGTTTAGAATTTGTCGCAGCCATACAAGTTAGCATGACAAGGACATAGAGCTTGATTTTAAATATGCTTATCCTAGTTATGGAATTTGGATTTTCTTGCAGCCATACCAGTTGGCGTGGTAACAATTCCAGATGACATAATTTTAGGGTGTATGCCTTAGTTATGGACTCTATTGTTTATTGCAGCTATGCTTACTAGCGTGGCAAAATTTTGACAACATAATTTCATGAAGACGTGTATGGTATCAGATTTTATCTTAAATGGGTTCATTTCCTTTTAACAGTTGATGAAGAACATATTTTATCATTATTTCTTTCTTGCCATTATTTCTTGTATTGCCATTTTTTGTAAAAATAAAATAAAATAAAACTGTCCTGATTACATCAATCACCTGTCTCGTATCTAATTCTGTCAGCTATACTTTGAAACACTTGAATCTCTATATCTTTTCACCTTCGAAAGGTCGAGGAAGTAACGTAAATCATCTAACTCGAAAAAGACTTAATTTGTTATCTTGTGATAATCTTGCTAGGGGTATAATATGATGGACCTTGATATAGGTTTGGGATAGAGATGCGACTAAATTTGAGGATGAAATCGAGAGAGTTATATTATCAATTTAGGAACAATCATACTTAGAGAAATCTTTTGGGTATGAATAATTCATAGATGTATTTCATAACTGATGAGGATATTCGAGGTCAACTTAGTTTTGAGAACTTGGATAAATTTTGGTTATTGATTCTTGAGAAGTTACACTTTAAGGCTATGATGTTAAATTTAGGAATTTAGTAATAGAGAAGAGATTTTAACTATATGCAATGATGATACGAAATTGAATAAGATATTGTAAGAAATGACTAGAAACAGAAAGAACGCAAGGATTTTGGGTTATATAAAATACATAGATTTTGTGAAAATTTTAAATTTTAGGAGAATAATATTGAAGGTGTACGTTGTAGGAAATATGAAGGTTGAATTTATAATGAAGAATAAGTTTTGTAAGGCCTAGTGGGTTTAGATTTAAATAATACAAGGAGAGTAAATTGAATAAGTTCAAGGATTACATAAAACTTGATGTAGAGGCTTCGGATCCAATTTAGGACAAGGTAAAAGAATCTAGATTTATGATGATTAAGTGGTCAGTTTTGATTCCTGGTAAGAAGGGTATGCTTCATGAATAATGTTTCGGAACTTAAAAATTTAGCCTATGGTGATCATGTCAAGGTCAAATCTTTATGAAGGAAGGATATAATTTTGATGGTAGTTATATAAAAGTTAATTTTTATATTGGGACTTGTGAGATAAAAATATGATTGGCAAATGATAAACTTGATGGTATCATAGAGAGATGATTAACTTGACTTTCCTATGAAATCTTTTCTCTCTTTTTTTCCCTTTAAAAGGAAAAATTTGACTTATTCCATATCTTTGAATCGCCCTTTAAAAGTTTTCAATATCATTGAATTCTAGCTCCCTTAATCATGACCAATCGACTTTGATTATCTTTTCTTATCATATTGATATCTTGGGTCGTACTCAATTGAATTAAATTTAATTGTAACCGGAATCTCCATCCTTGTATGCTCATGCTCAGACTTCGATGACCTTGTCCTCTATATTGCCCAAATCTTGATTACCCAGAATTGATCAACTTAGATCGTATCGAGACTAAATTTTCTTAATATATATTGTGATTTGAATTTAATGCTATTGACTTTCGTTCTTTAAACTTTTGATTTTGATTTTTCTTTGAATAGTACCCCTTTATAGATAATTACTAGTTATCTTTATTTTATTTTTAATAATTACCAGTTTTCATATAGGATGGTAGACTACCTTACAGCCTTGATGATTTGTTATTTTCTGTAACTTTTCTAGTTTAGCACCCCAGATTGCTTGTATGTTTTGATACCCTATGACCGTTTTAGTTTAGCATGACTAGTATACCTAGATGAGACTTTCAACTGCCACCGTATGCCATGACCCTGTATGCCATTCTTTTAAATTATATGATTTAGATAAGTTCTGAGACTTTGATTGTTGGGGACGAGACTCTAGAGGAAGTACGACCATCTTAATTTCGAGGACAAAATTTTCTAAGGAGGGTAGACTTGTAACACTCACTTTTCTTAAATGAGGGTAATTTTGAACTTTTGTAAAAGTTTATTATTTAATAATAGGATTTATGATTTATGGAAAATTTTTAATTAATTTAATACTATTTAAAATTGGTAAATTATAATTTTGATGTGTTTGCTAGTAAACCCTACAACTATTGAACCCTAATTAGCTTATATATATCTCATCTTTAGGTTTGTGGCATCACTCTGAGCATCGACCCCATTTGACAGCTCAGGACCGCAGGCGAGTACATTCACTGATAGTTTTCATTGTCTTGATATCTGCTATATCCGATTCAGTTGTAGTATCTTACTTGATTTTCAGACACGATGGTTCATGGACTAGTATATGTTGGATCATGACATGAGATGTTGTTCCCGGATTTTCTTAGTATATTGGTACATTTCCTGTCTTGTTCCCTGTACTTGTATAGACACCGATTCCTGAGAGGGAGTAGCTACCCTCTTAGGGAATCCCGTGTCATGACGTGTCATGTCTGAATCTATTATACTATTCGGGGATGGAGAATTATTAGGGGCTATGTGATCAAAGCCATCCTGTCACTATATTCTTGTGCTTGCGCCACCCTCACTTCACGTAGGGTGTAGCGAGATCTTATTTCTTGTGCTCTTTATCCAGGTTGGCCGGCATGACCCTTTTCAGTGATTTTTATGTGATTGTCGGGCCAAGTGGATAGCCTATCCTGTAACTTTCTCAAGCTGATCACATAACGCTCTAATAATTTATGGCACATTTTATATTTATTTTATCACATCATATATCCTGCTCAGTTCTACATTCAGTACTTTTCTCACTATGTTATGATATTCAGTACTCACATGTTCTACATGATCTTATGCTAAACCTTGATTGGAGGCTAAGTTCTGTTCGGGAGAAGGGTTACAACCCCGGTCCTTGTTTGGTTTACGGGTTGTAACTCGGCTTTCGAATAGCTCCCAAGTTATCCTATATCTTTGTCTTGTATTTCATTATAATTGTCTCTTATAGAATTTGTCAATTCATATGGAACTGCTGTTAGTGTTTGTACTTGCTGTCACGACCCGCGCCCTAGAGTCAGGGCACGAGAACGTAACAACGCCCAGCCTACGCCACAGTGTCGGCGGTAGAACGCTGTCCTAGGTCTCAATGCATCTAACAGTATAAGACTAAACAGTTTATACTCCCCGAATGTGGGTGACATAGCAGATACAATCTCAATCACATCTAAGGTAGAGCATGATAAAGATAGATAAAACATGAAATCCAAATTAAATACAGGAGATAGAAGTCTAAGTGTCTAAGATACAAAAACCAGAAATACATCTCAAAACTCATATACAGTAATCCACAAATCAAATACAACTCCAGACAAAATGAAATAACTACCTAAACAACCTCTACTGTGTCTCCTCTAGGCTAGCAGGCAATCCCAGGCCATCTGTAAAATTTATCAACAGGTCCAGTCAGGACAGGAGCGAGCACAAAACATCTCACGCAGTTCATAACGAGTTAGGAAATATAAAGCATGCAATAGAGTAAAGTACATGAAACACTGAAAGAAGAAGATATATGAAAATAGTAGAGATTTGATAACAGAAAATATCTAAATATGATAAGTAAGACTGTAAGGAACATGTGATTTTAGAGCACAATATGGTTATGTAAACGGGTTAGGTTATACAATAAAATGGGACTCCTTTGTACGTGGGTGTACAATGGACATATACAATTTCTTATACAATACGATTGATCACATAACCATTTCTACTCCCCCTCCCCAATCAATACACAAGGATCCAATTCAGTTACGTTACCTTATACAATGACTTGTACAATGGCTTGTACAATGGCTTGTACAATGGCTTGTACAATGGCTCAATGTGATACTGAGAGTACAATATGCACAATGAGTGTACAATGATAAGGGTATTCAATAAATACAACATGTAAGTGAAACGCACATCACAATATGTACTTAGTGAATACAAGGAGATAACATCTCAGAAGAAGATCCATATAGTACCAATCCGTGATAAAGATCGTGTCAGCATCAAGTACAGTAATCTAGAGCAAGAATGTAAATCCATACAAGTATGAAACGGTCAGAGAATGTACTTGCCTCGATAACCTGAACAGCTGATAAGTATAGGGGGTCCCACTGAAGCCACAGAGTCCTATTTAAAGCAACACAGGTTACAAGGTGTTCCAGTTGAAAATAAATGAATCTCTATAATCAATCTACATTATTCTAGGTTCTTCTAAGTCAAACAACTCTAGGTCGACTCCGGTCAATAATCTAGTCAAACTAGGTCAAGTGTTGACTTACAGTTGACTTTGGGTCAACTGGTCAACTCTGGTCAAACAGGGTCAATTCTAGTCTAATATAAAGTGTACTTCGTTATTTGTACGTCGAAACTTACGGCACGCAAATCGAGATAAAAAGATTATCGGTAAGGTTGATAATCTTATTATAGTGATCCACGTATCCAACTTGTCAATTTCAGCGATATGAGATCACTGGAATTGACTGATCTCAGTTTCGTTGTACTAATCCCGAAATACGAACACTATGTGAATTAATTATTAATTAATTATAAAAAGGTTAAACTCAGAGAAATTATCAACAAACATTATCGGACGATGAAATGAACATCGCCAACGTGTCCAGAATGGTCAAATTATCTAGGATAGCCTACCCAACGGTCCAATTTGGACACAAGGGCAAAAAGGTAATTTCGGGTCAAAACGGTATCCGTGTCGGAGCCGTTTTGCACCGAAAAACGTGCAAGAAAACAAGTCTACAAAATATAACAAATTATATGTCCACGAAACCAGAATGTCGATACGAACCCAACGGTATCTCCAGAATTGGATTTCGTTGACCCGATCTCATTTTGGCCCGTTGACCAGAACTTGGGATTCCGGTTTGCACGAAAATGCGTGCCGGAGCCAAAGTTCTCAAAACTCAGCAAACTACCTGTCAACGAGTCCAGAATGATGATACGAACTCAACGGTATCTCCGGAATTGGATTTCGATGAGCCGATCTCAAAATGACCCGTTGACCCGGATATTGGTATCCGACTTGCACCGAAATGCGTGCCCGATCCAATGTCCACCAAAACCTAGCAAATTATATGTCAACGAGTCCAGAATGACGATACGAACTCAACGGTATATCCGGAATTGGATTCCGATGAGCCGGCGTCAAAAAATCCCGTTGACCCAGAAAGTGGGACCCGCTTTGCACCGAAATGCGTGCCCGGGTCCACGTTCTCCAAATCTAACAAATTTTATATGAAAACATGCCAGAACGATGCCACAAGTCTAATGGTGGTGTCAGAAATGAAATCTGGAGTCCCGTGTTCAAAAATGGAATTTTACAAGTTGGAAATTACGAATTCGGACGGCCAACTTTGGCGTCGAATTCAACCAATCAAACAAGCTCACAATGAAACGAAACTGAAGGGGGTAGCAAGAGGGTTATACCAGCTTCGCACCGGAATTGGTAGCACGCCAAACGGAGCTGCGGTGGAGGAGATACAAGCTGACGAAGTTGGCCCCGCGAAACTGTCCAAATTTAATACAATTTAAACGGTCAACTTGGTGGCCGGTTTTCATGTATCAAACGATAAAATTAACGGACGAAAATTGACATGAGCGAAGGTGGATATACCGAGATTGCGACGGAGCGAAGAAATCGCCGATCCAACGGTCGAATCTTCGGGAAAACGTGCACGAAGTCGCTGCGACGGGGCACGATTTCAGCGTCGTTTCCGAGCTCGTCACGACGGAACGTCGTGCAAAACGCACGAATCGCCTATACTTTGCGCTGGAGGAGAAGAGGCTGACCCCGGGGTGGTCGCCGGAGTTCGCCCGACGTGGGGGGCCACGACCACGGCGAGCACGTGGCCGGTCGACGGCGCGGCAGCGCCTCACGCGCGCGCGCGCAAGGGGCGCGCTGTGCTCGCGGCCGCAACTGCTGCGCGCACCGGCGGTGGCCGGCCCGGCCAGGCGGCGACGGAGGGCTGCGCGCCTCGACGAGGGTCGGGCGGCGGCACAGCCCGACCAGGGTGGAGGTGGTGGTCGTCCCGAGCGGAGGATGGTTCGGGTGATGATGGTTTAAGTGGTGGTGGCTCGGGTGGCTAAATGCGAAAGAGAAAGAGGAGAGGAATGGAGGAGTCGACGGCGAGCTGGCCGGCCAGGGGGCTCGGCCAGGGTGGCCGGATCCATGGCCAGGGAGGGGGTCGGGGTGTTGAAGCTGCTGGTTGTTTGTTTAGGAAGAAAATATAGTGAGAAAGAGAGAGAGATGAGTTGATAATTTTATTGTGTGTAATAAAGAGAGGAGAGAGAGAGGAGAGCTATTCCTAGGGATTAGGGCCGGCTACAAAATGAGAGGGCTGTGAGAGTGTGGGATGGAGGGAAATCAATGGTTAGGATTGATTAAGGAATTCAATGGCTAGGAATAAATGAAGAATTAGATCATTCCAATGGGAATTAAAAATCAATAGAAAATTCTATTAAATATAGAGAAATAGACAAAATGAGTACTTAGTATTTTTGGGCGTGAAAATATGTGGGTGTCATGATGGAGAATAATATGGAGCTGGGCTGGACTCGGTGGAGCTGGATTGGACGAAAATCGAACATTATATAAAAATTGAATTAAAAATAGACGTTGATGATCATGAGTGAATAAGTAGCACATAAGAATTCCAATAAATGGGACACAAGTGGCGGACGGATAGTAGGCTCAAAGTGGGCCATGTCCATAGTTGGGACTGACAGGTTTTGGTCAACAGGGGACCCACAAATCAAGTTGGAAGATGAATGTGACGCCGTGGAGTAAAATAAAATCGGGTCACGAGTCGGGAAAGTTGTGCCGGTCAAATGGAGCACAAAATGACGTGTCTGAGTGGGACACGAAGGTCATGGGTGACGAGCGTCTCGAGTAGATCAAGCATGAGAAGTTGGTTTCAAGAAACTGACTGGTCTTGCGCTCCCAAATTAAAAGTCATGGTAACGCGCTGAGAATGATGAAGGAAAAGAGTGGGAAAATAAATAACAATCAAATGGTCTAAACCGACCCGAAGTTCAGCGAAGCAGAAAGAGTACAAGGGAAGAAGTTTGGATGGGACACTATATACCGTCATGAAGGTAATCATGTCCACTCCAAAACTCGTGAAGAAGATTTCCAGAGTTGAACATCCCTGATACTCCAAATATCAATGGCACGAAAAAGTACACTTAGGGAAAAAAATAACAGAATAAAATATTTATCAAAACCAATCAATCAGAAAATAAATAAAATGAAAAAAAAAATCAACCCGAAATTCAGGGTGCAAACATCCTACCCACCTTATAAAAATTTCGTCCTCGAAATTAAAATGTCCCTACTCCCTCTAGGTCAAACCCCCACAATCAAGTCCCAGAACTTAAACAAATCATACCATCAAATAAAAGAACGGCATACAGGGTCATGGCATATGGTGACAGTGAAGTCTCATCTAGGTTTACTAGTCATGCTAACCAACGGTCACAGGTTATCAAACACACAAGCAATCCAGGGTGCTAAAATAGAAAGATACAGAAATAACAAATGATCAAAACTGTAAGGCGGTCCACCATCCTATATGAAACTGGTACTTATCAAAATAAAACAAAGGTAACTACCAATCATCTGAAAAAGTACTATCCCAAGGAAATCAAAATCACAAGTTAAAGAATTGAAAGTCACTTGCATTGAAATCCAATCACAATATATATACTGAGAGAGCGTTAGAGAGGAAAAACTAGCATCATGTGTATGGGGACATGTTCATACGGTTAGATAGTAGGCGTGTGTGTACGTGAGTATACATGAAAGCGTATATGAGAAATTGGGTTTTAAAACAACGGCTATCAAGTTACACTCATCATGGCATATTGGTTAAACAATCCACAACACGCAACACGCAACTTATTTAATCATAACATGCATAGCTAACCATATATATATAAAAAGGTAGAGACTTAGTTATGTATATACATATATTATAACATGTATGCCTAAGCTCTATATATATATCTATACAGGTATGTGATCATAACATAGAGAGGAAAGGTTAGGTTACATGACTGTGTATACTAAGTTAGGGTGTGTGTGTGTCCTTGTACAGGGTTATAGCTTAGTATTGAAAGGTTAAACCCAGTTTTAGTTCAGCATTTATATACAAAATCTGAAAATAAGCTAACATTTAAACAAGTATAATATTAACATGTTGCAGTGATGTAAACATAACTAATAACATGAAATTTATATTTAAACCACGAGTTAAGCTAGAAAAAGCAGAGAACCAGAAATATTGTTTATGAAAATTTGGACATCAACAACATATCAATATGTATCTAGATATGTGGAAAAATCAAGTGTAGCATGCATACGTGTTAGACAAAGTGTATGCTATATATATTCATATACATATTCTCATGTCCCAATAAAAATTAATTAATTCTACGTTAAGATTAACATTTAGATTCCTACCAAGATTGCAAGCAGGTGATTGACGAAATCAAGACAGCTTTATTATTATCTAATACAAGAAAAATAGTAAGAAGAAATAACGATAAAATCTGTTTTGCTTATCCGTTTAAGGAAGGAACCATTTTGAAATCCAGAGTTTAACATCAAATCCAAGATAAAGTTTAGCAAAATTATCGATTCATTGTATTATGAAAAAACTCATAGCAAAAGGTTACACAAAGGTTTATGAAAACAACTTAACATACTCTTAAGTTAAATGACAAGAAACTAGGCAAAACAACAAATAATAATTTTTTTTTGAAAGACTGAACAAAAGTAGAGAAAACATGTTCAAAAATATTTAAGGTACAATTTGATAATCATATGCGTCTATCCCAAATCATGGTACTCTAATTCCTCGTCATACTAGTAAGCAAGGCTACGATAATCACAGAGCCCTTGACTTATGCACATATCTCTAGAATCATAGTATTTAATATTTTCGCGGTGCTGCATGCTTGGCTGCGAAAATATTAAATTCCCACACTCGAGAAATATATCCAGAGTCAGACTATATGTCCTCACCATGCTGGCTAATGTGACTATAAAAGACTAGATTCCATAACATAGATGACCTAGCCAATATAATTTCATTTGCCAAAAATTAAATTAAATCAATAATGAATACTCAAAAATCAAATCAAATTTATTAACGAACATCAAAATTCAGAAATGAACAAAATCCATCAAAATACAACTCGAACGCAACAGCTATCATCAAAATTCAAAATTCGACAATCATCCATCAAAATTAATAAATACAAACTCAAATTCAACAATAATCCATTAAAATCAAATTCAACAACAGAAAATAAAGATAAAACAAATCAAGAGAAAAAGAGTTTTCAAATCGAAGTTAAATAAGATTCTCCAGGGTCATCCCGGAAATCTCTCAAGGGTTCCTATCTGTGATTGAGTACCTTCAAAATATATCCTAATCCTACTGCAGGCTGTAGTGGTACTCTAGTTCGAATACCACTACACTTTAGTCTCGACCTGCATGGGCCACCACTAAAAACGTGTCACGACCCGCGCCCTAGAGTTAGGGCACGAGAACGTAACAACGCCCAGCCTACGCCGCAGTGTCGGCGGTAGAACGCTGTCCTAGGTCTCAATGCATCTAACAGTATAAGACTAAACAGTTTATACTCCCCGAATGGGGGTAACATAGCAGATACAATCTCAATCACATCTAAGGTAGAGCATGATAAAGATAGATAAAACATGAAATCCAAATTAAATACAGAAGATAGAAGTCTAAGTGTCTAAGATACAAAAACTAGAAATACATCTCAAAACTCATATACAGTAATCCACAAATCAAATACAACTCCAGACAAAATGAAATAACTACCTAAACAACCTCTATTGTGTCTCCTCTAGGCTAGCAGGCAATCCCAGGCCATCTATAAAATTTATCAACAGGTCCAGTCAGGACAGGAGCGAGCACAAAACATCTCACGCAGTTCATAACGAGTTAGGAAATATAAAGCATGCAATAGAGTAAAGTACATAAAACGCTGAAAGAAGAAGATATATGAAAACAGTAGAGATTTGATAACAGGAAATATCTAAATATGATAAGTAAGACTGTAAGGAATATGTGATTTTAGAGCATAATATGGTTATGTAAACGGGTTAGGTTATACAATAAAATGGGTCTCCTTTGTACGTGGGTGTACAATGGGCATATACAATTTCTTATACAATACGATTGATCACATAACCATTTCTACTCCCCCTCCCCAATCAATACACAAGGATCCAATTTAGTTACGTTATCTTATACAATGACTTGTACAATGACGTATACAATGGCTTGTACAATGGCTTGTACAATGGCTCAATATGATACTTAGAGTATAATATGCACAATGAGTGTACAATGATAATGGTATTCAATAAATACAACATGTAAGTGAAACGCACATCACAATATGTACTTAGTGAATACAAGGAGATAACATCTCAGAAGAAGATCCATATAGTACCAATCCATGATAAAGATCGTGTCAGCATCAAGTACAGTAATCTAGAGCAAGAATGTAAATCCATACAAGTATGAAACGGTCAGAGAATGTACTCGCCTCGATAACCTGAACAGCTGATAAGTATAGGGGGGTCCCACTTAAGCCACAGAGTCCTATTTAAAGCAACACAGGTTACAAGGTGTTCAAGTTGAAAATAAATGAATCTCTATAATCAATCTACATTATTTTAGGTTCTTCTAAGTCAAACAACTCTAGGTCGACTCCGGTCAATAATCTAGTCAAATTAGGTCAAGTGTTGACTTACAGTTGACTTTGGGTCAACTGGTCAACTCTGGTCAAACAGGGTCAATTCTAGTCTAATATAAAGTGTACTTCGTTATTTGTACGTCGAAACTTACGGCACGCAAATCGAGATAAAAAGATTATCGGTAAGGTTGATAATCTTATTATAGTGATCCACGTATCCAACTTGTCAATTTCAGCGATATGAGATCACTGGAATTGACTGATCTCAGTTTCGTTGTACTAATCCCGAAATACGAACATTATGTGAATTAATTATTAATTAATTATAAAAAGGTTAAACTCAGAGAAATTATCAACAAACATTGTCGGACGATGAAATGAACATCGCCAACGTGTCCAGAATGGTCAAATTAGCTAGGATAGCCTACCCAACGGTCCAATTTGGACACAAGAGCAAAAAGGTAATTTCGGGTCAAAACGGTATCCGTGTCGGAGCCGTTTTGCATCGAAAAATGTGCAAGAAAACAAGTCTACAAAATATAACAAATTATATGTCTACGAAACCAGAATGTCGATACGAACCCAACGGTATCTCCAGAATTGGATTCCGTTGACCCGATCTCATTTTGGCCCGTTGAGCAGAACTTAGGATTCCGGTTTACACAAAAATGCGTGCCGGAGCCAAAGTTCTCAAAACTCAGCAAACTACCTGTCAACGAGTCCAGAATGATGATACGAACTCAACGGTATCTCCGGAATTGGATTCCGATGAGCCGATCTCAAAATGACCCGTTGACCCGGATATTGGTATCCGACTTGCACCGAAATGCGTGCCCGATCCAATGTCCATCAAAACCTAGCAAATTATATGTCAACGAGTCCAGAATGATGATACAAACTCAACGGTATATCCGGAATTGGATTCCGATGAGCTGGCGTCAAAAAGTCCCGTTGACCCAGAAAGTGGGACCCGCTTTGCACCGAAATGCGTGCCCGGGCCCACGTTCTCCAAATCTAACAAATTTTATACGAAAACATGCCAGAACGATGCTACAAGTCTAATGGTGGTGTCAGAAATGAAATCTGGAGTCCCGTGTTCAAAAATGGAATTTTACAAGTTGGAAATTACGAATTCGGACGGCCAACTTTGGCGTCGAATTCAACCAATCAAACAAGCTCACAATAAAACGAAACTGAAGGGGGGTAGCAAGAGGGTTATACCAGCTTCACACCGGAATTGGTAGCACGCCAAATGGAGCTGTGGTGGAGGAGATACAAGCTGACGAAGTTGGCCCCGCAAAACTGTCCAAATTTAATACAATTTAAACGGTCAACTTGGTGGCCGGTTTTCATGTATCAAACGATAAAATTAACGGACAAAAATTGACATGAGCGAAGGTAGATATACCGAGATTACGACGGAGCAAAGAAATCTCCGATCCAACGGTCGAATCTCCGAGAAAACGTGCGCGAAGTCGCTGCGACGGGGCGCGATTTCAGCGTCGTTTCCGAGCTCGTCACGAAGGAACGTCGTGCAAAACGCACGAATTGCCTATACTTCGTGCTGGAGGAGAAGAGGCTGACCCCGAGGTGGTCACCGGAGTTCGCCCGATGTGGGGGGCCACGACCACGGCGAGCACGTGGCCGGTCGACGGCGCGGCAGCGCCTCACGCGCGCGCGCGCAAGGGGCGCGCTGTGCACGCGGCCGCAACTGCTGCACGCACCGGCGGTGGCCGGCCCGGCCAGGCGGCGGCGGAGGGCTGCGCGCCTCGACGAGGGTCGGGCGGTGGCACAGCCCGACCAGGGTGGAGGTGGTGGTCGTCCCGAGCGGAGGATGGTTCGGGTGATGATGGTTTAAGTGGTGGTGGCTCGGGTGGCTAAATACGAAGGAGAAAGAGGAGAGGAATGGAGGAGTCGACGGCGAGCTGGCCGGCCTGGGGGCTCGACCAGGGTGGCCGGAGCCATGGCCAGGGAGGGGGTCGGGGTGTTGAAGCTGCTGGTTGTTTGTTTAGGAAGAAAATATAGTGAGAAAGAGAGAGAGATGAGTTGATAATTTTTTTGTGTGTAATAAAGAGATGAGAGAGAGAGAAGAGCTATTCCTAGGGATTAGGGCCGGCTACAAAATGAGAGGGCTGTGAGAGTGTGGGATGGAAGGAAATCAATGGTTGGGATTGATTAAGGAATTCAATGGCTAGGAATAAATGAAGAATTAGATCATTCCAATGGGAATTAAAAATCAATAGAAAATTCTATTAAATATAGAGAAATAGACAAAATGAGTACTTAGTATTTTTGGGCGAGAAAATATGTGGGTGTCATGATGGAGAATAATATGGAGCTGGGCTGGACTCGGTGGAGCCGGATTGGACAAAAATCGGACATTATGTAAAAATTGACTTAAAAATAGACGTTGATGATCATGAGTGAATAAGTAGCACATGGGAATTCCAATAAATGGGACACAAGTGGCGGACGGATAGTAGGCTCAAAGTGGGCCATGTCCATAGTTGGGGCTGACAGGTTTTGGTCGACAGGGGACCCACAAATCAAGTTGGAAGATGAATGTGACGCCGTGGAGTGAAATAAAATTGGGTCATGCGTTGGGAAAGTTGTGCGAGTCAAATGGAGCACAAAATGACGTATCTGAGTGGGACACGAAGGTCATGGATGACGAGCATCTCGAGTAGATCAAGCATGAGAAGTTGGTTTCAAGAAACTGACTGGTCTTGCGCTCCCAAATTAAAAGTCATGGTAACGCGCTGAGAATGATCAAGGAAAAGAGTGGGAAAATAAATAACAATCAAATGGTCTAAACCGACCCGAAGTTCAGCGAAGCAGAAAGAGTACAAGGGAACAAGTTTGGATGGGACACTATATACCGTCATGAAGGTAATCATGTCCACTCCAAAACTCGTGAAGAAGATTTCCAGAGTTGAACATCCCTGATACTCCAAATATCAATGGCACGGAAAAGTACACTTAGGGAAAAAAATAACAGAATAAAATATTTATCAAAACCAATCAATCAGAAAATAAATAAAATGAAAAAAAAATCAACCCAAAATTCAGGGTGCTAACATCTGCTCATTTTCCTGACAGGATAATCGTTGAAGTTTACAGAGTACAGTTAGCTGATTGCTCTACCTCTTACGAGTATGGCCAGGAAAGAGTTTGATGAGACATTACCCCTGGAGCCCGTAGATGATATAGCCCCTGTTTAGACTGTTAGATAGGTTTACCTGGACTGTGATCCAGCTAGTGGTTTCAGACTGTAGTTTTATATTATATTTTGAGTTTCTGTGATGTTTTTATATCTCTGAGCTTGTGTTGGATCTTGAACTCCTTTCCAGTTTTCCTTTCTATCATATTTCTATTTCGTGCTATCTATCCTAGTTTGTCTTGTGATTGAGTTATGCCATATTATACCTCCGTACGGAGATGAAAAGTACCCTTATATTTTGTCTAGTTGTAGTATTTATAGACGACCTATAAAGCGTTCTACCACCGATTCTGCGACGTAGGATGGACGTAATCACGTACTCGTGCCCCTAATCAGGGTGCGGGTCGTGACACTAAGTGATACTAATGTATCAATCTATAGGTATGTAAATTCTAATGAATTATTAAGGCAATGCCTAACTTGAGTGACCAGGGCCATATACAAAATAATTGGAGTTGGGGGGGGGGGGGTTGTTAGCAAACTGCCAAAAGGATTAAACCTACGGCTAAGTTCAAATTCAAATCCTATGGGGGACAGGACTCAAATCCTATTCCTGATGAGAATATGAAATTCAATCCTATCCTGATGAGAATATGAAATTCAATCCTATCTTTTAACCCTTCCAAATCAAGTATAAATGAGAAGAATCGACCAAAGCCCTATTCTTTCCCGCAAACCCTAATCCTTGCCGTGAGTTCCTTCCTCCTCCAGATCGAGCCAAGTCCCCGAGAGCTGTAGAGGAGTAGCAGTTGTTCCTAACAGATAATCCTCACCCCATGTCTATTAATTTCTTAAAATGGGTTAATCTTCTCATGTTTCCAATAGAGTAAAGTAGTGTTAATAATCCTTAGGAAGAACTAGTTGAAGGTGTAATCGAACTTGAGGATTCAAAACTCAACACAGTTAAGTCAAACCAATGAGTTATAGGTAAGCAATAAGGATAAATCTAGGTTTGATATGGGTTTCTAGTATCCATTGAACACAACAAGGACTTACTTTACATACGAATGGTACTGACACTACTACAATATGAAGTTCCCTATGACCATTAAAATCTCCTTTGGAACCTCTTTTATTTGTAGATGATTCATGCAATGGACCTCTCCCTAATACCCATTAGATTGGTAGCTGAACCCTCCTTATTTTCAGATGACTATTGATAGGAACTGTGCACCTAGTAGGGACAAGGTTGCATAGGGATAAACCCAAAAGGGTACTAAATTATGACTGATGCGTATGGCCCTGATGTTTCCATGGGAAGCCTTCAACCTTCCATAAATCCATAGGTAGGGTACATTGAGGTGTATCAGTGAACAAGGGTTGAGGGAGACCTTCCATTGCAGCCTAGGTAATAGGAATGGGGCCCTGATGCTATTTCACTCGAATAAAACCTATGGCTACAGAGTATAAGGGACTCCATGTAACCCCATCTCCCAGAATTTTAACTATAATAATTCAAAAGGAAATTTTCATAGTTATTTTATGATTTTGTTAATTATAGAACCATATTATGTAATTGTTTTGGGCCTCATTCATTTCTTTTTTTTAAAATCTTAATTGGGTGATTACTCAGCCCAATTGATTTGTTGTGGGTTGCTTAATTTCTTCTCAGCCCAACAACTAGGCTGCTAACAAAGTTTTTAAGAGCAAAGTGAAGCTCAAATTATTTTGAATTCGTAACCACTTTCCAATGGTTCCCTCCATTTTCGTTGGCTCCACAAATCTCAGCATCAAACTTCCTATTTAAGCTTCTCACCACCTCTTCTTTCGGTTGAACCAACTTTCCAGATAGTAGAGCTCACATTTCCTCCTTCTTTTCCAACCTAAATTTCTTGATGGCGGTGGCGAATGGCGAGTCGAGCATGGGGAACTAGGCGGTGCTATCAACGGTGACGAGCGTCCTATTCTTTACGACGGCGCATAGCCTTGCAACGACGAGTAACTGTTCTAATATTCGGCAACAAATTCGAGTGAGTCCTTTGTATTTTTGATCTGGTTGTTCTTGATTTGATCCACTAAATGATGCATTTACTGATCTAGGTAGCCATCGATGAATTCTCTTCGTCGACGAACTTCAATGGACCTCTGAGGCTTGTTCGAGCAGTGTTGAACCAATCCAAGTAAGTTGTTGATAAGCCGAGCGTGTTTTTCCGATCTGAGAATTTCTTTCTATCTCTTGAATTTTTGTTTGCTTTCTAATTCAGATCAATCGAACAGAGAGTCAATCATCGATCACCGATCAACGAACCGATCCAGGTGTTTCGGCCTGAATCGATGTCTTGACATAACTATTTTGTTTAGGTTGTTTGAGCCTTCTTAATTTGGTGGTTCCATCCTAAATTTCTTGTTGGTTGATGGATCCACGAGATCTGGGATTTTATATTTTATTTGGCTTCGAAGGATGCTGGAGAGAAGGGTCTCGTATGGCTGACCACTTCTTGTTTGTGTTTATGTCTGAATAGGTTTTGATTAAGCTGGACACGAGAAGTTTGTATCCGATTTTATGGAAATATATTAGAAATTTTTTGAGTCGCACCCCACTCAATGTACACATATGAGTGGTGCACCCCACTCGATTCACCATATGCATAAGTAATCCCTCTTATGACGGAAATCGTTAGAAAAAAACGATTCGTGTCGTTTGTCATATATTTATGACCGAAATACCCTTTATGACCGAAATACCCCAGGAACTTGGCGAGTCCCCCAGGAACTTGGCGAGTCCGAAATCGCCGCTGTCGTCGTGCGACGAATCGCCCCGACCGATCCCCAGCAGCCGCTTCACCGCGACCTGCCCGCCGCTCGGCAGCGTGCCCCTGTACATGACGCCGGCCCCTCCTAAGACCGCAGTCTCCTCGCCCGTCCTAGGTAAAGATAGACTCAGTTAATAAGCCTACTGTTGGCATCAGTTATGTAAATATGTATGTCTCTATCTATGTTCCTTACTTGCACAGGCTTGCCCCATGTTGAAGCGAGGGGCGGAAGGGTCAGGTGCTCCTCGTCGTCGGAGAAGGCAGCAGCATCACGAGGCGTGGGGGCTTCGTCGGTGCAGCAGCGAGTGTACGTAATGAGCGCCTCTACGAGCCCCGTGCTGGCTTTGGTGGACGAGAGGATGAGCACGGAAGGGACTGGCCTGAGCCTGGGGCTGAGCGACAATCTTCTCGGGTGGATCCTGCTCGGAGTGTTCGGCGTCATTTGGTCCCTCTACTTCGTGTACACTTCCAGCCTGGATGAGGACGAGGATTCAGGGTTGTCTCTTTAAGTTGAAAACATGTATGGAATCGCATAATGGAGATGCAAGTAATATCTGATCTGCAGCTGTAGTGAAACATGTGTGCTTGTGTTGTAACTCTGCTTTAAATTGATGGAAGCCTTTCAGCAAAAAAACAAATCTGCTCATACAGTATTACTTGCAATTCTCAGTGCATTTAGAACAAAATGAAGCCAGACATGTTATGTTGAAGATGGATCCGTTATTCTGAAACTGGGATCAGGACCTACTCTAGAGGTGTAAATGAATGCATCCTTCCAGTATCATAAAGCTAGTACTGAAACAAAGAAACAAAGTAAAAGTGACTCAAGAAATTGCTCTGCTTAATTTGGTGAAGAAAAAAGGTCAGAAGAATATTGCCATCAGCAATAATATCATTGATATCAAAGAGAAAAGAGAAGGCATCTACCCTTTTCTTTCCATTTGCTTTGCAGCTAAATACAACAATCCTCCTTTCGGGTATCGAAGGTATCAAAAATCCTAGGAAAACCCATGAAAAGTCGGTTGGATTACATTTCATTTGATCCCTTAATTTTTTTCAACCAGCTTAAGAGAAAAGTCAGTACACTTTCAATGATAATAAAATCCACGTGTCACATCCATATTACTACACATTCTTATTCCAACGGGTTTTAGTAGTCAAATTGTTCTGGTATTATGTAAACATGAGTAAGATTGACACAAGATGGTTATCATCCAACTCCAGGGATTTGGATCCCCTAATGCCGATATATTCTAATGTCCCGTTATGCCAAGCGAGTATAGACAAATGCATAAGATATTGCAATATTTGCATGAGATATTGACCACTAAAAATTGTCAATATCTCATGCATGCATTCCTCCTATCTGCATTGGCAATACCGGCAAGATATTGGCATTTAGGGGATCCAAATCCCAACTCCAGACATACATAATGTATTCTCACCAGTTATACTAGTTTAGACATGATTAACATATTAGAAGATAAATTGTAAACAATAAATAAAACTGGCAAAGATAACTAAAGCAGGAAATCAATACAAAAGCCCAGGGAGTAAGTACATTACCGCGTGAGACTTGATCATCTGCTCCGCCGCGGTCGGCGCCGGCGTCGTCGCCCCCTCCTCCTTCCTCAACCCCCTCAGCGTCGAGGAGCTCAGGTTCTTCGCCCAGAAGAAGAACCTCGTGCCCCTCCTCTTCGGCGCTGGCCGCTCCGAGGTCGCCAGGCTCTTCGAGGAGCGGCTGGAGGACAAGGAGGCCCTCGAGGCGCTGGCCAGGCTGGACGAGCTCAGGCTCGAGGCGGACGACGGCGCCAGCTGGAGGAGCTGCGTGCTGCGGGCCGTGGGGATCCTGCAGTCCAAGCTCGGCAGGAAGAGCATTTTCTTCTCCTCAGAATGAACAGAAGGGTATTTCGGTCATAAATATATGACAAACGACACGAATCGTTTTTCTAACGATTTCCGTCATAAGAGGGATTACTTATGCATATGGTGAATCGAGTGGGGTGCACCACTCATATGTGTACATTGAGTGGGGTGCGACTCAAAAATTTTCAATATATTATTACAGGTTCAACTCTTTTTCCAGGTAATTTCTATTATTTCTCAGATCAATAGGATTAGTAGTAGTTGGCTAATTTTAGTATTTTTTTGTGTTTCTTTGTTGTGTGTCGCACAGAGCTGTGATCGGTCTGATTTTGTGTCCAGACCAGTTCGTGTGGACGTGTCGTGTGGTTCGTGTCCCTTTCTCAGTTGCTCGGCCTTGCTGTGTCTGAACCTTGCCATTGCATAGCACCAGTTCGCATGTGCAGCCTAGCTGGGTGTCTAAACTGGATCATAGACCATTGATGTATGGTGTGGTGTCGAGCCTGGACATTTTCCTGAGCTTGGCATCCTTCCTATGATCAGGGGATTTCGAAGTTGAGTTTTAGCTGTTGAAAAAGTTAGAAACCAACATTGAATTGTAGAGGATGTATATATTTTCTAAATTCTTCTTGACAGAATACTGCTTTGATTTTCTGTGTTGAATCTTAGTTGATGCTCTGTTTTCATTTCCAAGTTTTTAGTTAATTGAAGGTTACTTTTGAGTACTGGGAGTTTCCTCATGTTGTTACTACAATTTTCTCATGAGACTATATCAAGATTCAGGTTGATTTAGGGTTAGATTGGCTTTGAGGATTTCATGATTTTCACTAAGCTGAAGGTTATTTTAGTACCCATGTTTTCCTAAATGTATGCATAAGTTGCTGTGAGTTCATTTGTGGGTTATTGGTAGAACAATTTTAACTCATGCTGGGTTTCATAAACTGTAGTTGTTCAGGATAATGTATATTAGAGTTGTGGTTTAAGTGAGAGGTTTTTACTTAGAATCTTCGAATTTTTAAGTTCCAAATAATCTTTTGTTTAGGCTTCTCTATATCAACTACATGAGAGGGATTCACATGTTACTTGTGTTGAAAGTATTGCTTGAGGGTTGGGTGGATGCTTGAATAGAAAATTTAGCAATTTTGAGAGTACTGTTTCTTGAGACTGTGTATGAATTTTGTGGAATAGCTTAGGTGCATGATTGGCATGAAGTATACAAGAATATAGGTTTGGCATGCCTAGACTAATTGCTGCTTTTGAGAGTGAGGACTTAACGTTTTTAACTGCCACTTGGTAACTTGCACATGTTGTCCTAACTATGTGTGCTGTTAACTACAACTGCTGTGAAGGCTAGGATTTACTAGTCTAAGCAAAGTTTAGGCCACAAGTATGGTTTACAACTAGTATGCCTATAAGCACTTTATAGCTAGATTTAGTTATAGATAAAAATAGATTTATTTACCAATTGTCTAATTCCTCTAGTAAAACTTTTGTAAATAACATATTTTGGTTTCAACAGAAGAATGGTTAATATAACTTGTTTAGAACTTAATCAACTTATAAATATTAAACAGGAGGACATCCAGCTCCATTCATTACCTGTACTTTCCCGGAGCAAGGCAAGTACTTTTCTATGGTTTTGTGCATCTATATATCTTGTACTCCACTTGATGACACGACGTGACACGATATCTTGTACCCTTGTACTTCCTGTTCTTGTACTTACTTGTGTCGGAGAGTGTAGCTTCCCTTCCCGGAAATTTTGAAATATTTTATTATTATTTATTTTATTTAAATGGTAATTTTTAGATTTTATAAATAATTAATTAGTTAATTATTACGGCAGATGATTTTAGCGATGGTTAGGAATTTTGAGTAAAAGGTGACTAGAAATCATGGCACGGATAATGCAGTGGCGTGTTTTGACTAGTGTATTAGCCCTGGTAGTGAAGGTCGAGCCATAGTTGTGAGCCCTTGACCCAAAATCCCTATTTTTATGTTATTAATTATTGCTAAATTATTAGTTAATGCATAAAAATATTGCAAATGTATATATGTAATATATATTAATTACTTCTTAATACATAAAGAGAAAGCAGGGGGTTTTTGTAAATATCACAACTTAGAGGGATCTAAGTACAATCATGTTAATTCAAACCCCCAAAACACCCAGGGTCCTAAATGCAAATATGTTAATTCAAAACACAGTGTAGCCGATTGCTTTTCGAATTTAAAATAAAACTCAGGAACAAGAGCTATGATCAAATCCTGGAGATTAAATCCAAATCAGAGTTTGATCCTATCTAAACCTGGGAATATATATATCAAGGATTGATCAGCCCTTTCCACGAACCCTAATTTCCCTGCCACAAGTCGTTCCCTGCTCTTCATCGAGGAAGACTTGAGGAGTTGAAGCAACCAACCTTCGACAGGTAATACCCTCGCCACCATGCCTTTAATTCATTCGAATTAGTCTACCCTTAGACTTACAAATGCTAGTTATTAATCAATATAGGATGAGGCGGGTAGGTGTTCGACTGAATGGCCAACCAAGGATTTATGGGTTGTACTCGTGCATCGAGCATGGGATGTTAATGATGCATAAATTCCATGTCCTCTTAGGTTGACCAATAATTGCATACCAATGAGCATTGATAGGAACAAGGGGATACTTGGTATCACGTTCGACGTCTGGTATCATACTGATACCTTTATATCAAGTGCAACATCCTTGCATTTGACGGATAGCTAATAAACTTTTGTCTCTCAAGTGTAGATAAGTTAACCTGAGAACTAGTTAGTCAGGGCACACAAGTCAGGGCACACACATACATTAAGTTATACTGGTTTTAGTGGGGTGTCGCATACTAATGCTCAGGGAGAGGTCTGCACTCAGGGGCATACGAGGGTATCTCGATTGATTTCGTAATATCAGTTTGTTAACTAACATTGTATTAATTTATAAACTGATATTGTGAATCAGTCCTCATCCACCAATACTTGTCCTGCATATCCAAGGCCTAGCCAGTCCAATGTGTTGGAGGTTCAGATCCTTGCATTACGTATTAGTTCATGCTTCCTCTTATTTTAGTTTAGACATCATTGATGGTTCAATTCTATTCCTTTCATTTGGTATAACCACTACCTTGTATCACCAATTGGATGTTGTCCTGCAATAGGTAGAACAGTATGTGGTTAGCCTAGCATTTCAAGTGTGGCCAATGTCAGGTAAAGGTGAGTGTTAGTTAGTGTCCAGTAGGAGAACTAGCATGAGAGTTGGCATCAGATGTGAGTATGGGTTACCTACCTGATAGGGTTTACATTCTTTTATCCACTAGATAGTGTTATGTTGGATTTTTCTTGCCTTAACTTAGGTACTGTCAGGACATATGTATTCCACTTGATATATGTTTTAGTCCACTTTGTATGGCAGACCCCAATAGGAATCTTGGCATCCATCCTTAGATGGATTTGGTAGCAGTCCATGAATGGACTTGGTATCAGACCTTAATAGACCTGATACCCAGTTCAGTTCATTACACCTATATTCAAGTATATATTTCAGTCCCTTGTCACTGGTGTCAGTCCAGTTACGTATTGGTTTTAGTATTTGTTCAGTCTTAGCTTATACATCAGTCCTTACATAGTGGGCTAGATGACACATAGAGAGGTCATGATTTTGGACGAAGGGCATACACCAAACCTGCAACCAGGAAGGATATAACCTTATGGGATAAAACTATTCTCTATTAGAATAACCTAGGTTGTAGGTTTTTAGCACCCAAGTAAAAGAGAAAATCTTCTTGTTAGATTAACCCTTCAGGAGTGATTGATTCAGACCCTGGGAGTAACCACCCTGCAACAATTCATTCCCTGTATTAATGAGTATACAGGAATCGTACATCATTTAACTATCTGTCCTGCATATAACCCCCTTGGTTGTACTGTGTTAGTCAGTCCAAGCCCATTCCCTGTTCATTTCACATCAGTATAAACAAATTTACCAGTCGAGACCTACCATGTTCTGGTAATGCATTGCTAATCAACCCCACCACTGAGCTTTCTCCCCATTTAATTGTTCTGCCCTTCACAGGTTATGATCAACCCTTACCTCATAACCCTTGCCCAGTTCATGAATAGGTGTAGAACTCTAGGTTCAGATACTGTTTTAAAGGCCAGGTATCAATGTGAGATTAATGTTCTGATACGGATGTACATGTGGCTCTTGTTTGAGTTTAGCCCATATCCCTAATTTTGTTTAGACTGTTTAAGAATTATCTCATCAAGTCCACATACATACAGTGTAATTTTATATGGGTATAGGTATCTAGTCTTACCCTCATTGTTATCTGTCCATGTGGAAATTCAGGGGCTGTCCTATAGAGAACAACCTAAAGTTAGTAAGTTCAGCCCTTGCTTGGGCACCTACAGCAGGGCAAGCCCATGACAGGGATACCCAGGCTAGAGGGGGAACATGTGCCCTGCACATACGACAGGTAATGAGAGGAATAGCAACAGGTATCAAACCACGTGTAATGCATATGGGGAATCAGTGAGGTCTAGGCCAGTAATTCCCTAGTAATGACAGGCTAGTGCCAGCCTTGGTGCATTCTAATGGGATACACTAAAGTCCTGTTCTAAATATTAGAAGACCATGTTCAGGGTAGACCCCTCTAAGTTCATCCCTCGATCACCTAAATATAGGCATCCCTTGATACAAAGTCTTACTTGGAGTAGCAGTTAGTGCACACGGAAAAGCCTAGTAAGTGTACCAAGTGTCCAGTTTGTGATGGCAACTATTGACAGTGTTGTATCAGCCAACAGTGACAGGCAGACAGATATAGGATGCAGGGTTATCAGGAAATTATCTTGGCCAATACCTAGGTAAAGAACTAAAGGGTATAGGAGGTACCCATATGTGAGAGTCAATTGACCCTGTGGGTAGGCTAAAGATACCTACTGGTATGCAAGGAGGGAAATAAGTTACAACAGGGCATGGATGTGTATTCCTGTGCGTAGAGTGTTTGCAGGAAGACACAAATCTGGAAACATTAGGATTGTACAGTGGCTATAGGCTCGTAGGTTTAGCAACAGTAATAGGATCAAATATGAGTGTGTGTCCCACATTATATGTATGTTTCATAGCATATTCTACACTAGAGTTCTGCACAAAGGTTTCACTGCCACATACCTGCATATGTATAAACCTAGGCAACATATAGGTAACTAGTGGGGGATATAAATGGCAAATTCTGAGTAGGTTAAGACCAATAGCCAAGGAACAATAGTGAAGGAACACTATAGCAATACACCAATGAAAGGGGATTTTTACCAAACCACTAATAACCAGCCCTTACAAGTAGGTAGCAGTTACCTTAAAAGCCACTAATCATGTAGGGAAAACTTGCAATACTTAAAAGATAGGCTTATTTTTTAAACTCATGTATTGATTTATATCGAATCATAATATAAGTTCTGTGGACTCCGATTCAGTGCTCGACTCATACCCGCAGCTCAGGACTACATGCAAGTGCATATACTGATTGTTACTATTTTCGATAGTTTTTTTTACATGCTATATATATGTCTTGCTGCTTGTTGACACGATCCTCACACGGGATTGTATCATGGATTTATTTTACATCTTGACTACCTTTACATGCTTACCCTACTTGCGATTGATTCCATGAGTACTAATTGGACGAAAAAATATCTTAGTAGACGTGTGAACTACCCAATCTATCCCCAAAATGTCTATTCTTGCCTGATAGCAGCTGCACATGACACGTGCAGGGTGCCGAATTTACCCTTAGTTGTTCACACGTCGAAAGCGATATTTCAATGCACGTAGATAGTTAATACTCCTATTAATCCGTTGTTTTTCACCACTTGCCATGATACCCTGATTTTACATATTGCTTTCTAGTAGCTATATTCTCATTGATAGAGTTTCATGTCTTTTTCTTTGTACCATGATGCTAGTTACTTTCTAGTTTCATTCTCATATGTTATATACATGTTTAGCGATTCTATTGTGTCTCGAATAGCTGCCATATGTGTGCTTGTACCAATCCTGACTGGATAACCAACATTTTAGGTGATGAGTTAGAGGAGTTCTGTACTACTTATTATGAGCAGACTGAAGACCCTGATTTGAGCATGCAAGAGGACTTGGATGCGGGGCTACCCTCCGCAGAAAACTTTTATATAGACATTATGCCATAGAGCATGAGTTGCTCTCAGAAACTCTTTTCTTTATTGTATTTCATTTTATTTGTGGATTATGAGAGTTGAGTAGTGGACATTCTTTTGGTACATTTTAGTTATATTGAGATCATTTCTTCTACCATATTTTGGTGTCTACACTTTGTCAACTCTCTTCAGTTGTTAGCTTGTTTCCCTCATCATGGATATTGTGTATATAATTTCTTGTTGTGGACTGATATGCAAATTTGGTCTTTTTTGGAAATCTATAAATGCGTGGTTGTATTTGATAAATTGTGGAGATGACTAGACAACGTTCTACCGCCGATAGGCTGGACGTACCCACGGCTCATGCCCAAATATTGGGTACGGGTCGTGACACATTTTTATGGTGGCCCATGCAGGTCTGTTTTTGCAAAAACAACGAAACTCTTGGTAGTACTCAACTTAGATGTACTACTACAGGCCTGCGAGAAGGAGTAGACCTTAAGGATCATCTCCACATGTTTAAAATCATTATTAAAATTTCACATTTGATCTCAATTATTCCTTTGATCTGCATCTTGTTTGAATCTTCATACCAACTAACGATTTTACTTTTGTGACAAACAGATGGATTCTCAAGGCAGGAACCCCGCTCACCTGAACACCCCAACAAACGTTGGCGGGTCTTCCCCGAATGGTACCCCATCGACTCATGTAGGCCGCTTCACCAACTTAGGCGAGACTCCCCAGCCGCAGGCTACGAGATTTTGCCGTGATGACATTCTACCACCTCCCCAGTTCCCTTCGCCAACTCTGCCACCAGCACAGTTTCCTCCACCAGCACCCTTCCATCAGCCAGCACCCCTTCGGCATCCAGCACCAGTTCTGCCTCCAACACCTGCGCTGGATAACGCCACGCTTCTTGGGATCTTCCAGCAGCTCATTACTTCCCAGACGCGGCAGGCTGACGTCTTCCGGGATACACTGAGAGAGGCCCTTCAGACTAGGGATGCACCCCTGCTGCGCCCCGACACTTCCAAGAATTTTGTGGACCTTAGGCCCAGGTAATTCAAAGGAACGGAAGGGATACTCTACGCTGACGACTGGTTGGAGAATGTGGACCGCAACCTCCGGATGGCCCAGATTCTCGAAGACCAGAAGGTCGAGGCGGCCAGCATGCAGCTCTATGTTATCGTTTGCACATGGTACAGAGATGAGCCTCGATTCACCGTGCCAGATGTGACTTGGGAGAAATTCAAGGAGCTGTTCAAGGTGAAGTTCTATCCTAAAGCAGCCCGCAAAGAGTTGGAGAATGAGTTCGAAAGCCTCGAACAGGGCAACCTCTCCATCG
The DNA here is from genome assembly GCA_029216955.1 of Iris pallida. Lineage (NCBI taxonomy): Eukaryota > Viridiplantae > Streptophyta > Magnoliopsida > Asparagales > Iridaceae > Iris > Iris pallida. The sequence goes on along the minus strand of JANAVB010023995.1, from coordinate 4,342,722 downwards.
ACGAGTATTCTGCTGAGTTCTTCCGCCTCAGTCGCTTTGCAGATGCCTTGACCCCTACAGCCAAGGCTAAGAAGTTCAGGAAGGGGCTATCACATGTGATCCGTATAGCCATCGCCACCAGCCAACCCACCAAATCTGAGAGGATCTTAAAAGTTGCGTAAGACGTAGAGAAGGAGATGAAGCGCAAGCAGAAGAGGGATCGAGACGCATACGAAGGAGGCAACAGCCAGTCCGGATTGGCAAAACGATCTAATGCTCCGGGGAAGACCATAGCGCAGCAGCATCAGCCACAGCCCCGCTACCCACAGCAGCAGAACCAGCCTCCAGCTAGAGTCACTGCCACACAGCAGAACCAGCAGAGACAGCCCCTTGGACCTTACGGCTAATGCAGAAAGCTGGGACACGTATGGGACGTATGTAGGAGATAACTTGGAGTATGCCTATTCTATGGTTCGAGCGCGCACCAGATGAGGGAGTGTCCGGCGGCACAGATTCATGCAGCACAAAGAGTAGCTCCTGTCCCGAGAGCACCGACGAAGACCATGATACTTCAACTGCAGAGGGGGCCTCTGCCTACACAGTAACAACGCTTCATCCAGCACCAGCAGCAGGACAGAGCTTGTGCCATGGCGGTCGAGGAGACACTAGCATCTCCTGATGTGATAGCAGGTTCTGTTCTCCTTAAGTCTTTTTCAGCTATTGCTTTATTCGATTCTGGGGCCAGTCACAGCTTCATATCTGCAGCTTTTATCTTTAGACATAATATTGTATCTGAGCCTCTAGCTTGCACCTATAAAAGCTCGACTGACAGAGGCATCATCTTAGTGATGGATGTTTGCATCGATCGCCGCATTACCATAGGAGGCCGGAAAATGTGCGCTAGTTTACTCGTAATGCCACTTCCGAGCTTTGATATAGTGTTCGGTATGGATTGGTTGAGTAAATATTTTGCTAGCAAGGATTATCACCACGGATGTGTTGTGTTTAGTCCACCTGGGGAGACCGTATTCGAGTTTGCTAGAGGAGCAGTAGAGCAGCGTAGCAACGCTTTTTGTGGGACCATGGTAGCAGAGAAGGAGCTACCTCATCCCATCATCGCGGAGTTTCTCGACGTATTTCCAGAGGAGCTACCAGGGCCGTCGCCAAATAGAGACGTTGAGTTCTCCATTGATCTAGTGCCAGGTGCGGAGCCAGAGTCGCAGCTAGTCTACAGAATCAACAACAAAGAGGTCATGGAATTTGAAAAAGCAGATCGATGAGCTACTGGAGAAAGGGTTTATTAGATCAAGTTCGCCGCCTTGGGGTGCACCGGTGTTGTTTGTGCCAAAGAAGGACGGGACGGTGCGCATGTGTATCGACTACCGGACCTTGAATAGCAAGACGATCAAGAACAAATACCCGTTACCAAGAATTGACGATCTATTCGATCAGTTGAGCGGTGCACGGGTGTTCTCGAAGATCGACTTGAGGTTGGGGTACCACCAAGTGAAAGTGAAGAAGGAAGATATACCGAAGACAGCTTTTCAGACCAAATACGACCAATACAAATTTATGGTGATGCCATTTGGGTTGACCAATGCCCCGACAGTCTTCATGAATTTAATGAACAAGGTATTCCATCCATACCTTGACAAGTTCGTGGTGGTCTTCATCGATGACATTTTTATCTATTCAAAGTCGCCGGAAGAACACGAGGAGCATCTGAGGATCGTACTGGAGACCCTCAGGAAGGAGAAACTCTACGGGAATCTTTCGAAGTGCGAATTTTTCCTAGACAAGGTGGAGTTCCTTGGGCATGTGGTGACAGGAGACGGTATATCCGTTGATCCGAAGAAAATTGCTGCTGTGAAGTCATGGACTACTCCGACCTCTGTGGTCGAGATTCAGAGCTTCTTGGGATTGACGGGGTATTATCGAAAGTTCGTACAGGACTTTGCTCGAAATGCAGAGCCGATGACTAGGCTCACCCGGAAGGACGTGGAGTTCGTGTGGACAGAGGACTGCAAGGCTACATTCGATGAGCTGAAGAAGAGGCTGACGACAGCTCCTATTTTGACGCTGCCATCCGGTTCCGGCAGTTTTTCTATCTATAGCGATGCTTCAGGGAAGGGCTTAGGGTGTGTTTTAGAGCAGAACAAGAAGGTAATAGCATATGCGTCCAGGCAGCTGTGACCATATGAGAAGAACTACCCCACCCACGACCTAGAGTTGGCAGCAGTTATATTTGCCATGAAGTTGTGAAAACACTACTTGTATGGAGAGCGTGTGGAAATATTCACTGACCACAAAAGCTTGAAGTACATTTTCACACAGAAGGAGCTGAATATGAGGCAACACAGATGGCTGGAATTGATAAAGGATTTCGACATCTCGTTGCAGTACCATCCCGGGAAGGCGAACGTAGTTGCGGATGCCTTGAGTCGGTATCCAGTAGCTATGTTCTTGACGAGAGATCGACACTTATTGGCAGACTTAGAGAGCTTAGGCATTGAGGTCGTCATTCCTGGAGTCGAGATACAGATGATGGGCATGCAGATTCAGTCTGGACGGATGGACAGGATACGGGAGGCACAACACCAGGATGAGCAGCTGAGAAGTATCATCGCACAGGAACGGGCTGGTTTTCTAGAGGACTTCACCATTGCAGAGGATGGCTCGTTGAGGCATGGGACAAGATTATATGTACCTAGTCGAGAGTTGCGAGAGGAGGTCATACAGGAGGCACACCGTTCTCAGTATTCCTTGCATCCTGGAGCCAATAAGATATACAAGGATATGAGAGCCCATGTATAGTGGTACGGTATGAAGCGTGAGGTAGCCCACTTCGTTTCTAGATGCCTTGTGTGTCAGCAGATCAAAGCCGAGAGGCAGAGACCCGGAGGGTTACTTCAGCCGTTGTCGACTACCAAGTGGAAGTGGGAACATATCACTATGGATTTTGTTTCCGGTCTTCCACGTTCGCCAGGCATGAAGGATGCGATTTGGGTCATCGTTGACAGGTTGACCAAATTGGCCCACTTTATACCATTCAAAGTGGGACTATCCACGGAGAGATCGGCAGAGTTGTACATGAGACAGATCGTCAGGTTGCACGACGTTCTAGTGAGTATTGTCTCTGATCGTGACAGCAGGTTCACATCTCACTTTTGGAGGAGTCTGCAGGCTAGCTTAGGCACATCGCTCAAGTTCAGCGCAACCTATCATCCACAGACAGATGGGCAGTCGGAGCGAACCATTCTGACGCTCGAGGATATGCTACGGACGTGTGTACTAGATTTTGGCGGCTGGTGGAAGGACCACCTTTACCTTGTGGAGTTCTTCTATAATAACAGTCACCAAGCTAGTATCGGGATGTCCCCTTTCGAGGCCTTGTACGGGCGGAGATGTCGTACCCCACTATCTTGGGACAACGTGGGTGAGAGAGCACTGTTGGGGCCCGAGATGATCGTGGATGCTGCGGAGAAGGTGAAGCTGATTAGGGAGAGACTTCGTGTGGCTCAGGACAGGCAGAAGCACTGGGCCGACAGTCATCAGAGACCATTAGAGTTTGAGGTATAGTTTCTTAGTTGTAATTGTTAATCATGATTGGAATAGGTCATAACCTTTTGCTTAAATCTAGGTGGACGACATGGTGTTCTTGAAGATATCACCGACACCTGGTACGATACGCTTCGAAGGAGGCAGGAAGCTCAGTCAGAGATACATCGATACGTTTCACATCCTCGAGAAGATCGGAGATGTGGCATACCATTTGGTACTACCGCCCGCATTGGAGGGAGTACACAACGTATTCCATATGTCCCAGTTGAGACGATACGTGGCGGACCCCAGTCACGTGCTAGATCACTCGAAGATTGAGGTGGGACCGAGCCTTAGCTATCAGGAGCAGCCCATGGAGATCTTGGACCGAAGGGAGAAGGTGCTGCGCAACCAAACTATTCCATTGGTACGCGTCGCATGGAGGCACCATTCTCCAGGCGAATCCACTTGGGAGAGAGAAGATGAGATACGAGAGCGCTATCCTTATCTTTTTGAGGTATGAGGTATAAATTCTTACTCTTGTGTCTATCCTTAATTTTGAGGACGAAATTTATTTTAAGGATGGTAGATTTGTGAGCCCTTGACCCAGAATTCCCATTTTTTATGTTATTAATTATTGCTAAATTATTAGTTAATGCATAGAAATATTGTAAATGTATATATATAATATATATATTAATTACTTCATAATACAAAAAGAGAAAGAAGGGGGGTTTTGTAAATATCACAACTTAGAGGGATCTAAGTACAATCATGTTAACTCAAACCCCAAAAACACCCAGGGTCCTAAATGCAAATGTGTTAATTCAAAACACAGTGCAGCCGATTGCTTTTTGAATTTAAAATAAAACTCAGGAACAAGAGCTATGATCAAATCCTGGAGATTAAATCCAAATCAGAGTTTGATCCTATCTAAACCTGGGAATATATATATCAAGGATTGATCAGCCCTTTCCACGAACCCTAATTTCCCTGCCATAAGTCGTTTCTGCTTTGTATCGAGGAAGACTTGAGGAGTTGAAGCAACCAACCTTCGACAAGTAATACTCTCGCCACCATGCCTTTAATTCATTTGAATTAGTCTACCCTTAGACTTGCAAATGCTAGTTATTAATCAATATAGGATGAGGCGGGTAGGTGTTCGACTGAATGGCCAACCAAGGTTTTATGGGTTGTACTCGTGCATCGAGCATGGGATGTTAATGATGCATAAATTCCATGTCCTGTTTTAGGTTAACCAACGATTGCATACCAATGAGCATTGATAGGAACAAGGGGATACTTGGTATCACGTTCGACGTCTGGTATCATACTGATACCTTCATATCAAGTGCAACATCCTTGCATTTGACGGATAGCTAATGAAATTTTGTCTCTCAAGTGTAGATAAGTTAACCTGAGAACTAGTTGGTCAAGGCACATACATACATTAAGTTATATTGGTTTTAGTAGGGTGTCGCATACTAATGCTCAGGGGGAGGTCTGCACTCTGGGGCATACTAGTGTATCTCGATTGATTGCGTAATATCAGTTTTTTAACTGACATTGTATTAGTTTATAAACTGATATTATGAATCAGTCCTCATCCACTAAACCTTGTCCTGCATATCCAAGGCCTAGCCAGTCCAATGTGTTGGACTTTCAGATCATTGCATTACATATTAGTTCATGCTTCCTCTTATTTTAGTTTAGACATCATTGATGGTTCAATTCCATTCCTTTCTTTTGGTATAACCACTACCTTGTATCACCAATTGGATGTTGTCCTGCAATAGGCAGAACAGTATGTGGTTAGCCTAGCATTTCAAGTGTGGCCAATGTCAGGTAAAGGTGAGTGTTAGTTAGTGTCCAGTAGGAGAACTAGCATGAGAGTTGGCATCAGATGTGAGTATGGGTTACCTACCTGATAGTGTTTACATTCTTTTATCCACTGGATAGTGTTATGTTAGATTTTTCTTGCTTTAACTTAGGTACTGTTAGGACATATGTATTCCTCTTGATATATGTTTCAGTCCACTTTGTATGGCTGACCCCAATAGGAATCTTGGCATCCATCCTTAGATGGATTTGGTAGCAGTCCATGAATGGACTTGGTATCAGACCTTAATAGACTTGATACCCAGTTCAGTTCGTTACACCTATATTCAAGTATACATTTCAGTCCCTTGTCACTGGTGTCAGTCCAATTACCTATTGGTTTTAGTATTTGTTCAGTCTTAGCTTATACATCAGTCCTTACATAGTGGGCTAGATGACACATGGAGAGGTCATGATTTTGAACACAGGGCATACACCAAACCTGCAACCAGGAAGGATATAACCTTATAGGATAAAACTATTCTCTATTAGAATAACCTAGGTTGTAGGTTTTTAGTACCCAAGTAAAAGAGAAAATCTTCTTGTTAGATTAACCCTTCAGGAGTGATTGATTCAGACCCTGGGAGTAACCACCCTGCAACAATTCATTCCCTGTATTAATGAGTATGCAGGAATGGTACATCATTTAACTATCTGTCCTGCATATAACCCCCTTAGTTGTACTGTGTTAGTCAGTCCAAGCCCATTCCCTGTTCATTTCACATCAGTATAAACAAATTTACCAGTCGAGACCTACCATGTTCTGGTAATGCATTGCTAATCAACCCCACCACTGAGCTTTCTCCCTATTCAATTATTATGCCCTTCATAGGTTATGATCAACCCTTACCTCATAACCCTTGTCCAGTTCATGAATAGGTGTAGAACTCTAGGTTCAAACACTGTTTTAAAGGCCAGGTATCAATGTGAGACTAATGTTCTGATACGGATGTACATGTGGCTCTTGTTTGAGTTTAGCCCATATCCCTCATTTTGTTTAGACTGTTTAAGAATTATCTCCTCAAGTCCACATACATACTGTGTAATTTTATATGGGTATAGGTAACTAGTCTTACCCTCATTGTTATCTGTCCATGTGGAAATTTAGGGGCTGTCCTATAGAGAACAGCCTAAAGTTAGTAAGTTCAGCCCTTGCTTGGGCACCTGCAGCAGGGCAAGCCCATGACAGGGATACCCAGGCTAGAGGAGGGAACATGTGCCCTGCACATACGATAGGTAATTAATGAGAGGAATAGCAACAGGTATCAAACCACGTGTAATGCATATAGGGAATCAGTGAGGTATGGGCTAGTAATTCCCTAGTAATGACAGGCTAGTGCCAGCCTTGGTGCATTCTAATAGGATACACTAAAGTCCTGTTCTAAATATTAGAAGACCAGTGTTCAGGGTGGACCACTCTAAGGTCATCCCTCTATCACCTAAATATAGGCATCCCTTGATACAAACTCTTACCTAGAGTAGCAGTTAGTGCACAGGGGAAAGCCTAGTAAGTGTACCAAGTGTCCAATTTGTGATGCCAATTATTGACAGTGTTGTATCAGCCAATAGTGACATACAGACAGATATAGGATGCAGGGGTATCAGAAAATTATCTTGGCCAATACCTAGGTAAAGAACTAAAGGGTATAGGAGGTACCCATATGTGAAAGGAGTCAATTGACCCTGTGGGTAGGCTAAAGATACCTACTGGTATGCAAGGTGGGAAATAAGTTACAACAGGGCATGGATGTGTATTCTTGTGCGTAGAGTGTTTGCAGGAAGACACAAGTCTGGAAACATTAGGAGTTTAAAGTGGCTATAGGCTCGTTGGTTTAGCAACAGTAATAGGATTAAATATGAGTGTGTGTCCCACATTATATGTATGTTTCATAGCATATTCTACACAAGAGTTCTACATAATGGTTTCACTGCCACATACCTGTATATGTATAAACCTAGGCAACATATAGGTAACTACTGGGGGGTATAAATGGCAAATTCTGAGTAGGTTAAGCCCAATAGCCAGGGAACAATAGTGAAGGAACACTATAGCAATGCACCAATGAAAGGGGATTTTTACCAAACCACTAATAATCAGCCCTTACAAGTAGGTAGCAGTTACCTTAAAAGCCACTAATCAAGTAGGGAAAACTTGCAATACTTAAAAGATAGGCTTATTTTCTAAACTCATGTATTAATTTATATCGAATCATAATATAGGTTCTGTGGACTCCGATTCAGTGCTCGACTCATACCCGCAGCTCAGGACTACAGACATGTGCATATACTAATTGTTACCATTTTTGATAGTTTCTTTTACATGCTATACATATGTCTTGCTGCTTGTTGACACGATCGTCACACGGGATAGTATCATGGATTTATTTTACATCTTGACTACCTTTACATGCTTACCCTACTTGTGATTGATTCCATGAGTACTAGTTGGGAGGAGAAATATCTTAGTAGACGTGTGAACTATCCAATCTATCCCCAAAATATCTATTCTTGTCTGATAGTAGCTGCACACGACACGTACAGGGTGCCAGATTTACCCCTTAGCCATTCACACGTCGAAAGCGATATTTCAATGTACGTAGATAGTTAATATTCCTATTAATCTATTGTTCTTTACCACTTGCCATGCTACCCTGATTTTACATATTGCTTTCTATTAGCTATATTCTCATTGATAAAGTTTCATGTCTTTTCCTTTGTACCATGATGATAGTTACTTTCTAGTTTCATTCTCATATGTTATATACATGTTTAGCGATTCTATTGTGTCTCGGATAGCTGTCATATGTGTGCTTGTCCCAATCCTGACTGGATAACCAATATTTAGGTGATGAGTTAGAGAAGTTCTGTACTACTTATTATGAGCAGACTAAAGTTCCTGATTTGAGCATGTAGGAGGACTTGGATGCAGGGCTACCCTCCGCAGGAGACTTTTAGATAGACATTATGCCATAGAGCATGAGTTGCCCACAGAAACTCTTTTCTTTATTGTATTTCATTTTATTTGTGGATTATGAGAGTTGAGTAGTGGACATCCTTTTGGTACATTTTGGTTATATTGAGATTATTTCTTCTACCATATTTTGGTCTCTACACTTTGTGATCTCTCTTCAGTTATTAGCTTGTTTCCCTCATCATGGACATTGTGTATATAATTTTTTGTTGTGGACTGATATGCAAATTTGGTCTTTTGTGGAAATCTATAAACTGTGTGGTTGTGTTTGATAAATTATGGAGATGACTAGACAGCGTTATACCGCTGATACTGCGGCATAGGCTGGATGTACCCACGGCTCATGCCCAAATATTGGGTACGGGTCGTGACAATAGTGATGTCCTAACTAGGAAAACCAGGCCAAGTTATGACTTAACCCTTATCGAAGATTTATTTATTTATTTATTATATTATTGAGTTTTAGGGAACCCGTTTGTACCGAATTAGTCCAGATAGGACGCAAAGCAAGCCCAATCCTATGTAGTCATGCGGGACGTCCAATGACATTCGTGTTGATGTATTTTGGTATGATGGTGTCGTATTCCGTTTTAATGATCTTATGAATATTTTCTAAGTATTTTTAATTAAATATTATAAATATCATTATTAGTTGATATTCAATGATATTTGTAAAAATAGGTCCTTGTATATTTTGGGACTATTAGACTGTACATAATGGTATATACACCATTATTAGTTTATTGAATTTCATTATAATTATTATTTTTATTATCAAAGTTATCGAGGTGATTATTATATAATATTAGTATTATTATTGGTTATATTATTTTAGTCAAATAAATGTTATAATATATACCTTCATATTTATATAGGTAGGCCCTACACTAGGAATAAATGCTGTCGGGATTTATTTGGGTCTATGGAGATTATATATATATATATATATATATATATATATATATATATATATATATATATATATATATATATATATATATATATATATATATATTCATATGTATGTATATTTTCTAATTGATTATATGATTTCATTATTCATTAGAAAGGTTAGTAAATAATGATATCTCATATAAATGATATATTTATGTATATAGGAATATTTTACTATATAAATATAAATGCTCTTTCTATGTAAATATTATAATTGTTATTAATTATAATATTTGTAAAATGATGGTTATCCACGTTTTTGTTTCATTGTTTCTTTATATTCTACTTTCTTTAGTGTACTGCTCTTAACTTCAATATAGGGCTGGTGCTTTTGTTGCTTCTGATGTTTTATTTTCTACTTGGTTTGTTTTTCTGTTTCTATTATAATGTTAACTGTCCCTTGAGGAAGGCATCTAGTTATTACATTTATCAAATCACTGATGGGGGAGTAGCCCCTGAATTAACACACTGTTACAACAGTTTTTAACTCCTTAACTATACCTATAGTGACTATACAATACGACTTTTTATATATTTATAAACCTTATAACACCTTCGAGTTTCATGATGTTTGTGTCAAACTCCACCTCACCTACAGCGTCTGCCTTTTTATGATTGTGTTGAGCTGTCGTAGTATGGAAATAAAGAGAAAGTTTCAAACTTTATGCTTTCGTTCTTTTTATTTGTTAGATTTTAAACTACCAATTGTGAGGGGGATTCTAGTAGACATGGTAACTTGTATGGTTACCAGTCTAATAGAGAGTAAGGCAGCAGCAACCACAAATCCCAGCCCAACTAAAGCATCCTCAAACCGGCCTACAGTGATAATCGGCATAAACCGATCCCAGGTTTTCCCCAACCCGCGACTGCAAGGACCGACCCCCCCGAACAATTATAATTCATATATACGCGAGCGAAATCGAGAGAACTCATCCGAAAACATCAAAACCCTAACTCTCCCCGACCTCCTCACATACGCGTGCCCTAGGTCTCTGTCGCGCGAGCGTGCAGCCACCGTATGGCGGCCGGCCAGCAACAGCAGGCGCGCGCGCGGCAGATCGAGAACAGGAACGGCTACGGCAGCCCGGGTCGACCTCAACTTTATGGTCGAAATCCACACTCGTCGCTCGATCATTTTTCGAGCTATTACTTCAGGTAAAATCTTGACATATAAACCTTTGATTCTCAGCAATTAGTCTGATTTTAGGAAATCTATATTGCCCAGAAAATCGAACCCAAGTTCGATGAAAACCTGTCCAGAAATAGGGTATATAACAGTCCATTCATCCACGTTTGAAGATCGATCTCGATCGATCCAGTACCATATTTGAAATTCTATTTGAACACCGTTATAGACAACATATACGACTTCACGACCCTTTTTGTGGATTTGGAAATCATCGATTATGTGTCGAGAAATCGAATTCCGAAGTTTACCGAAAAACTATTTTTCGAAAACACGAAAACCTTCGATACGACGTACATCCCGCCAATTCGGGCGATGTGGTCATGAACCGAAAGCATCGAAAGGTGTGTATCGGTTTCGTAGATGTGTGGGCTTTGACGGAATTCAAATTGGTTGCGTGTGCGCGACGAATTTGATACGTATCCGTCAAAATTTAGCGTATCGGCCTCTTTGTAAATTTTCTAATTACTTTGTACATGTTCGTCAGATCGAGACGAAACTTGCGCCAACAGGACCGTATCATTTTTCTGGTCCTGTATACCAAGTTTGGTCCAATTTTGAGACAGTTGATCGGATTGCCGTTTTGCGGGCCCCACGGTTTGCCTCAACGGGTAATTTTGTGCACGGCCCGCCGAAATATAATTTTGGACATAAGGTTAGATTCGTATCGGAAAATCAGACCAGTTGACATATAGTTTGATGACTTTAGAGACCATTGACCCTAGTACGCTTTTCGGTGCAAAGCGGGTCCAACAGCGGATACCGTTTTGAGCCAAAATTACCGTTTTGCTCCTGTGTCCAGAATTGGACTTAAGGACAGGCAATCCAAGCTAATTTGACTATCCTAAGAATGTTGGTAATGTTTATTTCAGTATCTGAAGACTTTTTGTATGTGTTGACTTTAGTGACTCATCTGAGTGGTTGTACTATCGGTTTCACCAGCAAAGGACCTCAGGCAAGTGCACTTTCTGATTGCTTTCGATTCATAGTAGTCTTTTCATTTCATGTTTACACATACGTCTTGTTTCTTGTTGACACGCTCGTCACACGGAAATTAATATCATGGATTTATTATATATTCTTGATTGTCATTTTCATGATTACCATACTTGTGACCTGATTCCATGAGTACTAGCTGGACGGAGAAATATCTTAGTAGACGTGTGAACTACCCCTTACCCATCCCATCCCAATATGTCTAATCCCGACCGATAGTAGCTGCATACGACACGTGCAGGGTGCCGTATTTACCCCTTAGTCGTTCACATGTCGAAAATTATATTTCAAATCACATAGATAGTTGTATTTTATTTATTTTGCTTGTCTTCATCACCCCTTGCCATGTCATTAGTTATTCTAGTTTTTATCTCTCATATGTTATTTTCATGTCATGTTAATTCTATTGTATTTTCGTATTGTCGTCGGTTTGTGTGCTTGTTCTATTCCTGACTGAAAACCAACATTTTTTAGGTTAGCTGTGGCTTCACTTAGCTTTAGGAGATACGGGTGTACTTGCAGACAGAAACCTAGAAATAGATAGTAGTTGTATCATTTTTATTAATTATGAGAACCTTGTATTTTCTTTAATATAATGTTGTAAAAGTTGTAATAAATTTAGAAATATGAATGAGCAGCAAATATTATATTTTGTGATTTTGAGCATCTTAGCCGTGACAGCGTTCTACCGCCGACTCTGCGTTGTAGGCTGGCTTGGACACATCTCGTATCCAAAAAAGTGGGTACGGGTCGTGACAAATTTTTGTGGTGGTCCATGCAGGTTAGTTTTCGCAAAAGATTGCGAACTCATGATGGTACTTAAGTTAGTCGTACCATTACGAGCCTGCAACTAGAAAATGATCATTCACAACTTAGGTTAAATTAATTTAAGAGAAAGACTAAGACTTGGAGTCCCTTGTTCAAATTAACCGTTGGGTAGTTAAGGTTGTCAGATAGGCCATGCAATTTAGATAATGAATTATTAAAGTTAGATAGCTTGCCAGATCCCTATAGATACCCTATTACTTTTGATATGCCGATATGATCCAATGTGGATATACTAGTCACTTGGTAAGTTAGGCTTTCCTGGAATTAAAGCTCTAATCTTGATAAACTCTTCAATTTTCTTTTGCTCTATTGGATAAAAACCTTATATCATAAGTTAGAATTGCCTATTTAAAATCCTATTTTGCTGTAAAAAATTAGTTTATAATTTCTGATTCTGTTATTCATATACGAATCTCGAGTTACATTTGATTCAAGGTTTTTCCTCAACCATTTGAAATACATATGAGATAAAGATTTGGATGTTCTTACTCCTCCTGTCTTCAGTTATTTCCTTCCCGTTCAACCTTTTACTTTAGGATTGAGACTTATGGACAGATGTTTATGCTCTCTATTATAGTCAACTCACTACTAAAATACAGCAATTTGGCGATGGAAGATTAGCGACGGATCGTATCCGTCGGCGATAGCGACGGTCTCGCGACTACATTGTGACGGGCTACCGTCAGAAAGCAATGTATAATTTTTTTATTTTTTTGCATCAAAATCAGTCGCACATCCGTCGCGCATTTGACACAACTTTAGCGACGGATTCATGTCCGTCGCTAATATGTCGCACATTGTGGCGGCAAAATCTGAAAAAAATGGCGAGCTAAATTAGCGTCTATCTCGCGATGGACTTTTTCGTCGGTAATCTAGTGGGTATTTAGCGACTATCCACCGACGGATATATCCGTCGGTAATCCGTCGCTAAATATTGTAACCTAACTTAAATTGAACCGACAGGGGGAAATTTTTTATTCCCCCAAAAAACTCTCTCTTCTTCCCCCCCCCCTCTCTCTCTCTTTCTCCGGCGAGCTCTCTCCGACGGGTCACATTCACCGGCGAAGCTCTCTCCGACGGGATATCTCTCTTTCTCAGGTATGCTCTCTCTCTCTCTCTCCCTTTCTCTCCCTTTCTATCTCTCTCTCTCTCTCTGTTTAGCATAACATATAGGGTTTTGGGTTGGTGGGGGGTCGACTGTCGCTGGGGCCGACGGGGTAGGGGGAAGGGAGTGGGGGCGGGGAAGGGAGGTTATTGAGGGCGGGGGGCAGGGTAGGGTTTAGGGTTTCGGGGCAGGAGTAGGGTTTCTGGTCATGGGGGGGTGGACCGGCTGTAGCGGGGGCCGGCGGTGATGGAGGGAGGGAGAAGGGGCGGGGGGTGGATGGTGTTGGGTGCGGGACGGGGGGCAGGGTTAGGGTTAGGGTTTAGGGTTTGCTGTCGGGGGGTAAGGGGGAGGGGGTGGGTGTTTGTTATCGGTGGGGGAGGGAGTGGAGGTTTGCTGTCGGGGGCGGAGGGGGGGTCGTGCGAGGAAGCATTGGGGTGGGTACTGTCGGGGAGGGGGTGCTGTCGGGGAGGGGGTACTGTCGGTAAGGGGGGTCGGAGAGGAGGTGGTGGGATGGGGGAAGGGGGTGGGGGTTGGGGTATGGAAGGGGGTCGGGTAAGTGACACACGGGTAGGGTTTCGGGGCAGGGGTAGGGTTTCGGGTGGGGGGTATCGGTGGTTTCGGATCGGACCATTCCTATGAGTATCGGTAGTTACGGATCGGTGTATCGGATCGGGGGAGTGGGTATAGGTGGTTTCGAATCGGACCAATCCTATGAGTATCGGATCGGGGGAGGGGGTATCAGAATCGGTTTCGGTATCGGACCATTCCTATGAGTATCGAATCAGGGGTATCGGTAATATCAGTGGTTTTGGATCGGAGTATTGGATTTTTTGGTATCGAAAAAAAATTACTATTAATAAAGTTGACTGTCCTCCGACATAGTCCCTGTAGCCATTCGACTGGCGAGGCAGAAACTATGTAGCCGTAGATAAAGTTGACTGTCCTCCGACATAGTCCCTGCAGCCATTCGACTGGCGAGACAGAAACTATGTATCCGTAGATAAAGTTGACTGTCCTTCGACCATCAAAACTCGGCAATAATGATATGACAACCTATCACTATATCTTATATAGTAGTAGATGATGTCTTAGTATTATATTATGTGAGTTCATCTTGATTCTGTTACATTCTTCATGATACTAGATACGATAAGAACATATACTACACCATATGTACAGAACATAGATGATTCACTCTAATGTATGCTAGAATGAATTTTGGGTTGTGTTCTGAGCCATCTGTTCTCACACTTGGCAAAAAATTGAATATTCTGTCTTTTATCTGCTTTCGAAAATATACTCTTCCGATATTATGGTGTATGGAGAAACTATGGTGATCATGACATAGTGATCAGGACATATTCCCTGCAGCCATTCGACTGGCGAGGCAGAAATTATGTAGTCGCAGATAAAGTTGACTGTACTTCGACCATCAAAACTCGGCATTGATGATATGACAACCTATCACTATATCTTATATAGTAGTAGATGATGTCTTAGTATTACATTATGTGAGTTCATCTTGATTATGTTACATTCTTCAGATACTAGATACGATAAGAACATATACTACACCATATGTACAGAACATAGATGATTTACTCTAATATATGCTAGAATGAATTTTGGGTTGTGTTCTGAGCCATTCGTTCCCATACTTGGCAATTAAGCATGTGAAATAGAACTGATTATGTTTAGTTTGTCTTATGATGCAGATTTTTACATCCAAATTGAAATGGATCGTTACTTCGTTGATCATACATGGATGTACTAGCGGATCAACCTCCTGGACCATAGGTACTTATAAGTATTGACCGTATCGAATTAGTATCGATCTATCATTTTGGTATGGACCGTATCGGTTGGTTTTGGTCTTAGCGAATTGGTATCGTCCTATCCGACATGTATCGACCGTATTGCTATAATTCGTATTGGCCTTATCGATTTGGTATTGGTCATATCCGATAGGTATCGACCGTGTTGGATTAGTATAGACCATTTCGGATTAGTATCATGGAAGGTTTAGTAACAACTGTACTTGGATTTCTTTCTTCTAAAGCTAGATTACCATTGCAAGAGAGTCACGAAAGCGTAGCTGGCCAGTTACAGAACATACATACTTCCTTTTCAATCTCGCTTTTTCTGTTGGAAAAGGAAGCATGTATGTTACTGTAACTGGCCAATCACGATCTGGTGACTCTCTTGCAATGGTATTCTAGCTCGAGAAGAGAGAAATCCAAGTACTGTTGTTACTAAACCTTTTACGATACTAATCCGAAATGGTCTATACTAATCCAACACGGCCGATACCTATCGGATATGACCGATACCAAATCGATAAGGCCAATATGAATCCTAGCTATACGGCCGATACATGTACATATCGAATACGTCCAATTTGTTAAGGCCAATACCAATCTGATACGTCCTATACCAAACCGATAGACCGATACTAATCTGATACAGTAGATACTAAGTACATCCAGCCTATACCAGCGGATCCACCAATTACTCTCCGAGGTGGATATCATATGTGGCTGAAAATTTCGATAAACTTCTTTCTTTTTTATAATTTGAGTAAATTTCTTTACCCTATTTGACAATTTCTGTTGTCAGAGAGATGGCTCCCAAGACTCCCCGAGGTGGTGCTGTTAGCTGAGAAAGGGGCCGAGGCGAGAAACCCTTAGAGGTCGACACGGAGTAAGTCCCCATCGTCATACAAGAGCCGGTGACTGTTAAGGAGGAGGTGTTACCAAAGGTCGAGGTCAAAAAAGAATCGATGACCATAAGGGAAGAGATTGCTCCCAAGGTTGAAGTTAAGGAGGAGCCACCATCAGAGAGTAGTAGCATCGAGACCGACCCTCATGTCCCTACAGAAGACCTCAACCAGATTGAGCCTTTGTATGCAAAGTGGCTGATAGAATGGTACATGCCTCAATGCAACTATGATCCCTGGCTGTGAGGATTCATCGTCTGACTTACGGTCTTTTCTGAGGTCAAAGTCAATTTTTCTTTTCATTGAATATTGAATATTTGTGTTTAAATATTGAATATTTATGTGTTTTGTGTGAATAATTTGAATACTTGGGATAGTTGTGTGTTAGAATTGTTTGTGTGTTTTGTATATTGGAATATTTGTGTGTTTTGTATATTTTGTGCTTGAGATATTTGTTTTATTGAATATTGAATATTGAATATTTGTGTTTTGTATATTGGAATTGCTTGGGATTATTTGTGTGTTTGGTATATTGGAATTGTGTATATTGGGAATGCCCAGCTTTATGCTATTATTTTTCAAAATATTCCCAGATACCGACGGACTGGCGGCCAATTTCCGACGGACTACCCATCGCTAACTGGGGGATTCCCAGTTAGCGACGGATGGACGACTACAACCCGACGGATTATCCGTCGCTAAGGTCCTGGAATTATGAAAGATTTCCAGGAGCAGGTAGACGGAATATTCGTCGCTAACCCGCTGCTAATCCGACGAAGATTGTGACGGATTAGCGACGGAATTAGCGACATATTTTGCGTATCGGAACCCCTCTAATACGCATTTAACGACGTTTTAGCGACGGTTTGTCCGTCGCTAAATGTTGCTATATTAAAGTTTTGAACTATCGAAGTTGACAGAAAATCGTCGGCTAGCCGTCGCTAAATATTTTGACGTAGCCAATGGTAATCCGTCGCTAAGTAGTCGGTCAGCGACGTACTATTGACGGACCAGTTTTAGCAACGAGGTTATTCCCGACGAATTTTTTCCAGCCCATATCCGTCGAAAATCCGTCGGTAATGTGAATTACCGACGGATCGGGCCGTCGCTAAATCGTTGTATTTTAGTAGTGACTAGTTTGAATCTCTAGCAGCTTCTTGAAGTTCTTAGGAACATAGTTGGAGTAATTTAACGACTGCTATGGCTAGACAGCAGCGTACTGGCGAGGCACGACCCATAGAGTTGAAATCAATTCGAATTATAGTTTACGGAACATTGCTAAAACTATATCTTCGTTGACCTCCTTAGACCTTGTGTCTATATAAGGTAGAATCTCTGATAGCATATCACATTTGAATCACGGAACCAAGGGTTTGCCACAGCCAGAGTATACGGACGAGGCATAATTCTCGGTGAAATGACTTCAGATGTGATTTTAAGTTTAGGATACTATAGAGAATAGAAAAATGTCATGTATGTCCCATAAGATCCAAAGCCAATACTAGCGAAAGTTCTGTAAGTTGGGTAGCATGTCTTCCAACCTAGCATTCCATGGTCCTCGTGATCTATTAACGAGGTAAAGGACTGACACTAATAGGTTTACCTAGAATATAGAACTTAGAGGTCCATAACCCATTAGTCGACCAAGGCCTTATGAATAGGAAGATAGTATGATGACTGTATAAGCAAGAACACCAGGTAAGGTTTTGATTCTCTCAAAACTCGAACTACTTGTGCCTCCTTTCAAAAATCTCGCATGCTTGTAGGGAGTATATAGGCTGGTGCCCTTAAAGAATCATATCTTTATTTTATTTCTCCACTTTATAATCCAAGCATGCTTACTTATAGATACCAGTGGTAGTAAAATACAAGGGAGTCAAGTAAATGTTCCACATAAGCGAATAGGAAAAGAACATATGAGTGGGGTTTTGCATATAAGCCCTCCCATCTTGAAGTCTTGTACCCCGAAGTGTTGGTCAATAGCTAAAGGAAGTGTGAAAAAAATATTAAATTGGTTAATGGCCAGGGCTATTAAGATTACATTATAATAACAAAGATAACTAATTGTAGTATAGTAACATCATGGTCATGGTGTAAGAAAAGAAGAATGCATGCACGTGCAATAGTGTGTAAAGAATGGAAATTTTAGTATAGACCCCTAAAACTGAAGGTAACTTCAAAATTGTGTCTTCAAAATCTATATTATATGGCTATTTAAGGTTAACTAAAAGTTTAAGTTGTTAGATAGATTATATTGCTCTTAGGGTTATAGTTTAATAATTATATATATTACATATATATATATTTTTTTTTATTAAGGTTAATTTATTGTTTAGTTAATGGTTTAATCATGGTTAGGTTCCTAGGAGACATTGTGGATATGATTGTGCAGGCAAATCATAAAATTTGGGACAACAAGCCAGGCAAGTATACCTTGCCCATTGTATAGTATTTTTATGCATTCCTCTATATTGCAGTTTCTTTTCTGTCATATTTTATTACATGCTTCTTATGTTCATGCCATTGATATTTTTCTCATTTTACATACACGTACGTTATCCTATATATCACTTCTATTCATATATAGATCATGATAGTATTGCTTAGTCCCATGCCACATTCATTGGTATGTCTTGACCCATTACTTGTACTTGACTTGATTCAACTTGACTGTACACCCGTGTATAGCTCATTGAGATGGAGAGGACAGTTACTAGGCATGCGGGATATATGATAGTATTCTGTTGGCCGATAGTTCAGATGAGCTTCGGTTGTATTGATGATTATGTTGGCCGTTAGTTTCGTGCTACGGTTGTGATATTCTGTTGGTCGTTATTCTCGGAGGAGATGTGATTGTGATTATTCTGTTGGCCGTTAGTTTCGAATGAGCTACGGTTGTGATTGTACACGTATCTGTTAGCCCAAGTATCGAACATTGTCCGTGATGTTGCGTCTTTATGTAGATTGGTTAGGAGTAGAGTACCATATTTCTGTCATTTTCTTTATGCATGTTTATTTACTGTTACATTCGACATGTATATTATGTATCTTGTTACGTCCTTCTGAGGACCTAGTGATCTCTCCAGGTTATTGCTGGTTTTCTTTTATGTTATTGCTGAGATCTGTCATAGGCTTAGTGTGAGCTTCATCTTCAGGATCTTCAGGTATCTTTAGTAGATGCCTTCTTATTTATTCTTTCTTAGTTATTTCCTTTCTTATTTCATAGTATAGTTAGCGTTGTTGATGATATATGTGGACTGTGTACTTGTATGGATAATGCTTATCATAGACAGCGTACTACCGCCGATGCTGTGGCGTAGGCTGGGCTTGGCCACGAACTCGTATCCGAAAAATAGGTGTGGGTCGTGACAAGTTTTTATGGTGGCCCATGCAGGTCTCGTCTTCGCAAGCTGTACAAAGTCGTGGTGGTACCTAGGATAGTCGTACTACTGCGAGCCTACAACCAATTGAGGAATAGGACTCGTTGATACATCCACAACTAGGGTTATAGGCTTCTCTAGTACTCTTCAGCATAATTGCTTTCATGTTATCTTCTTTTTCGACATGATTGTTTTTGTGTTCTTCCTTTCTTGTGGTTAACTAAACCCTTCTCCGTTGACTTCTTGAGTGGTCCTTTTCGTGTCTTTTCGCTAAGTTGTGGAAAATGTCCTATGGATTGGTCTAAGAAAAGTTCGAGAAATTATATTATCATTGTATTACGAAATAGAAAGTTTTTGCAGCCAGAGAAATACTGGTGAGGCATGACTTTGATAACGGCATCATGGTTACATATGTTTCTCAGATTCTACTTGAACCACATTCCATGCACTTTGCTTGACCTCTTCTCCTGTATTTCGACAAAAAGTTAATTTGAAAATATTTCATGGAATTGGCCAATATAAGCTCAAGAACCTGTATTATCTGGCATGACAGATGTGCACTGCAGCCATCCGACGTATTATGGAACAAGAAAGTTATTTGCAGCCAGATGCACACTGGCGTGGCAGTAACTTCATGAGACATAATTACGGAGGTATATGGTTCTCGAGTTTTACCTAGACTACATCATATGCATCTCGTTTGGCCTTACACCGTTTTAGAAAATATTTTGATAATCTTTCCTGCTTTGCTTGACCCTACCGTTGTTTGATAGTGGTTTGGTTTTCTTGACCCAGACTTAAGTTTATGTTACCTCCTACCTCTTAAATGGCTAAACTAGATGAACCTTATAGTTATATTATAGAGTATAGCTAAACTAGAGTATTGATGTGGTTGTAATGTTTGGGTAGTCAAGAGTGGATAAATTTTCTTATAGATGGATTTTAATAAGCTTATAAGTGGAGTATTAGTGCCTGGATTTCTTAAACCTAGAGCCTATTAGAGTGATTGTTAGGAGCTGACTAGAGGTTCAGTAATAATGATGTAGGTAGATAATACTGCACCAGAATGATGCGACTATAACTGTTCAGCGGCGAATGGAAAAAATTGAGCAGTCATGCCATATAAATAAAATTTTAGTCATGATCATTGTATGACTTAACATTCTAGAACTAAGAGTATAGTCCTTGGGTTTAGAATATGTATGTTTGACTGTTGGTCCTCATTACCACTTTTCGCCCAACTATACTCAACCAAGTCATTCCCATCTGTCATATTGAAGGAGACCTCTATAGGAGAATATCGAGTTAGTAATAATCCCCCATAGCATTGTTAGCCCAGTAGCACCATGGTAGTACTTAGGCAACTTAGAGAATATATGACTTACGGTCAGAAGTGCCTAACACAATTTATATTTTTTGGAAATAGACCCTTTTATGAATTTTATACTGGGATTATGACTATGTCTTTCACTACCAACTTGATTCATATAAGTTGGCTAGGATCATATGACCAAAGTATATTCTAGTCTTAGAGCGTGACGTCAAATTAGGAACCCATTGGTAACCGTGCCCACAACCTTTCAAGAAAATCCGGTACGAGTAGTTTTAAGCGATTTCGTCTGCAGTGGACTCCTTCATTCCTTGCCTCCATAGCTTATTTTAATTTCGAGGACGAAATTTTTATAAGTTGGGTAGGATGTAAAACCCAAAAAAAGGTTTTATTTTTTTACTTTAAATAATATTTCCATGGATTTTTTATTTATTACAAGAATTTTTTTATTAATTAAACCAATATGTGTATATATAGGTATGCGAGAATTTAGAATTTAGTATATAGAGTTATTATTATTACTAATTATTTATTGAATATATGTAATATATAATACACATGTTTTGGCATATTTATAGGTATTGTTTAAGTACAAGTATATGATGTCTACTAGTACAAGTTTATATATTGTTTATAGGGAGGTATTGAGATGCATAAATATATAGAGTATATATTGGTTTTGGGCCTTAATGGTTTTATCCATATGACTTTAAAATTATTAGGAACCATAATTTCCTATCCATTAATAATTAGTAACCTACGTTCTCACCTCAGCCCAGTCCAAATTTGATTCCCCTTTATTACTCCCCAACCATCTCGAACCCAGTCCAATAACTGAGCCTAGGCCCGGAGTCCTTCCTCTTTTCCTATTAATAGCATTAACAATAACTCCAGTTGTAAACCCTAGCGGTAAGGTGTTGCCAACCTCCTCCTTCTTCTTCTCCTATATTATTTCTCATACTCGTGCATGCACCACTCGACCCAACTTCTACTGGTCTCCCCATCCGCCAGTTCCAAAGCCGGCCACCAACATTACCAGTCTCACCATCATTGGCGTCAATGGATGGCAATATACCTAGATCTCTCGGCCTCTCCATCAACCAACCGGTCGAGCTCGCCGACGTCGAGCCACCGTTATTGTCATATGACTGACATGCAACCGCACTTCCCTGACCTCGGTCGCGAGCTGCCATACGAGCGTTCATGTATTTTTGCGACGCCACCATCAAACCAACGCCCCCGTCCAACTGCGCCAGTGACCTTCAGATGGCGGCTTCCCTACGACCGACCATGTCTCGATTCTTCCGGTCGTTGCATCACGACAGTAGTGTACACGCTCCCATGCCAGCAACAACACTGTGTTGTACCGCCAGTAGCAGCTACACGCGATCGCTTGGTGAACTGCAACGCCATCCACGTACAGCCTCGTGCCAGGCCAAGCACAGACATCCCACGTCGGGCTTGCTTGGGCGCACGAAGCCAACCGAGAAGAAAAACCCGCTGCCATCAGTACTCCGTTTTTCTTGTTGTGGGTGTAGGTGAGTTATAATCCTTCCTATAACATACACTCACTTTTTATGAAGGTTATGGATAGAGAAGAAGTATAGTAAATAAAATATAAATAATATTCATAAGAGAAACAATGTAGAAGAAGAAATTGGAAGTATGAATATATCTAACAGTTGGAAAGAAACATTGATTATGATGGAATAGATTAATATAATTAATTTAATATCTTGTAGGGAGTATATAGGCTGGTGCCCTTAAAGAATCATATCTATATTTTATTTCTCCACTTTATAATCCAAGCATGCTTACTTATAGATACCAGTGGTAGTAAAATACAAGGGAGTCAAGTAAATGTTCCACATAAGCGAATAGGAAAAGAACATATGATTGGGGTTTTGCATATAAGCCCTTCCATCTTGAAGTCTTGTACCCCCGATGCTGTGGCATATGCTGGGCTTGGCCACGAACTCGTATCCGAAAAGCGGGTGCGGGTCGTGACAAGTTTTTATGGTGGCCCATGCAGGTCTCGTCTTCGCAAGCTGCGCGAAGTCGTGATGGTACCTAGGATAGTCGTACTACTGCGAGCCTACAACCAATTGAGGAATAGGACTCGTTGATACATCCACAACTAGGGAATTATTTTATCATTGGGATCTTGTCTAGTCAACTAGCTCAACTACGTGGGTGGAAACCTATTCTAGGATACCCTAGCCTAGTAGAAATAGTTTTGTCATTGGGATCTTGTCCAGTCAATATAGATTTAAATCCAGGGTTCATCCAACCAATGAATGATGTCCAATCAGGGAACCCATTAAGATCCAGTAAAACCCATCCATACATACTACCATATTTGGACTAGAAAACCAAACTATTTGAAATAGGTCCCTGTACCTATTAGGCAGTCTCCACTTCTTAGAATGTGAAGTCATTTGTAACCCTTATTTCATCTACCTGGAAGCCGCAATACGATCTTGTATTGCATTTATATCCCTTGCTCGTGTGTTTAAATAACCACGGAAAAGATCACAATCTTAATTTCTCAAATTTCGTTCTATTTTGGAACCTTGTTTAGATTAATTTTGCGAACGGAACTTCTGTATTGCACGGATTGCAAGCCCCTCTAA
The DNA here is from genome assembly GCA_029216955.1 of Iris pallida. Classification (NCBI taxonomy): domain Eukaryota; kingdom Viridiplantae; phylum Streptophyta; class Magnoliopsida; order Asparagales; family Iridaceae; genus Iris; species Iris pallida. The sequence continues at coordinate 4,319,226 of JANAVB010023995.1, read as the reverse complement.
GAAAACGAAGGGTCCTTCGATTTAGCAAGTGACTGGACTAGAGTAGCCCAATCTAGCAAATAAGTCAATGGTTCGTAAACTTTCTTTCTATCTGCATTATTGTATACCCTCTACCGCTCTTGAAACTTTATATTTGCTCTCAATTATTCTTCCTTATCTTTCTGTCCTTCCTATTTTGGAGCGACGAATGGTCATGTTTATTAGAATTTATCAATATTTCTTAGATGCTTGTGTAAATTTGTTGCTTGTTAAATTTTGGGTTGCTTGATAGATAAGAAAGGATTATAGATGACATATGCAGTAGATATCTGTTGGTAGGATTGTTAGCAACTAGTTACAAGATTATAAGATTTTAATTTTGAGGAGTAGTGTGACCAAAGGTGGGTAGAAGTCCTAGCGGTTATGTAGTTATAAAATGGCTAGGAGGAGGATATAAACTATTTAGAGGAATTAGAATTTACGAAAATTAGGGTTAAGGTAGACTTTCTCTTTGAATTTTAAGGAATAGTTATGAATTAGAATTTCGAGTACGAAATTATTTTTAAGGTGGGTAGATTTGTAGCTCCCCTTCTCGAAAATTTTGAAATATTTTATTATTATTTATTTTATTTAAATGGTGATTTTTAGATTTTATAAATAATTAATTAGTTAATTATTACGGTAGATGATTTTAGCCATGGTTAGGTATTTGAGTACATGGTGACTAGAAATCATGGTACGTATAATGCAGTGGCGTGTTTTGACTAGTGTATTAGCCCTGGTAGGGAAGGTCGAGCCATAGAACTAGAAAAACCAGGCCAAGTTACGACTTAACCCTTGCCGAAGATTTATTTATTTATTTATTATATTATTGATTTTTAGGAAACTCGGTTGTACCGAATTAGTCCAGATAGGACCCAAAACAAGCCCAAGCCCATGTAGTCATGTGGGACGTCTAATGACATTCGTGTTGATGTATTTTGGTATGATGGTGTCGTATTCCATTTTAATGATCTAATGAATATCTTCTAAGTATTCTCAATTAAATATTATAAATATCATTATTAGTTGATATTCAATGATATTTGTATAAAATAGGTCCTTGTACGTTTTAGGACTATTAGACTGTACATAATGGTATATACACCATTATTGGTTTATTGAATTTCGTTATTATTTTTTTTATCAAAGTTATCGAGGTGATTATTATATAATATTAGTATTATTATTGGTTATATTATTTTAGTTAAATAAATGTTATAATATATACCTTCATATTTATATAGGTAGGACCTACACTAGGAATAAATGCTGTCGGGATTTATTTGGGTCTATGGAGATTATATATAAGTGTAGATATATACATTCATATGTATGGATATTTTCTAATTGATTATATGATTTCATTAATCATTAGAAAGGTTAGTAAATAATGATATCTCATATAAATGATATATTTTTATGTATGGGAATATTTTACTATATAAATATAAATGCTCTTTCTATGTAAATATTATAATTTTTATTAATTATAATATTTGTACAATGATGGTTATCCACATTTTTGTTTCATTGTTTCTTTATATTCTATTTTATTTAGTGTACTGCTCTTAACTTCAATATAGGGCTGGTGCTTTTGTTGCTTCTGATGTTTTATTTCCTACTTGGTTTGTTTTTCTGTTTCTATTATAATGTTAACTGTGCCTTGAGGAAGGCATCTAGTTATTACATTTATCAAATCACTGATGGGGGAGTAGCCCCTGAATTAACACACTTTTACAACAGGTTTTAATTCCTTAACTATACCTATAGTGACTATACAATACGACATTTTATATATTTATAAACCCTATAACACCTTCGAGTTTCATGATGTTTGTGTCAAACTCCACCTCACCTATAGCGTCTGCCTTTTTATGAATGTGTTGAGCTGTCGTAGTATGGAAATGAAGAGAAAGTTTCAAACTTTATACTTTTATTCTTTTTATTTGTTAGATTTTAAACTACCAATTGTGAGGGGGATTCTAGTAGACATGGTAACTTGTACGGTTACCAGTCTAATAGAGAGTAAAGCTGCAGCAACCACAAATCCAAGCCGAACTAAAGCATCCTCAAACCCGGCCCACAGTGATAATCGGCCTAAACCGATCCCAGGTTTCCCCCAACCCGCGACTGCAAAGACCGACCCCCCCCGAACAGTTATAATTCATATATACGCGAGCGAAATCGAGAGAACTCATCCGAAAACATCAAAACCCTAACTCTCCCCGACCTCCTCACATGCGCGCGCCCTAGGGCTCTGTCGTACGATCGTGCAACCGCCGCATGGCGGCCGGCCAGCAACAGCAGGCGCGCGCACGGCAGACCGAGAACAGAAACGGCAGCGGCAGCCCGGGTCGACCTCAACTTCGTGGTCGAAATCCACACTCGTCGCTCGATCATTTTCCGAGATATCTCTTCAGGTAAAATCTTGACATATACACCTTTGATTCCCAGCAATTAGTCTGATTTTAGAAAATCTATATTGCCCAGAAAATCGAACCCAAGTTCGATGAAAACCTGTCCAGAAACAAGGTATATAACAGTCCATTCATCCACGTTTGAAGATTGATCCCGATCGATCCAGTACCATATTAGAAATTCTATTTGAACACAGTTATAGACAACATATAGGACTTCACGACCCTTTTTGTGAATTTGGAAATTATCGATTATGTGTCGAGAAATCGAATTCCGAAGTTTATCGAAAAACTGTTTTCCGAAAATACGAAAACCTTCTATACGACGTGCGTTCCGCCAATCCGGGCGACGTGGTCGCGAACCGATAGCATCGAAACGTGCGTATCGGCTTCGTGGACGTGTGGGCTTTGAAATTCAAATTGGTTGCGTGTGCACGACGAATTTAATACGTATCCGTCAAAATTCACCATATCGGCCTCTTTGTAAATTTCTCAATTTTTTGTGCACGTTCGTCAGATCGAGACAAAACTTGTGCCAACAGGACCGTATCGTTTTTTTGGTCCTGTATGCCAAGTTTGGTCCAATTCTGAGACAGTTGATCGGATCGCCGTTTTGTGGGCCCCACGGTTTGACTCAACGGGTAATTTTGTGCACGACCCAGCAAAATCCAATTTTGGACATACGGTTGGGTTCATATCGAAAAATCGGACCTATTGATATATAGTTTGATGACTTTAGAGACCATTGATCATGGCACGCTTTTCGGTGCAAAGCGGGTCCAACGGTAGATATCCTTTTGACCCAAAATTACTGTGTTGCCCCTGTGTCCAGAATTAGACATAAGGACAGGCAATTCTAGCTAATTTGACTATTTTGAGAACGTTGGTAATGTTTATTTCAGCATCCAGAGATTTTTGTATGTGTTGACTTTAGTGACTCATCTGAGTGGTTGTACTATCGGTTTCACCAGCAAAGGACCTCAGGCAAGTGCACTTTCTTATTGCTTTCGATTCATAGTAGTCTTTCATTTCATGTTTATATATGTGTATTGCTGCTTGTTGACACCCTCGTCACGCGAAGATTAGTATCATGGATTTATTATACTTTTTTGACTGTCATTTTCATGATTACCATGCTTGCGACCTGATTCCATGAGTACTAGCTGGACGAGAAAATATCTTAGTAGAGGTGTGAACTACCACTTACCCATCCCAATATGTCTAATCTTGACTGATAGCAGCTACACACGACACGTACAGAGTGCCGTATTTACCCCTTAGCCGTTCACATGTCGAAAAGGATATTTCAAATCACATAGATAGTTGTATTTTATTTGTTTTTCTTGTCTTCATCACCACTTGCCATGTCATCAGTTACTTTCTAGTTTTCATCTCTCATATGTTACTTTTAGGTCTTTTTAATTCTATTGTGCTTCCGTATTGCCGTCGGTTTGTGTGCTTGTTCTATTCCTGACTAGAAACCAACATTTTTTAGGTTAGCTGTAGCTTCACTTTGCTTTGGGAGATACGGGTGTACTTGCAGACAGAAACCTAAAAATAGATACACTACTAGAATAAGTTATATTAGAGACGCAATTAGCGACGTTTTAGTAAAACGTCGCTACCGTTTAAGGAATTAGCGACGTATTCTATAAACGTCGCAATACGTCACTATTACCGACGATCGGCGATGTTTTGCGACTTTTTTTTCTACAAGAAAACTTACATCACGGATAAGTCGGTGAACATCGCTAATATCACTAATATTAGCGACGTTTACCAACGTAACTACTGTAACGTTGCTAATTTCACTAATATTAGCGACATTTACCGACGTATAGTTGTGACGTCGCTAAATTGAAAATATAGGGCATTTAGTTTTCATTCTCCCCCATTATTTTTCGATCGAAATTTTCCCTCACCCGTGCGCTCCCCCTCGGCGACCCTCCCCCCTCGGTACCCGACCCTCCGCGACCCCGCTCGACGACCCTGCTCCCCCTCGGCGACCCTGCTCCCACCGACGACCCCCTCGGCGACCCAGCTCTCCCTCGTCGACCCCGCTCACCCTCATCTCCAGCTCCCTACCGGCGACCCTCTGCCCCCTCGACGACCCGCTCCTCCGGCCCCGCCTAGGAAAACCCTAACCAAAATGTTAGTCTTGATCATGACTGATACGATTCTTACATTATTTCTGTATTGGTGATATTAAACATAAATTCTTTTTGTTTCTGTCTCAAGCTACATGCAAGATAGATATTGTAGTTGTGTGGGTGTGTAGTGGTATTGATTGATTCCTTTGAAATGTGTGTGAAACATGATCCGAACGTAGGTTTATCTAATGATATTGCATCTCCTACCACTTTCCAATAAGAATCACCCAATTTTGCATACATTACATCGATAGTGTTCAAACGTAGTTCAAACATAATACACACGTGGCAGTCCTTAAAATGGTTCACTATGGAATTTCCTTTTGTCACTTTTCAGCCCAAATCTATACGCTTTGTTAAGTTTAAGTTCTTGTCGCTCCACCGGAAGTCGATAATGTCTATGATTTTTTTCTTCTTTTTGAGACAAATGATGGTATTAAGTATTCCAACCAAATTTTATTTATAGACTACAGTCGATAAATAAGTTTATCACTACAAAATAATAACAATGGGCCATAAATAACAGATACAAAATGTTCAACACAAAATCGGAGTGACCCTTATAGTCAGCAGAGAGAGAGGCATAAAAGAATGCAGTCCAATATTATATACCTCAAATTATCAACTTCAGTTCGGGTTACACCTTATTCTCTACATGTGGTATCATACCCCAATGTTAAGAGGGGTACATATAATCAGATTATGTGAACTCTCTTCTCGATATGGAGTTAGGAGTGCATCAAACCTAATCTTGGACGTAATACATATTGATTCAAAAGTAAAGTGGGTCGATATGTTGGATCTCCTGGTGCCTGATTCCTCAGCCTTCTTGCACGAGCTAAGGTAGAAATTGTTGGGTTGTATCTCATATTCGATTGAGTGCTCAACATGGTGACAATGAAGTTGGTAGTTTAGTTCTACATTGGATAGAAAGTAGGGGCACGAGATATAGTTAACTGCAACACAGAGTCAATTGAGTTGGTAGTTTAGTTCTACATCGGATAGAAAGTGGAAGCACAAGATATAGCTAACTAGGATTGGTCTAGGCCTTACCAAGAAAAAATTCTAGAAATTGACTGGAGGTTTAAATTAGAAAGCTTTTAGAAACATTATTTCTTTATTTATTGGTGATCTAGAGACATTATTAACCCCATAAAAGAGGCAAGTACTCATACTCAATCATCACATGCATGCATTCATATTGCACTTGACTTGTTTGTACTTACTTCCACTTGCTTGCATTCATGTCATGTCGTATCGGAGAGGGAAGAACACCAAAGGGCATGTAGTCACCTAAGTCTTAGCATATTGAGTTTAGGCACGATATACCTTATACTATATTGGCGTCCTATACGACACGTTTGTTTACTTGATTGCTAGTATGTAGCACACTGTATGTCTTATCATAAGCATGACTGATAGCATACCGTTGCTACATACCTTACTCATGTTAGTGTAGTGTATATGGTATGCCTTATTATAGGCATGAATGATAGCAAACCATTGCACTATACTCTTGACTTGCGCCCTACATGTCGTAGGTAATGTGTGTGTGTGTGTGAAGAGTGTACATGAGATAGGTAATATTATAGGACTCCTTGTTACTATAAGAGTGTATAGAGTATCCTAGAAGTGTAGGTATAATCGAATACTTATGTGTCTATGCATCCAGTTGGACAATATAATCGAATAAGTGTATCTATCTTTGCAAAATTATCTTCAAATGCATATGAATTACTCCTTATGAAATCGTTCTAGTAAGTTGCTCGTCGATCATCTAGAAAAGCAGAATGCAAGCAAGTGAATTAATACTTATGAATTATTTTTGCAGAATTATCTTTGCGGAATCGAATAAGTTGCTCATCGATCGTTCTAGTAAGTTGCTCGTCGATCTTTGCAGAATTATCTTCAAATGGATATGAATTACTACTTAGCATATTCTTCAGAGATCTTTGTTCTAGTAAGTTGCTCGTCGATCGTCTAAAAAAGCAGGAGAACGATATTGCGGTAACATTGTGCAAGCTCGAGAAGGTATTTCCTCCTGGATTCTTTGACTCCATGGAGCATTTGTCAATTCATCTTTCCTACGAGGCACGTGTTGGCGGGCCCGTTGATTATCGGTGGATGTACCCGTTTGAGCGGCATTTGAACCACCTAAAGAGGAAGATAAAAAATAAGGCTCGGGTCGAGGGTTCTATTTGTGAAGCCCATATTCTCGAGGAGATTACAAACTTCTGTTCGACGTATTTCAAACCTTATTTTGCTACAAATAGAACGAGGGCTCCGAGAAACGACGACGGTTATCAAAAATCTAATGATGGAATACTGAAAGTATTCAATGCGTCTGGAAAGCCTTCGGGGAAAATGAAGAAGAGATATTTGAATGACGAAGAGCTAAGGGCTGCTCAGTTGTATGTATTACTCAATTGCAATGAGGATGAAGTGGAGAAGCTAGAGGGGTAAGTAATTAATGATAAGTTTACGCCATCTCAATGTAATAGTATAAGCTAATATTATTGTACAAATTGGCGGTTGCTTCGTTGTTTTTCAGCACATATAATGCTGAGTTGAGGTCGGTTAGACCCTACCTAACAGTCGAAGCATTAGAACAAGAAATGAGACATCATTTTCCTTCTTGATTGAGCGAATATGTAAGCAGCCTGGTAATTACTGGCCTCTTTTAATACAATTGCGCAATAAATAACTTACTATCTCTTCTTTGGTATTCAGGTCAATCGTCTAATTTTACCCGAGATTGAATTAATTTGAACTCTTGCCAAGGGACCAATTACTTTTGTTAAAATATGGCCAAGTTACTGTGTCAATAGCTTTCGGTTCAAGTCGACAAATGCTCCGATCAGAGACAGCTTCCTGGATCTTGATTCCACAAAAAAATAGTTGTTTGTGTATCAAATCTTCGAACTACAAAGACGTCGATCTAGGAAATGATTTCTTTGGCATCTTGCGAGAGATTATGGAGTTGACATATAATTATGGCAGAGAACCTGCAAAGATTGTGTTGTTTAAGTGTGAATGGTTCGATCCGACTGAAAATCAAGGTTAGAAAATTGACAAGCATGGTCTTGTGGATATAAACTACAAGCGTAGATATCAAGGCTATGAACTATTTGTCCTAGCAACTCAAGCTCAGCTCGTGTACTTCACAGCTTATCCGAGACGGGTAGCAACGAAGTCTGACTGGTGGGCAGTATGCAAGACTAAAGCTAGAGATACTTTTGATATTGAGGAAAAAGCTTATCAGGAGGACGAGCTACCTCTTGTAACCAATATTTTTGATGTGGACTCCACGGAAGTTACGTATTACATGACACATAATGTAGAAGATGTAGAATTATCCGAAGAGGAAGACGAAGCCGACGAAGGTGAAAATGAAAGTGAAGATGAGGAGGAAGATGAGGTCGAGGAAGACGAACAAGATGATTATTCTGAAGATGATTGAGAGAGATGTATTTTTATTTTCTTATTATGTAGAGTTGGTTACTATATGGACTTAGATATTTCTTGTAAAATATACTATATGGACTTAGATGTTTCTTGTAAAATGTATCATCTGTTATCTTGGTTATTATCTTGTCTTTGTTGCACTTTCATATTTCTAGTCTCTATTATTTGTTGTCTTTGTTGTTTCTCATCATATGTTGTTATCAGACATGACAGGTCGTCGCGAATTGTTCCACATTTCCTGACATGGGGCACGGAGTACTGATACTGGCCGAGGACAGGGTACTCCTTCGGTACCTACTGGTGGTACTGCTCGAGGACGGGGTTCTTCTTCGGTACCTTCTACTGGTACCGGCTCTGGATCCTCGTCGCCCAGTACTCTTGTGTATCGGACAGTAGCTCCGCCCGCCACGATGCTACGTGGCATATCTCCTGGGATGAGTAGTTCCAGGCCTGAGACTGCTCCCGAGAGTAGCGTTCCTCCTGCTGATATGACGATGAAGGCAGATGAGCAGATGGAGGAGGCTGCGCCGACGGCCGACCATTATCAGGCAGATGATGCCTGCACACCTCCGGAGGAGACGATGACGAAGATCTGGGTCGACGGTACAAAGTAAGTATTTTGGTTTATCATTTTTCTGTGTTTATCATAAATTAACTTTTCTCATGAATATAATATGTCTGTATAGATATCGTCCCCCGCCGGTACAGAGACGCCTAGGCCAGCTCCTGAAGCAAAATTATGGTGGTCCTTGGATAAACTACTCGGATGCTCCGGACGATAGGAAGGCCTACTGGTTTGCGCGCTTCAAGGTTAAAATAGATTTTCTTTTAACATGAATTATTTGATTTATGCATATTATATATTACTGAAAAATATTTGGTTTGCGTACTCTTCTAGGATATGTTTTTCTATCCACCGCATCGGACCGAGATGATCAAGGGGATGTTTCCTGCTGTCGTTGCTAAGCTGATCCGTGACGCTATTAATGATCAGAAGGCTCGTGATCATGCCGAAAAGTCGATCCAAGGTTGGATCACCCCTGATCAGTGGGATGCGATGAAGGCTCGATTCAACGAGCCAAGGTACAAGAAAAAGTCCGAGAAGGCCAAGGCGGCTAGGCAGCATGTCTCGAAGTGGTGTGGTGGGTCGATTCCGATGACGGATCATTTCCGTCGTCTGGTATGTATTTTCCTTTCAGAAATATTATTTTAATGCAAATTTGATAAATTATTACTAAGATAATATATTTAATTACAGGTAAGGAAGGTCGGTAACGTCGACATGGTGACCGTCTTCCTGGCCACCCATCGCAAGGGCGAAGGCCTTATTGACGAGAGGGTCGAGCTTGCCTATGTAAGTATTACAATACTATTTGTTAATTATAATACTTCGTGTTAATTTTAATATAACTTAGTAAATATGCATGCAAACAAATATTCATGTAGTTAGTAATAATAAGTACATTAATTAGAGATTAGAAATCATAGAGTACTATCCATACTTTCTTGGCCGAGTATCAGAGGCTTCGGGACAGGGCGACTGCTAGTGCACCTACTACGGGAGAGGCCGGTACTTCCTCACAGCCCACTCAAGCTCCGTCGGTGGACGAGCTGTGGATGACCGCCACTGGTGGCCTCCGTAGGGGTACGTACTACGGTACGGGATCCTATGGCGCCCTAGTTGCGAGCTAGTCCTTAGGGCATCCCCCGCTAGTGTGCATGTGTAACTCCACTTCCCCATTTATTATTATTATTATTATTATTTTAGTTTAAAGTTTCTAATAATCATCGTAAGTTTTGAATTGAGTATTATAATTTTAGTAAATATTTTAAATAATAATAATGTCATATTCTTAGAGGGAAATTATTGAGGAGCATGAATTTAAAAGTTGTTGTAACAAACTTGGGACCCACTCATTTCCACTCATCCTAACTAATTAATATTCCTTTATAACTGATTGCCTTATACTTTCTGTAAATTATGAAAGGAAGAGGGGGTTTATGAACTTTGCCTTAAGAAGGAAGGGTCATTTTGTAATAAAATTTGAGCGGGGGGGGGGGGGGGGGGGGGGGGGGGGCTTAATGTAAAATCCTTCTTTCCTTTATTTGGCTGATGCTTGGAAGAGAGAGAAGCATTTATTTTCTTCACTCATTTCAACAGAGCCAAAGCTCTGTCGAAATTTCCCATTTCCTTTTCTTCCCTTTCCTCGTTCCCAAATTCTCCACCCTAACCCTAGCTTCTCCGACGATGGCTATGGCCGTTGGCGACCCTCAGTTCAGCGGAGACAGTACCCTAGTTTCGAGAAGATTTTGACAGCGGCGAGGAGCATATCCTCCGGCGGTTATTACTCTCCGGCGACGACCATCGCACAACCACAGCAATAGCTAGGCAGAGATCGACGGTCCTACTCGCCTCTATAGTAGCGGTTGGGTCTTCTCGGCGACGCTCGAGACTCGCAGCGGTCGAGCACTAGTTTTTCGGTGGCGTACTTCTTCAGCGACCGATCTCGGTTCTACAACAGTTTTTCGCCGAGATCTGTTGTCTCCGACCATTTTTTTCTCCGGCGACGTTTAGAGAAATCTCTAGTAAGCTCTTTGCTGCTTCCATTCTTCTAGCTACTTAGTTCTTTTGTTTGATCTAATTATTCTGGATCAAAATTCAGATCACTATCACCTCATTGATTCGGCAATTTCGGGTTCATGTCTCCTCCAGTTCAACTTTAAATTTTTGGTGCGTAAATCGTCCTCTAAATTTCAGATTTAGTAACGATTGTGCTAATTCTTAATTTTTGGCTTATTTGTTAATTTCGATCGGATTTTAGTAGTGGACTCGATGACGGAGCCGATCGGTTGGTCGATATCCGAGTTTCTTGTCCAGATTAGTGTGTTACAGGTGAGATTACCCTCTTATTGAATTTCTTTGTGTTTTTGAGAGATAAGAAGTGTTGTGATTAATTTCGAGATTTGTTTTCCCCTCGTCTGCTGATTTATCTTAGCCAAGGTTCTTTCGTATCCGAAATTTTTGAGCTCGTATCGGATTCGGCAAGATACCTTCTCTAGATCAAGCTTACGTTCCAGATAAAAATTATTTAATTTATTTTTGTCAAACTGCTGTTTAGTGAATTGGGCATGATTGGTAGAGTTTGTTCATGTCCATTTCCTAGGTGTGTTCGTGTCCTGCGTGGGGTTCGTAGCTGATCGTAGTAGGTGACTGGTTCGTTGGATTGGATCCAAGGAGCGGTACGTGTTGTGTCCAGATGGACGTGTCCGGGCATTAGTTCTTGTGGAACCAGGGGACGTGTCCAGTTGATTGGAGTCATATGCAGAGTCGGCTAGAAATTTAGCAAGATCGGAGTTCCTTTCATGTATCATTCGAATTTATGTTTTAGAATTTTGATATGGTTGTATATTACTTGAGTATATATTCTTTCTCTTTGTTTAAATTTTGGTTTTATGAGAGTCTAATTTGAGGGAGTTCATTGATGTTTTGATTAAGTTTGAATTATATATTTTCTGGGTTTGGTGTTCTGCTATAATTCCTTTGCTTGATCTATTTTCCTATTTTATTGAAATCCTAGTATAAATTAATCTGCAGTGGAGATATTCTTACAATCTGAGTTTTAGACGTGCTTTGTGTTGTTTGTGGCAGGGGAGGTTTGAAGTAATGTCAGGTTTTGCTTGAGTTTGGGACCAATGGTCAGGCCCATACAGTATAGGGAATAGGAGGAGTAGCAATGGTTAATATTTGAAGTGTGGTTCAGTTGTGTGTAGTTGAAGTAATTCAGTCCTAGGAATAAATTGCTCTGTTAAGCTGGGAATTGAGTTCAAAGGAAACAAAGGCATGGTTAGAATTTAAATTTTTGTTTTAAAAGTGTCTATGAGTAGCCGTTAGTAGTAAATTCAAAATTCCTATATGTGAAGTTGCTCTGTAGCTATTTTTGTAACTATGGGTCTGCAGTTGCCTAATAAGTTTTGATGCTGGGCTTTTGGATGATAACCACGGGCAGAGATCAATTTTAATTCAGTAAACTCCAAGGGATGGATGTGAAGACCTGGGCTAATTAGGTGCAATTAAATTTAGATTGGATAATATTATTTTTACTTAAAACTTCTAACTTGGGCTGAGCCTATTGTAAGGATGGGCTCTAAGCATAATGTTGTTACCTCATAGTTGTATTATTCTTTCATTCTTTATTTGAGAGTGGTTAAATATATATTTGAGGAGTAATTCAAGTGAACTATTTTCCTTGTAAATACTTTGTTAACCAATTTATGTAAAATTCTAGTATAATATTTTACTATAATCTAATGTCTAGTTAGTTTATTAACTATAGGATTAATTATTGATTTCTATAGATAGATAAATAGCAAGTATATAGTTAAATCATGATAGTAATTAAAGAGTTTAATAGGAAACATATTGTTTAGAACCTAATCTAACTTATATCATTCAGGAGGACTCAGAGATTGCTATCTTCCTACCATTGACCACACTGAGCAAGGCAAGTATACTCCTCGGATTTGTTCATTTTTTCATGTCTTGTATATTCATTCCTGTATCACCTTGTCGACACGATGTATCACGGGATTGTCTTGTTTCATGTTTCATGAGTTACTTGTGTCTGGAAGGGGAAATACTACAGACGTGTGATCAAACCCTGTTACTATTCATGTAAATAGCTTGGGTCCAGCATCGTGCCCGCGGGATTGAAGCCGTACCATTTCATGTTCATTGAATCTGCCCAAGCCGATCACACACTTTGGTTGTATTTCAATCTTGCACATTTCAGGATTCCGGTTGTATTTCATGTTCAGGTTGTATTTCATGTTCAGGACTCTTATCATGTTCCCTGTTTTACTTTTAGTATTTCCTGTTCAGTTTCATGTCTTGTTTTCATTTCTTGTACTTTATATATATTTCATGTTCTTGTTCATACCATGATGTTCATGTTCATTTCCTTGGATATACTTAGCTCCGCTCCTGATGTAACGCCCCAGTCCCAAAATACGTAGGACTAAGTATGTAGACATGCCAGCTGTATACATACGAAGTACAGGGGCCTTGTATGTATACATAAGCTGTAAAATGTAGTAATCCAAGACAAACTAAATCTCATCCACAATGAAAAGAATAATAATATAAAAATTAACTTGAATATTTATGATACAATCGTTGGGCGGAGACAAAGTCCACTACCAACTATCTCAATGAAAGAAATATACAAGAATCGATCCATAAAAGGGCAAGACGAACCAAGCGCAATTGTCTTCGAAGGAATAGAGAGAATCGCAGCCTTGGCTAGAACAACACCTGCAGTGAATCATAAAAGCACACACCTGGGGAATAACCAGGTCCTCAGACGGACGTAGCAAGATACAGGAAGAACAAGCTAATATGAACTGTCAGAATAATAAAATAATATATAAAAGGCTATCCTAGACACAAATATACAAAGGAGATTCTAACCGCCTAATGTGTAATTTAGAGGACAACTTTCATGCGCATGGGTGGGATTTTAGGCTATGTGTACGTAGCTGGCATCCAGTAAATCCGTATCCGTCCGTAACGTCCAAAACGTCAAAGGGCATCTGCAAATAAATCGCCACAGTTCCATCCGAAGACTATGGTTTACCTGTTTGGATTCCCATACGTACTAGCGACTGTCCTCCCCCAATATTTTCCATACTGTTCAAGTCATGTCCATGGCTCGTCCAGTTTTGTAACTGCTTGAGTCTCTAAAACCCTAGTCATAGCAGTTACGATCATCTATCCGTCACAAGACTTTAGAGAGGGCCAGTCCATAAGTCGTGCCCCTAGCAAAATGTCTCAAACCGTGTAGTGTGAGTGTCATGGCCCAAAGGAGATATAAGAATATCCTCCAACAAGAAGGTAGTCCGCTAACACTAAGTTAACATGCATATAGTAAAGTAAAATGACTAATAGAGTCACTTGCACCCAAGTGTGGCTTGGACGCGCAATTTATAACAAAGGAAACTAACAATATGAAACAAAATAAATAATGCAAAAAATAAATAATTTTACAGTTAATTAGTAAGGTATACTTGCCTGATGGGTCGCCAGGTGTGGTGCTATGATCATGCGGCATGGAGTATGACTGCGATGTTACAACTATGCATGACGGCCTCGGATGAGGGCACGGTCTATTCCATCGGGTCTAGGACGGTCAGAATAATGAGGGTTGGCACAAGGTAGTTTGGAATTAGCAAGGAATATGAAGATTGGGACTGGTCATGGACAGGAGGAAATTCAAAAAAAATGATAATAATATATATTCTATTTTTAGAAAACTATTTATAATACTTTAAAAAACTATATTTTGTTTACTTTAGCTAACCATATTCTAGAAAATCATAAACTAATATATCAATATACTTTTTTTTATATAGCAGATTTAAAACAGACGTAGGGTCAAGCCCAATATCAAAATACTTATGTATAAACTTATATCTTAAATAACTTATATATAAAAATCCATGTAGAAATCTCCTATAGTTTATATAACATCTACTAAATACTTTATATATATTTCTTTATATATATATATATATATATATATATATATATATATATATATATATATATATATATATATATATATATATATATATATATAACTCGTTGTGATGAAAACTTAAATTAATTTATGAAGGAACATATATATGATTTAGAAAATTTTGTGTAAATAACCTACCCATAAAAATAGAAATTCAACCTTAATGAGCCCTATATGTATATATTATATTATTTAGAAATAACTATAAAAATGGTAACAATTGTTAATAATACAAATAATATTAATAAAAATAATAACAAAAGAAAACCAGAACTAAAAGAGAGGAAAAATATAAGAATATAAGAATAAAATAAAAATAAATAAATAAAAGATGGTGGCAACAGCCGCTTTCTGCTACTTTACCAAAAGTAGGGAAGAGGAGACAAAGTGACAGAGAGGGAGAGAGGAGCGAGCGATCGGGGCGGAGTCGGAAAGAGGAAGCGGGAGGCGGCGGATGGGCGTGGACTCGGCGAGGCCAGACGTGGCGGAGGCGGCGGAGAACAGGGAGAAGAGCGGAGGGGTGCGGTGGTGCTCGCCGCGGCGGACGCGGCTGCTACGTACGGAGGGTGCAGCGATGGTCTCGACTGCAAGGGGCAGAGAGGGTCGAGAGGGAGAGAGGCGGACCACGGTCGCCGAGGGCGGAGCCGGGCACGGAGGAGTCGGGGCGAAGTGGTGCGGCGCGCTGTGTCGTGGGCGGCGGAGATCCGCGGCGCGCTCCGGAGGAGGAGTCCGCTGTGGGGCGGTGGAGACACGGTGAGGGTGGTCGGCGAGACGGAGGTGAGTTTAGGATTAGGGTTTTCTTTTCTCTTCTTCTTCTTGGTGATGGTGGTGGTGAAGGCTGTGGCGGTGGTTTCTGTTGCTGGTGATTGTTGTCGGGGGCTAGTTTTGGCCGGGAAAGGCCGGAGAGGCTTAGGGTTCCAGTGGTGTTGATCGCTGGTGGTTGGTGGTGTTGTCGCTGGTAGTCGTGGTCGGGGGTGTGGCTGTTGGCAGCCAGGAGGATTTTCGGTTTAATTTATGTTGTGGTTGTGACGGCGGCCGTCGGGCTCCGATCGGGCGTGGCCGGGTACGACTTGTGGTGGTAGTGTCGGGATTGGTAGGGTGGTCGGATTGGTTAGTCTGTGTTTGTGGTGGTTGTGGCCGTGGTGCGGCGGGTGGTCTCTGGCAGAGGGGAGGCCGGGGGTAGCGAGTTCGGGACGGGGCGCTGGATATGGAGGAGGTCGGGAAGGCTGTGATGACAAGGGGGCTGGTGGTCGTGGAGTCGACGGCGAGATGAAAATGGGGCGAAGGTGGTGATGGCGGTCGACAGGAGGCAGGAGCAGCGATGACTAGGCTAGGGCTAGGATTATGGATTTATTTGCGTCGGGGTTTGTCCGACACGGCGAGATGGAATGCATTTGTAAATATGAAATAAGACGGGGAGGGGACACGGACACAATGCACGGTGGTTGGAAATTATTTGTGGAGTAATTTGGCTTGTAGAATTAATGGAGGAGTACCTGCCTATTTATAGGATATGGGAATTCCCAGTTGGATAAGGATTTGGGAGGATTTAAATCCCCATTAGATAATTACATAATTATTCAAATCGATTTAAAATAAATTACCGAATCCAAATCAATCTAGATAAAGCTTATTTTTTAATTTAAAGATATTATAAAATAAAGCCAATATAATATTTTCCCATTTAAATCATCATAATTAAATAAATATTAAATTAAATAATTTCCAAAATAACTTTTTTCTAAGTAATAAAAATATATTAATAAATAATTTTGAAAATCATAATAAATTTTAAATAATTGGAATACATTTTTATAAATAAACAAAACAATTAGTTTTCGAAAAAAAATATCAAAGTGGACAATGAAATAAATTTCATGTCACTCGCACACAAATAGTCTATTTTGACATAAAGCAATATTTTTTCTAAATTATTACTTATATTTGTATCATAAAATAAATTGCCTTCTTTATAAATAAATAAAAGTAAAGGGTTTTGGCAATCTCGACGCGACACAATAAATAAAAAATAAAATATATATTTTCTATACGAAGAATTCTCTTAATAAAATATTTGTATATAAAAATATATACCATCTCACAATTTCGCACGCTACGTACAAATACGAAAAATGTGAACTTGTACGCGACGTACAATTACGAAAAACAAAAAAATAAATCGATACCAAATTTATATAATAATAAAAATCATAGTAAAATTTTAGGGGGTTTACATCCTACCCAACTTACAAGAATTTTGTCCTCGAAATTAAGAATAAATAGGGGTTGAAAAGGTACAAGGGTATATCGATGAGGAATAATCAAATCACGATGTTCAACCATACATTAAAAAATTGTGATCACGAATTTAATTTACGGAGCAATTGATGGTCGCGTGTTAACGCAGGAAGAGACAAAGATTAATGGTCAATAAGGGGTGGTAATTTGATTTGAGATTAAGGATTGGCGATTTTCTAGGGAGAAGATACTCGTCTAGGTTTTAGAAGTATGGTTATGAGAAAGGATTCTAATCATTCCTAAGTTTTAAACAATTTATAAAGTCATGATAATATATTGAGAGTTGAAGGAAATGGCCTGTAACTTGTGACGAGATTAAAGTCATCTGGGCTGGTCCATGGCTAACTATCTTGGCAATAAATGGTGGGCAACTAAGGTGATACTTCGGGTCTATCTATTAAGTACGAGTCTTCGTCTAAATAAGTGAAAGACAAAAACCAATAGGAGTCCAAAGAAGTTTGTTTTCGAATACCAATATGTGGTTCAAAGGCGAGTAAGTAATTCAAAAAGAATTGCCAAGACTGTCGCGGATGGGACTCTAGAGGACAAGTTTAGCTATGTCTCCATCCACGTAGAACGATAAATAAAAGCGAACCAAAGTGCACTTGGTTGATCAGACCATCATGCACCGGTTCTAATTAGACAATATGCTAGTGAGCGCTCAATAGCATATGTCATGAACAAGCTTGATAAAGAATTGAGCTTGCAAAAACTAGGCTATATTAGCATCATTAGTCTAGCTAGTAAAAATATAGGCACGTGAGATTAAGATTGAAATATAGTAGAATTAGTTCAAACTTCTTAAGAACCTAGTAATGTCTTATGTTGGTGCCTATACAGTCGTCCTACTGTCTACTTGCTTAAGACTTGGTTAAGGTCACAAGGAAGATTAGGTCGTGAGATATCTACCCAACTTACAAGAGTTAAACTAGTAGGGTGATGGGACAATGGGACAAGTCTACGTAGTATGGATTACCTTTCTAACCAACATCAAGCACGAAAAAAAAGATAAGAATTAACGGTAGAGGAAATCAAGCAAGATGCAAATCAAGGGATTCAAAATAGAATCGAGGAGGTGAAGTATGCGGATGAGATCCTAGACACTAATCCTATCCGCAGGCTTGCTTGGTACGGTAAAGTAACCAAACAATTTATCTTGACCTGCATGGGCCACCACAAAAAAATGTAACTTTCCAGTCCCAAAATACGTAGGACTAAGTACGTAGACATGTCAGCTGTATACATACGAAGTACAGGGGCCTTGTATGTACACATAAGCTGTAAAATATAGTAATCCAAGACAAACTAAATCTCATCCACAATAAAAAGAATAATAATATAAAAATTAACTTGAATATTTATGATATAATCGTTGGGCGGAGACAAAGTCCACTACCAACTATCTCAATGAAAGAAATGTACAAGAATCGAAAAATGGCAAGACGAACCAAGCGCAATCGTCTTCAAAAGAATGGAGAAGACCACGGCCTTGGCTAGAATACCTGCGGAAAACATGAACACACACCTGGGGAAAAAACCAGCGCAATTGTCTTCGAAGGAATGGAGAAAATCACGGCCTTGGCTAGAACACCTGTAGTGAATCATGAAAGCACACACCTGGGGAATAACCAGGCCCTCAGACGGAAGTAGCAAGATATAGAAAGAACAAGCTAATATGAACTGTCAGAATAATAAAATAATATATAAAAGGCTATCCTAGACACAAATATGCAAAGAAGATTCTAACCGTCTAATGTGAAATTTAGAGGACAACTTTTATGTGCATGGGTGGGATTTTAGGCTATGTGTACGTAACTGGCATCCAGTAATCCGTATCCGTCCGTAACGTCCAAAACATCAGAGGGCATCTGCAAATAAATTGCCACAGTTTCATCCGGAGACTGTGGTTTACCTATTTAGATTCCCATATGCACTAGCGACTGTCCTCCCCCAATATTTTCTACACTGTTCAAGTCATGTCCATGGCTCATCTAGTTTTGTAACTGCTTAAGTCTCTAAAACCCTAGTCATAGCAGTTACGATCATTTATCCGTCACACGACTTTAGAGAGGGCCAGTCCATAAGTCGTGCCCCTAGCAAAATACCTCAAACCGTGTAGTGTGAGTGTCATGGCCCAAAGGAGATATAAGAATATCCTCCAACAATAAGGTAGTCCGCTAACACTAAGTTAACATGCATATCGTAAAGTAAAACGACTAATAGAGTCGCTTGCACCAAAGTGTGGCTTGGACGCGCAATTTATAACAAAGGAAACTAACAATATGAAACAAAATAAATAATACAGAAAATAAATAATTTGACAGTTAATTAGCAAGGTATACTTGCCTGATGGGTCGCCTGGTGTGGTGCTATGATCATGTGGCATAGAGTATGACTGCGATGTTACAACTATGCATGACGGCCTCGGATGAGGGCACGGTCTATTCCATCGGGTCTAGGACGGTCAGAATAATGAGGGTTGGCATAAGGTAGTTTGGAATTGGCAAGGAATATAAAGATTGGGACTGGTCATGGACAGGAGGAAATTCAAAAAAATGATAATAATATATATTCTATTTTTAGAAAACTATTTATAATACTTTGAAAAACTATATTTTGTTTACTTTAGCTAACCACATTCTAGAAAATCATAAACTAATATATCAATATACTCTTTTTTTTATTTATATAGCAGATTTAAAACAGACGTAGGGTCAAGCCCAATATCAAAATACTTATGTATAAACTTATATCTTAAATAACTTATATATAAAAATCTATGTAGAAATCTCCTATAGTTTATATAACATCTACTAAATACTTTATATATATTTCTTTATATATATATTACTCGTTGTGATGAAAACTTAAATTAATTTATGAAGGAACATATATATGATTTAGAAAATTTTATGAAAGTAACCTACCCATAAAAATAGAAATTCAACCTTAATGAGCCCTATATATATATATTATATTATTTAGAAATAACTATAAAAATGGTAACAATTGTTAATAATACAAATAATATTAATAAAATAATAACAAAAGAAAAACAGAACTAAAAGAGAGGAAAAATATAAGAATATAAGAATAAAAGAAAAATAAATAAATAAAATAAATAAATAAAAGATGGTGGCAACAACAGCTTTCTGCTGCTTTACCAAAAAGTAGGGAAGAGGAGACAAAGTGACAGAGAGGGAGAGAGGAGCGAACGATCGGGGCAGAGTCGGGAAGAGGAAGCGGGAGGCGGCGGATGGGCGTGGACTCGGCGAGGCCGGACGCGGCGGATGGGCGTGGCCTCAGCGAGGCCGGACGCGGCGGACGCGGCGGAGGCGGCGGAGAACGAGGAGAAGAGCGGAGGGGTGCGGTGGTGTTGGCCGCGGCGGACGTGGCGGCTACGGGCGGAAGGTGCGACGCTGGTCTCGGCTGCAAGGGGCGGAGAGGGTCGAGAGGGAGAGAGGCGGACCATGGTCGCCGACGGCAGTGCCGGGCACGGAGGAGTCGGAGCGAAGTGGTGCAGCGCGCTGGGTCGTGGGCGGCCGAGATCCGTAGCGCACACCGGAGGAGGAGTCCTCTGCGGGGTGGTGGAGACGCGGTGAGGGTGGCCGGCGAGCCGGAGGTGAGTTTAGGATGAAGGTTTTCTTTTCTCTTCTTCTTCTTGGTGATGGTGGTGGTGAAGGCTGTGGCGGTGGTTTCTGTTGCTGGTGATTATTGTCGGGGTCTGGTTTTGGCCGGAAAAGGCCGGAGAGGCTTAGGGTTCCGATGGTGTTGATGGCTGGTGGTTGGTGGTGTTGTCGCTGGTGGTCGTGGTCGGGGGTGTGGCTTTTGGCAGCCAGGAGGATTTTCAGTTTAATTTATGCTGTGGTTGTGACGGCGGCCATCGGGCTCCGGTCGGGCGTGGCCGGGTACGAGTTGTGGTGGTGGTGTCAGGGTTGGTAGGGTGGTCGGATTGGTTAGTCTGTGTTAATTATGGTTGTGGCCGTGGTACGGCGGTGGTCTCTGGCAGAGGGGAGGCCGGGGTAGCGAGTTCGGGACGGAGCGCTGGACAGGAAGGAGGTCGGAAAGACTGGGATGACAAGGGGGCTGGTGGTCGTGGAGTCGACGGCGAGATGGAAATGGGTGAAGGTGGTGAGGCGGTCGACAGGAGGTAGGAGCAGCGGAGACTAGGCTAGGGCTAGGATTATGGATTTATTTGTGTCAGGGTTTGTCCGACACGACGAGATGGAATGTATTTATAAATATGGAATAAGACGGGGAGGGGACACGGACACAATGCACGGTGGTTGGAAATTATTTGTGGAGTAATTTGGCTTTTGAAATTATTGGAGGAGTACCTGCCTATTTATAGGATATGAAAATTCCCAGTTGGATAAGGATTTGGGAGGATTTAAATTTTCATTAAATAATTACATAATTATTCAAATCGATTTAAAATAAATTACCGAATCCAAATCAATCTAGATAAAGCTTATTTTTAATTTAAAGATATTTTAAAATAAAGCCAATATAATCTTTTTCCATTTAAATAATCATAAATAATTAAATATTAAATTAAACAATTTCCAAAATGACTTTTTTTATAAATAATAATAATATATTAATAAATAATTTCAAAATTCACAATAAACTTTAAATAATTGGAATACATTTTTATAAATAAACAAAACAATTATTTTTCGAAAAAAATATCAAGGTGGACAATGAAATAAATTTTATGTCACACGCACACAAATAGTCTATTTTGACATAAAGCAATAGTTTTTCTAAATTATTACTTATATTTGTGTCATAAAATAAATTGTCTTCTTTATAAATAAATAAAAATAAAGGGTTGGCAATCTCGACGCGACACAATAAATAAAAATAAAATACATATTTTCTATACGAAGAATTCTCTTAATAAAATATTTGTATATAAAAATATATACCATCTCGCAATTTCGTCCGCTACGTACAAATATGAAAATTTTGAACTTGTACGCGACGTACAATTACAAAAAACAAAAAAATAAATCGATAACAAATTTATATACTAAAAAAAATCGTAGTAAAATTTTAGGGGGTTTACACCTGACTAGGATATGTTGCACGTATACTTGTAGGATATTGTTCTACTTTATGGGCCAGAGCTCGAGATATTAGCTGAGCAGGATGAGACTTAGCTGGAGGCTTCAGGTTTAGACTGTTTTGCTTACTCCTAGATATTGTTCTTAGAATTCACAGTGTAGTTCATTCTTGCTGTCTCTAGTACTTTTATGGTATTATGATCGGTGGATTTCGGTGATCATTCTGGGAGCGTTTTATAGATGTTGTGATTGTATATATTCATGTTTATCTGGTTAGATTTCCCTAGAGATTGGTACAGCTTAATTCATCGTGTCTAACGATGAAGGCTGCGCGTGTCCGACTCGTGTCTGATTATTCGGGAGCGGGTCGTGACATATTTTTAGTGGTGGCCCATACAGGTCAGTCCTAATAGTACCTAGGTATTAGAGTACTATTGGAGGACTTGATTTAAACTAGGGAAACTTGAATCACAGTATAGAAAAACGGGTACATCGGGTATATTGATATTCTATAAACACTTGTTGTATTTAGGTCTAGGTTATTTTAACAGTTTTCTGTTTTTCAGATAGTTCAAAAGCACGCGACACCGGGACAGTCGATCCACCTACACTTGAGGGTTTCGAGCCCCCACTACCTTCTATCACTCTACTATCCCCATGGGTAGTACGCAGTTGACGGAGACGTTTCAAGAGTTCCTTGACACCAGCAGGTCATCCTTTTCCAATCCAGACTTGCAAATGTATTTCCCGAGTTAGAGAGGACTTCTGACTTCCAAACTCTCAAATTTTGGCTTTCCCGACACCGAGCGCATATCTTGCACCGAGGAGTAGATCGAGAATCTGGAGCTTCCACTGAAGATCATACAAATTCTTGGAGGAACCGACTCCTCTGAAGATTGGAGCCACCAGCCAGGAGATTCAGAATGTAGCACAGTCAATAGGACACAACGGGAAACTGAAGCTCAGGAGGAACATGAAGACTTATGTTGAAGATAGCAACTACTGTGGATCCGTAAAGCGTCGCCACACTCAGATAATGCTTTTTCAGGCAGCAGGAGGTTTATATTCAGCCGGCGATCATTTGTATTTCTGTCGCAGCTTAGGACACTACTACGAAGAGCGCTGCAAAAGATGAAGTCTATGCTTGTACTGCTATTCACCTGCCCACTAAGTCAAAGACTGCTGGAGACCGCTGATCACACTGCCCAAGGACAAGCACGAGGAGTACCAGTATCACAGAAGAAGGACCCGCCTCTCCATATTTAGCAAGCGCATGGAGCACTACCCTAGGGACCAGCCTACGTCAGGAAAGCTGAAGACGTTGAAGAGATTCCAGTCCCGGAGGAATACTGAAGACAGACTGAAGGCAGAAGATTTCTCTTGCATGGTTGGAGAAAACCTTGGATCGTGATTCGCAATCCAATTTTCTTTGGATTTTCCCCTTAGCACCTAAAACTCCCTTGTTGTCTATTCAAGAATCGTTAGACTTTGTTTTCTATTCTGGAACCTTGGTTGCTATTCGAGATGTATTTCAAGAGATTGTTTCTTATTCTAGAATCTTGTTCGTAACTCTGCTCTTGTTCGAGATAAAGTTTTCTATTCGAAACTCCAATTTCTATTCAAAATTCTATTTTTCCGTTCAAGGTTTGTTTCATTTTCATTATTAGCAACCATGTTTACTATGCATGACCTTGTCTCCTATTTTGGCTTCTATTTGAAAATTTGGTTTCCTATTCAGAACTTGTTACAATTCGTAAATTTTATTTTCTACTCGAGGTTCAGTTCTCTATTCAGGGCTTGTTGGAATTTTGTTTATTCAGGACTTTTGATTCCATTCGAGATTTTGAGATTTCGTTTCTCATTTCAAGACTTTTCTTTCGTTCATGATTTTTCTCATATTCAAGATTTTCTGGACTTTGAAACTTCAGTTCCTACTCGCGACTAGTTGAGACAGTGTCCCATATTCAAAATCTTGTTTCCTCGTTGAGATTTTTTATTCGAGAATTTGTTCCTTATATACGACTTTGTTGATACTTGATTTTCTATTTTTCACTGTGTACCTTATTAGAGAATTCGTTTTCAATTCAAGTTTTTGCTCGAGATTTTATTGTTATTCGAGATTTTATTGAAACTTGTTTTCAGTACGAAATTTTATTTCTTATTTTGAAACTTGTCTCCTATCTGATACCTTGCTTCAGTTCATCCTTCGAGACTCTGTTATCCCTTTGGGATAATATCCCATATATGAAATCTTGTTACCATTCCAGATATCAGTTGAAATTCTGTTATAATTTAAAACTTCGCTCCCTGTCTGAAATTTTAAATCTCTCTGGTTGCCCTTATTTACTCACTGATTGGATCCCTTGTCGTCTCTTAGTACCTAATAAACCCTTGTATTCTAATAGTCAAATAACCTCACCATTTTTGTGACTTGGACTATTGAAACATATTTTGATTCCTTGGAATTTTCTATGTATAGGTTCACTACACCAAAATGGTCATTTTGGAACAATAAAAATATGTTCCAAATAATTTCAGGAACGCCTATTTACAGTACCTATTTTTGGGCTGCCAATTTGCTTGGAACGGAAATAAAGCGTTCCAACAAACGCTTATTGGAACACTTTAAATGTGTTCCAATTTTGGAACACCATTAAGGCGTGCCTAAAAAAGCATTTCAGATTGTTTGTAACACTTTCTAGAATGACTAAATTTTTTTCCAGTTTTGGAACACCAACAAAGCAAAATTAACTAAAAGTTCCTGAATAAAAAGTGCTCTTGGCTTCTTCTTTTTTGTCGTTAGCCAAAATGCCAGTACTGCATTCATCATTAAGAAGTATAATAAAGGTTGTTTGAAATATAATAAAACCTACAACCAAAATGACACATTATCACCATCATCAAACCTGTAATACAGACTGCAACACACAAATAATATGACATAAATGTTTGATTCACATGCAGAACAATTATCTTTCCATATGTAGAGTTTCCCAGAACCAGAACCATAGTTGTTACATTAATTTAGAATATTGTTTAATGGATAACAAATTATGTTATGGAAGTTCAAACAAGAATCCAATATGTCCCAGAAAATATATGATTTAGTACAACTCAAATCATAGTTGTTGCACACCCAAGGAAAAAAATTAAAAAAACCTAAGATGTGACAGTTTAATCCTTCAGTTGCCTCAGAAGTTTACTGGCCCAATGCCTATGCCTGACACGCCACTTCAATGTAAAACCAATAACCACACCGACCGCGAAGCTGATTCAAGATCTGCGTATAACATTCGATTGCAATAGTCGGTAGTTTTAAACTGCAGAAAAAAACTGTCAGGAAGTCATGTGTAGGATTGAAAACTAAAGAAGCTCTAGATACTGCCAATGTATGGATAGTCAGATTTGGTATTAGACAGTCAACTGTCAGCTTGATACATTATAATCAGATATGCTCCATTTTGCTTTTGGAAACTTTTGTTTGAAACATCAAATAGATAAAAGACATGCACACTAGTGACAAATTTAAATATTTACTGAGCTTCATGCAAGAACCCATATATATCAAACTGTAATATTAAAAGGAAATGAAGTTTAGCAAGAAAAATAGACAAGTAAAGCATCCGACCGCCACATACTAGTAAGCAGGTTCCAAAAAGTTAATGTAAATGATACGTTGCAAGGAAAAGTTACTTTCGCACATCTCAATCATGATTAGCACGATTTCAACCATGTTTTGGGTTCCAGTGGACCTTCCCTATACATTAGTGTCCCTTATCTGACAATGGTGTCGAGGAAGGACCGTGTGAGGTACTTGTTAAATAAGGATACAAACATGTATCCAAAATCAAAGATATGTTCAGATTATGGCCAAGTAAAACATTACTCACTTTAACATGGAAGAAAGGATGACATGCTTATTATACATTATATCTTCAACTAAAACATTACTCACTTTAATATAATCCGATAGAACCAGGCAATAAATCGCCCTTTTTCGAAAGCTACATGGGGGATACTTGTTCTCTAACCAAGAAAACTTCATTACATCGTACAAAAAATTGTTGAAAATTCATCATGAATGAACTTTCAGTAAACATGGTCGAGATGTAGAACATATAAGCATATGATGACTTCTGAACCGGGTTTTGATGTTGTTTAAGGGCTACTTCGCGACTAGGAAGGCTGATACATCTGAAGATCAATTCTACAGTTATACTGTGTTGTATGACAAAGTCAATTTTTCTTGTTACTTATGGCTTGTTTGTAGTTCTATATTTACTTAAATATTGTCCATGATTCATGAGATAGCTACGGTCAGTTTGTAACCATCTAATTGAATAATCTGCATAAGGAAAAAAAGGAAGTGGTATAACATCATACATGAAGCTTTAACCTTATGTACTATAATTCCTAACAGACTGCTTGTTCCTCTTCTTGGCACCCGACTTGGCAACCTTAAGTTTCCTATGCACGGCGCTGAGCCTAGCCAGGGCTCCTTGGTCAGATCTGGCCTGTAGTAGTTATCTATCACCTGCAGTTGATAGTATCATAGTGACATAAAGATATTAAAAATAGTTATAAAAAATGACTTTGAAATGTGTAGAAGGGAAAAAAGGCACAAGCATGAACTATTATTTTTATCAAATAATACAACATTACATACTATATTGCCACCTTACACCTAATTTATCAAAATAAAACAAAAGGACAGTTAGAAAAAATAGTAAAGCACTATTACACAATTCAAACTAAGCATATCATATAGAAAAACAATATATGCAAAAGAGTGAGAGAAGTGTAAAAAACTGCCAGAAACCTAGTTATTGATCAGATGTTAGGTAATGAAAATATCCAGTCAAAAAAATAGTCATCTTGCTTCCTAGAAAATAAAATTGGCGTATATAAACAAGAAAAAATTTGAAAGAGGACCATAAAGCTATAGGCTGTAACACATTTCTATAGAGAGGTCTTACTAACATTCTACACCACTCACAATAGAGTCGTCAGACTACTAGGAAGAATAAGAAATTTAGCACATTAGTTGACCATAGAAGGTCACTATCAAAAAAAGAAACAATGACAAATGAGAGAAACATATATTCTCAGAGAAGAAAACAATGGAAAAAAGATGATATATAAACAGAGCTCACAAGCCAAGCGTAACAAGAACATTTCATTGAAGACACAAATTTTCAAATAAGTCATCTTACATGATAACAGCTCACCATACCAGTTATCTAAATCCTTGAAATAATGAAGAGTATCTACATAATCAAAATAATAGATAGGGGACAAATTCCAAAATCTTACAAAGAACATGAATGATAAAAGAAGTCAATAAACTGGTAGAAAGAAGGGGGATGCTAGCAATCATATACTCATATCAGATTAGCATCTAATGGAGTCACTTACATGAAGAAACTTTATAATTATGTTATAAATAAAGATAACATGATAATGAATAAAGAAGTTTAATGATAGTTATCTAGTGGTACTCATTTAAGTTTTTTTCCCCTAAGCAACTTGATAGTTTCCAATTTTTGTATTTTCTACACAACAATTTTTTGTGAGCATGACAAATTCCATAATTCAACACTTGTTCAGTATTATCTCAACTCGAGCAAGGTAGCTAATAGTATCAAGAAGTAGAAAAGATGTGATAAAGTATTATTATCTAATGAGACAATAGCATGCAATTTGAGTCAGTTGGCATTACGAGTAATACATGCTCAAGGCGATGAAAGGAAACATATACCTTAAACTAGCTACTGCACTTCTCTACTTAGTTCCTAGGCTATTTCATGGCTTAGATTTGAATTCCATGTCCTGATTGCCTATTGATAGGAAAAAAAAAATATAGCTTAAGCTGTACTCACAATATAGAAGGCATAAATTTAAAAACAATGTAGGATGCACAAAACACATATACTTGAGTGCAAATGTGTACAATATAAAAGACTAATTCAGGTATAACCACACATACTATTTAACTTGCTCATCTAAATTTGTTAATCAATGTGCTTTCAAGATTGAAATATAACTAAAAGTACCATCTTATAAATTACATAATGCATGTTCAAATGTGGAATATGTAAAAGCTATAATAATAGAGTGTAAGTATGAGAAGATAAGTTCAAGGTCATTAGATTTGTTTAATAATGCCAACGAACCATGTTTGTTCAAGTACTATAATTAGACATATGAGTTAGAAAATATTAAATAATATGAGCAGCCAGTTTGATAGTGATGTGGCACATAGAAGCTCACAAATAATTAGAAGATAGAAAAAGTAACCAAAACAAAACCAGAATTGACACAACACCCCGACAGACTAAGTAGTGTACCCTGTATCATGTGTTGAAGCAAAAATGTGATCCGAATAACTACGGACTCTCCTTCCAAATGGATAGGAAAGATGCCTTACCATCAAATGAATGCTTCCTTTGACGTGCCACTTAAAATAATTTCTCAACAACATCACATAGGTCAGATTGAGCACGTTGCATGTCTCGACTGTTCTTTGTTCATAACTTTAAATGGTCTAATTTATGTTCCTAAAATTGATCTTTCCCCCATATAGATACTAAAAGAATGCATGTCTCCGTTTGAACCGTGTAATCTTCTATATAATAAAGATAATTAATGTTATGGGTATCCCGACTTTGGTTTCTGAGTTCAATATTAGATTGTGTTTCTATATATGGTGCAAATCTAATGCGATCTAGAGGAAATAACCATTACAATTTTTGGATAATAACAATAATACAAAATATCAGTACTAAATATTAGAAGCGAATCGACTACGGAAATACAAAGAAGAGAAGAACTTAGTTAGGAATTTTACTGAACATGTGGTGAACATATGCTTCCGAACTCAGCCAGCATGATGTGTACTTGTGTGGGACTAAATACAAAGTATAAGATAGTTACAATGATTTTCTTCCACAAATTCAATCACAATTCCTTTATAATTTTCAATCAAATTCTTGATGCAAAGAAATTACAACTTCTTTGGGAGCATGGAAAAAGTCAGGGAACGGGATAGGGTTTGGTACTGCGACCGCGGCAGCGATTAGAACTATAGGGAGCCAAGCAAGAAGAGGAACCATGGCCGGGACCGGTCGAATGATTTAGTACAAAGCTTCTAGCTTTTACAGAATGTGCAAACCACATTCGTTAGAACTCCCTCTTAAGTAAATGGTGGTTAACAAACATAATGATGTTTATCTACCTAATGGAATCATAAGCAAACAAAATAGAGAGGGAGAGAGAGAGATGGAGAGAGAGAGAGAACCTTCTCTGATGAGTATGGAGAGACGAGCTCCCGCGCCGAAGTGGGAGGAGACAACTTCTGCGTATGGGAAGGAAGAGAGAAAGAATAATAGAGTTTGGTTTAATTTGAATATTAGTACATTTTTGAGAGAATGGGCGCGAAAAGTGTAATGTTTTGCTAATTTCACTCACGTGAGATTCACATGGTTCTTTTTTTAATTGGAACATTTTAAGTGTGTTCCAAAATAAGTATTTTAAACAAAAAATTAAAAATTAATTATTTGGAACACTTTTTTCATCTGGAACGATTTTAATCCGTTCCAAAACCTAGGTACAGAAAATAGGTGTTCCTGATTAAAAAATACCTAGTGTTCCTAATTTGTTATTTTGGTGTAGTGGTTGAAAGACTATTCGATGACCTATTAGGGCGTGACAGTTGCACGCTGCAGCCATTATCTGGATTGCGGAGACCGAAAGTTCACTGCAGCCAGCAGCGCACTGGCAGGGCAGGAACTCTAAGTTGAAGTGATTTCAGACATTCATAGGTTTCGGATATTATGGAGACTTGCCCCAAATTCTTCATGTCGTGATCTCTTAGGTTGCTTCGTTGATGATTGTTGGAAAATGGATATAGTGCATAGAATATTCGATAACATATCGTTATTTGAGTCACGGAGCCGAAGTTCACTGCAGCCAGGTATACCCTGGCGGGATAGGGATTCTGAGTAAAGTGATTTCAAATGTCTATATATTTCCGGATACCATAGAAACTATGTTCCTTTTCCTATGCTTATTGGTTTTCGAGCATCACAAATCCTTGCACGTTTGTCCTGATTTGATATTGTACCTCCTGAGTATTTCTTATGCTAATTTCCCTTCTAACATTTTATCGTTACATCATTGACTTCCTTAAATTATACATTGCCAGATTTTAATTCCATACTTCGTTTGTGTCTTATCAAAATTTTGATCTTAAATCATGTCTATCTGACCATGATTTTCCAAACTCGCCTTAGTCTACTTGTGTTAAACTACCAATTTTTTTATCATACTTAATAGTTGTGCCTTCATGATTTTGCTCCTCCAAGTTGTAAATGAAATTTTATTCTATCTCGTACTTATTTGATTCTTGATTGTCATTAGATCGTGTTATTTCAACTTCTTGTGTGTAATTATAGTATTTGGTCTTAAGCCTCAAGGCGTCGCAGAGTTACACAGGATCGACAGCAGCACTGGGCAGACAGCAACAGACGACCACTGGAGTTTGTGGTTGGAGATAGAGTGTTCCTGAAGATCTCACCAATCAGGGGCGTCATTCGTTTCGGCAGAGATGGAAAGCTCAGTCCGAGGTATACTGGGTCTTTCGACATGACGGCGCGGATTTGCGAGGTGCATATCGACCAGCGCTTCCAATTAGCTTGGAGGGAGTGCACGACATTTTCCATGTGTCCCAGCCTCGACGCTACATTTCAGATCCGAGCCATGTAGTGGACTATTCAGAGCTAGAGGTGGGTCCAAGCTTGACCTACGAGGAGCAGCCAGTTGAGATCCTTGATCGTAGGGAGAAGTGCCTGTAGAACCAGACTATTCCACTTGTCCGTGTCATGTGGAGACACCACTCTCCGGAAGAGTCCACATGGGAGCGCGAAGACGAGATGCGGGAGCGTTACCCTAGTTTGATTGCTTGATTGTATTCTAGTTTTCAAAATTTTAAATTCAATAAATGACTCATGTTGAAATAATTTATCGAGATTTTGTTTTGGCTTGTCTCTCGAATTTCGAGGACAAAATTATTTTAAGGGAGGAGATTTGTAACTCCACTTCCCCATTTATTATTATTTTATTTTTTTTAGTTTAAAGTTTCTAATAATCATCGTAAGTTTTGAATTGAGTATTTATAATTTTAGTAAATATTTTGAATAATGATAATGTTATAATCTTGGTGGGAAATTATTGAGGAGCGGGAATTTAAAAGTTGTTGTAACAAACTTAGGACCCACTCATTTCCACTCATCCTAACTAATTAATATTCCTTTATAACTGATTGCTTTATACTTTCTGTAAATTATGAAAGGAAGAGGGGGTTTATGAACTTTGCCTTAAGAAGGAAGGGTCATTTTGTAATAAAATTTGAGCGGGGGGGCTTAATGTAAAATCCTTCTTTCCTTTATTTGGCTGATGCTTGGAAGAGAGAGAAGCATTTATTTTCTTCACTCATTTCAACAGAGCCAAAGCTTTGTCGAAATTTCCTATTTTCTTTTCTTCCCTTTCCTCGTTTCCAAATTCTCCACCCTAACCCTAGCTTCGCCGACGACGGCTATGGCCGTTGGCGACCCTCAGTTCGGTGGAGACAGCACCCTAGTTTCGAGAAGATGGCGACAGCGGCGAGGAGCAGATCCTCCGGCGGCTATTACTCTCCGGCGGTGACCATCTCACAACCACAGCAACGGCTAGACGGAGATCGACAGTCCTACTCGCCTCCACAGCGGCGATTGGGTCTTCTCGGCGACACTCGAGACTCGCAGCGGTCGAGTACTAGTTTTTCGGTGGCGTACTTCTTAGGCGACCGATCTCGGTTCTACAACAGTGTTTCGCCGAGATCTATTGTCTCCGACCATTTTCTTCTCCGACGACTTTTGGAGAAATCTCTGGTAAGATCTGTGATGATTCCATTCTTCTAGCTACTTAGTTCTTTTGTTTGATCTAATTGTTCTGGATCGAAAATTTAGATCACTATCACCTCATTGATTCGGCAATTTCGGGTTCACGTCTCCTCCAGTTCAACTTTGAATTTTTGGTGCGTAAATCGTCCTCTAAATTTCAGATTTAGTAACGATTGTGCTAATTCCTGATTTTTGGCTTATTTGTTAATTTCAATCGGATTTTAGTAGTCGACTCGATGACGGAGCCGATCGGTTGGTCGATATCCGAGTTTTCTGTCCAGATTAGTGTGTTACAGGTAAGATTACTCTCTTATTGAATTTCTTTGTGTTTTCGAGAGATAAGAAGTGTTGTGATTAATTTTGGGATGTGTTTTCCCCTCTTCTGCTGATTTGTCTAAGCCAAGGTTATTCCGTGTCCAGAATTTTTGAGCTCGTGTCGGATTCGGCAGGATACCTTCTCTAGATCAAGCTTGCGTTCCAGGTAAAAATTATTTAATTCATTTTTATCAAACTGCTGTTTAGTGAATTGGGCAGGATTGGTAGAGTTGTTCGTGTCCATTTCCTGGGTGTGTCTGTGTCCTGCGTGGGGTTCGTAGCTGATCATAGTAGGTGACTGGTTCATTGGATTGGATCCAAGGAGTGGTGCATGTTGTGTCCAGATGGACGTGATCGGGCATTAGTTCGTGTGGAACCAGGGGACGTGTCCAGTTGATTGGAGTCATATGCAGAGTCAGCTAGGAATTTAGCAAGATCGGGGTTCCTTTCATGTATCATTTGAATTTATGTTTTAGAATTTTGATATGGTTGTATATTCCTTGAGTATATATTCATTCTATTTGTTTAAATTTTGGTTTTATGAGAGTCTAATTTAAGGGAGTTCAATGATGTTTTGATTAAGTTTGTATTATATATTTTCTGGGATTGGTGTTCTGCTATAATTCTTTTGCTTGATCTATTTTCCTATTTTGTTGAAATCCTAGTATAAATTAATCTGCAGTGGAGAAATTCTTGCAATCTAAGTTTTAGACGTGCTTTGTGTTGTTTGTGGCTAGAGAGGTTTGAAGTAATGTCAGGTTTTACTTGAGTTTGGGACCAATGGTCAGGCCCGTGCAGTATAGGGAATAGGAGGAGTAGCAATGGTTAATATTTGAAGTGTGGTTCAGTTGTATGTAGTTGAAGAAATTCAGTCCTGGGAATAAATTGCTCTGTTAAGCTGGGAATTGAGTTCGAAGGAAACAAAGGCATGGTTAGAATTTAAAATTTTGTTTTAAAAGTGTCTATGAATAGCCGTTAGTAGTAAATTCAAAATTCCTATATGTGAAGTTGCTCTGTAGCTATTTGGTAACTATGGGTCTATAGTTGCCTAATAAGTTTTGATGCTGGAGTTTTGGATGATAACCACGGGCAGAGTTCAATTTCAAATTCAGTAAACTCCAAGGGATGGATGTGAAGACCTGGGCTAATTAGGTGTTATTAAATTTAGATTGGATAATATAATTTTTACTTAAAACTTCTAACTTGGGCTGAGCCTATTGTAAGGATGGGCTCTAAGCATAATGTTGTTACCTCATAGTTGTATTATTCTTTCATTCTTTATTTGTGAGTGGTTAAATATATATTTGAGGAGTAATTCAAGTGAACTATTTTCCTTGTAAATACTTTGTTAACCAATTTATGTAAAATTTTAGTATAATATTTTACTACAATCTAATGTCTAGTTAGTTTATTAACTAGTTCTATAGGATTAATTATTGATATCTATAGATAGATAAATAGCAAGTATATAGTTAAATCAGGATATTAATTAAAGAGTTTAATAGGAAACATATTGTTTAGAACCTAATCCAACTTATATCATTCAGGAGGACTCAGAGATTTCTATCTTCCTACCATTGACCACACTGAGCAAGGCAAGTATACTCCTCGGATTTGTTCATTTTCTCATGTCTTGTATATTCATTCCTGTATCACCTTGTCGACACGATGTATCACAGGATTGTCTTGTTTCATGTTTCATGAATTACTTGTGTCTGGGAGAGAAAATACTACAGATGTGTGATCAAACCCTGTTATTATTCATGTGAATAGCTTGGGTCCCTCATCGTGCACGCGGGACCGAAGCCGTACCATTTCATGTTCGTTGAATCTACCCAAGCCGATCACACACTCTGGATGTATTTCAATCTTGCACATTTCAGGATTCAGGTTGTATTTCATGTTCAGGTAGTATTTCATGTTCAGTACTCTTATCATGTTCCCTGTTTTACTTTCAGTATTTCCTGTTCAGTTTCATGTCTTGTTCTTATTTCTTGTACTTTATATATATTTCCTGTTCTTGTTCATACCATGATGTTCATGTTCATTTTTTTGGATATACTTAGCTCCGCTCCTGACTAGGATATGTTGCAGGTATACTTGCAAGATATTGTTCTACTTTATAGGCCAGAGCCCAAGATATTAGCTGAGCAACATGAGACTTAGCTTGAGGCTTCAGGTTTAGACTGTTTTGCTTACTCCTAGATATTATTCTTAGAATTCACAGTGTAGTTTATTCTTGCTGTCTCTAATACTTTTATGATATTATGATCGGTGGATTTCGGTGATCATTCTGGGAACGTTTTATAAATGTTGTGATTGTATATATTCATGTTTATCTGGTTAGATTTTCCTAGAGATTGGTTCAGCTTACTTTATCGTGTCTAACGATGAAGGCTGGACGTGTCCGACTTGAGTCTGATTATTCGGGAGCGGGTCGTGACAGCATGGTCCACAGCCGTTACAGGAGTCTGTCCGAGTCCACCAGATGATGGAGCCACTCCGGGACGAGCTGTTATGACAGATTCAGGACCAGTCTCAGCACTAGTCGGACGAGCCTGCGCTTATAGCACGATTTGATGCGCTCGACCGCAGCATTATGGAGCTCCAAAATATGACTGAACGGAGCGTCACCGATCTTAGAGCATCGACAGAGCGCAGCGTATTGGATCTGCAGGCATCACAGATGACCATATGCGAGAGGCTGAGATTGGTGCAGGATTCGGTGGCTGATAGCAGTGATAGAATGTTATCTACCATGGATTCATACCACCAGCGACTTGCATCATTGGAGCGTTATCGTCCTCCGGGTGCACCTTCATCGTCGTCGACTCCGCCGGCGCCACTGTCTTCTTCATCGACACCGACTCCACCGACGTCACTACCTCCTTCATCGGTGTCGATTTCACAGGAGGACTATGAGCTTTTCTTAGCCCTTCGTCGCGGCACGCCCTCTCCTGCTACAGATCCCCAGTAGTCCTAGTTAGGACTGTTTGTATTGAGTGTTTGAGTACTTGTTTTTCTTTGTATTTGTTTGTGACACTTATTTGTTTCTGACACTTGTTTGTTGGTTGCATAGATATATTGGTTATTGGTTGTGTAGATCCATGACAATTTGGATATTGGTTTATATATGTTGTGTGGACTTTGGTTCTTTTATGTTGTTATTCGTTTCATTTGGATGTTAATTTACCGGTGTTGAGTGTTCCACCGAAGGGGTCGGCGAACCCAAGGATAAAATATGCTTCTGTATTGTGTTTTAGATTAAACTGCAGGGAAAAAATGATTCTGTAGAGAAAACTGCATACTGCAATTTTTTTTTTCAAATTTAGCGACGTTTACCGACGCTTTCCGATGGCACATTGCGTCGATAGACGTCGCTAAAATGGCAGGATACCGACGTATAGCGACGTCAGTTTCGTCGGTATGCGTCGGTAACCGTCGGTAGATGTCGGTAACTTTCCCTGGATTTTACCTCATTTTCCCAGGATATACCGACGTATAGCGACATCACAAAACGTCGTTAATATTCCCCAGGATATACCGACGCAGTGCGACATCGTAAACGTCGGTAATTTTCCCAGAAAATATCGACGTATAGCGACATCTTACACATCGCC
Organism: Iris pallida; assembly: GCA_029216955.1. Classification (NCBI taxonomy): domain Eukaryota; kingdom Viridiplantae; phylum Streptophyta; class Magnoliopsida; order Asparagales; family Iridaceae; genus Iris; species Iris pallida. The sequence continues at coordinate 4,283,358 of JANAVB010023995.1, read as the reverse complement.
ATTTCATCGACGAAACGACGGTAAACGTTGGTATATGACCGACGTAGCTTTGCGTCGGTAAATGTCCGTGTTGGCGACGATCAGCGACGTCTTTCCAAACAGCGACTAAGGTTTTCGCGATAAGAGGAAGACGTCGCTAAACTGTTTTAGCGACGTCTTTAGGCATCGCTAAAATGACTTATTCTGGTAGTGATAGCAGTTATATCATTTTCATTAATTGTGAGAACCTTATATTTTCTTTAATATAAATGTTGTAAAAGTTATAATAAATTTGGAAATGTGAATGAGCAGCAAATGTTATGTTTTGTGATTTTGAGCATCTTGGCCGTGACATCGTTCTACCGCCGACTCTGCGGCGTAGGCTGGCTTGGACACGTCTCGTATCCGAAAAAGCAGGTGTGGGTCGTGACAGGGAGGGGAAATACATTAGCTATGTGACCAAATCCCGGATCTATTATTCATGTAGATAGCTTTGGCCTCGGATCGTACACGCGGGTCCTAAGCCGTACCGATATTCATGTACTCCTGTACATATTCCTGTACTCACCCCAGCCGATCACATAGGCTAGTTGTATTTTAAACATTGTGCATATGTCATGTCTTGTACTTCAGGTTTATGGTTACGTTCCTGTATTTACATTCCTGTACTTTCATGTTCTTTTCCTGTATTTCATATTTTACGTTCTCCTGTATGCATTTCCATATCATGATGTTCTTATTCATTACCTAGAATTGTACTTTGCTCCACTCCTAATTAGGATATGTTACAGGTGAGATTGAGGCTATGTGTGACACATACTTTGGTCGTGAGCCTATAGATACAGTAGAGCCAGCTGGAGTTGCTCTGGACTTAGAGGCTGAAGAGGCCTAGTACCTTACCCTTAGCAGTTTATATTTCATTGTCCTTGAGACTGTCAGACATGAATTTTTTTTAGCTGGATGAATGTAATAACCTTAGACATGTACTTTAATTCTGGGATTCGATATTATAGATGCTGTGGTTTATATTCATTCTTATCTGGACTTGTAGTTTTCCTAAGGATTGGTACATCTTACTTCATCGTGTCCAACGATGAAGGCTGGGCGTGTCCGACTCGTGTCCGATTATTCGGGAGCGGATCATGATATGTTTTTAGTGGTGGCCTATGCTGGTCTATCCTAATAGTACCTAGGTATTAGTGCACTATTGGGGACTTGATTTAAACTAGGAAAACTTGAATCACAGCATAGGAAATCGGGTACATCGGGTATATGGATATTATATAAAACATTTACATTTACTGGTAGGTTAGGTTTTTATCAATCACGGAGTTTTCTTTTGTTGCAGGATGGTCAATACAAGAAAGACCGCAGATCATCTCAAAGTTGCAGGCAGTACGGGACAATCTGCACCAGACGTTCCGGTAGAGCAGCTCCCGCTACGGCCTCCTATCTTTCCTCCGCTACCCCCGACGATGACGTTCGACGGCGCTCGGGTGATGGCTATGTTCCAGCAGTTCATAGAGGCTCAGAACCACCACGCCACACAATTTCGGGCGACAGTCGTGGATGCGCTCAGGACCCGAGAGCCGGCATCACCAGCACCGGTAGCACCTCCAGCACCAGCAGCACCGAGACCGGGGACTGTCAGAGACTACCAGAACCTTTATCCGATGGATTTTTGGGGCCATGAGGGGATCGTATATGCGGATGAGTGGCTGAAAAATACTGAGAGGACACTGAAGATGGCGAGGATCCCGGATGACCTGAAGGTGGAAGTTGCGAGCATACGACTTTTTGATCTTGCCAGAGCTTGGTACCGAGATGCGCCTCAGTTAGCTGCACCCCAGGTTCTTTGGACAGACTTTAAAACTCTATTCAAGGAGAAGTTCTTCCCCGACGTGGAGCGAGATGAGCTTTGGATGCAGTTCGAGGCATTGCAGCAGGAGAACATGATGGTGGCAGAGTACACATCGGAGTTTACCCGACTCAGAAGGTTCGCAGAGAACCTAGTCAAAGCACCAGAGGATAGGGCTTGGAGGTTCAAGAAGGGCCTCACCAGAGAGTTGCGGCATGCAGTGGCAATCAGCCAGGCGACGACTTATGCGAGCATCCTCAAGATTGCTTAGGCTGTGGAGAAGGAGGCGGATCCGAAGCTGAAGAGGGACCGGGACATCGGCAGCAACAGCTACCAGGCACCGGCGAAAAGGACTCAGATTCAGACGAACACACAGCAGCCGGTACAGCAGCATCACCGTCCAGCCAGAGTTCATGCACATCAGCTACCGAGACAGTAGCAGATAGCTACTTGCGCTTTCTGTTACCGGCCAGGACACCGCTTCGACGAATGCCGCAAGAGGATCGGGCTCTGCTTATTTTGTGGGTCAGACGCACATCAGATGAGGGACTGCCCACAGGCTGCAGTTCGACTTACAGGAGGACCTCGAGGAGCTGGAGGATCACCACCTGCACCACCCAGAGCATTACCAGCTGTACCACAGAGGGTTCAGGCTTTACCTACTCAACAACAGCATTTTGTACAGCTTTAACAGCAGAGGGGACCACCACAGCAGGAAGTGCTTACATCATGATCGCAGTTGAGGAGGATGAGTTAGTTCTAGATGTGATTACAGGTTCTATCCTTTTACATTCATTTTTTGCCATTGTATTGTTTGATTCTGGAGCCACACATAGCTTTGTATCATATGAGTTTCTGTATAGACACAGCTTCACACCTAAGCCCACTAGGAGGAACTGTCAGATTATGACAGGAGGAGGGATAGTACCAGTTAGTGAGATGCTTTATTGCCCTATCATTATAGCTGGGAGGGAGCTTAGGGCTCGACTCTTAGTGATGTCATTGCCCGAATTTGATATAGTCCTCGGCATCGACTGGATGAATGAGCATTTTGCTGTAATATACTGCCATGAAGGGAAGGTAATTTTTAGCCCGCATGGAGTTCAATCGTTCGAGATCAGCAGACGGATTGCGGAGAGGCCAGAGGGAGTCTACTTCGGAGAAGTTGTAAAAGACCAGGAGTTATCGCACCCACTAATTGCCGAGTTTCTCGATGTCTTCCTCGAGAAGTTGCCAGGATTGCCTCCAGATCGAGATGTGGAGTTCAGCATTGACTTAGTATTCGGATCAGCGCCGAAGTCCCAACATTGCTACAAGATCAACCTGAAGGAAGCTGCAGAGTTGAAGGCCCAGATAGATAAGTTGGAAGGCAAAGGTTTTATTTGGTCCAGTGCTTCACCCTGGAGAGCACCGGTATTCTTCGTACCGAAGAAGGATGGGACTGTTAGAATGTGTATCGATTACCGTGCACTCTATAACATCACCATCAAGAATAAATATCTATTGTCGCGAATTGATGAGCTATTTGATCAGCTTAGTAGTGCTAAGGTCTTTTCAAAGATTGACCTTCGGTCGGGGTGTCATCATATGAAGGTTCGGGAGCAGGATATTCCGAAGACAACTTTTAATACCCGCTACGGCTAGTATGAATTCTTGGTGATGCCGTTCGGACTCACCAATGCTCCAGCAGTGTTTATGAACTTGATGAATAAAGTTTTTCATATGTATCTGGACAAGTTTGTCGTAGTCTTCGTTGGCAACATCTTGATCTATTCAAAGACAGAGGAGGAGCATGTGGAGCATCTGCGAAATGTGTTGGAGATTCTGTAGAAGAAGAAGCTGTACGGAAAGCTCTCGAAGTGCGAGTTCTTCTTGGACAAAGCGGGGTTCTTGGGGCATGTGATGATTGGAGAGGGGATTTCTATAGATCCAAAGAAGATTGAAGCCGTGGAAGAATGGGCACCTCCCAAGTCCGTAGTAGAGATTCATAGTTTCCTGGGGCTAGCAGGTTACTACAGGAAGTTCGTAAAAGATTTTTCCAAGATAGCAGAGCCAATGACCAAGCTTACGCGGAAGGACGAAGAGTTCATCTGGAGCGATGCCTGCCAGTCAGCATTTGAAGAATTGAAGAGAAGACTCACTACAGCGCCAGTTTTAGCTTTGCCATCAGGATCTGGTAGATTCGTTATCTATATCAATGCATTAGGGAAGGGCTTGGGATGTGTGCTTGAGCATAACAAGAGGGTCATTGCTTATGCTTCTAGACAGTTGAGGCCTCATGAGAAGAATTATCCTACTCATGACTTGGAGCTTGCAGCAGTCATTTTTGCCTTAAAACTGTGGAAGCACTATCTGTATGGAGAGAGAGTGGACATCTTCACGGACCATAAAAGCCTGAAGTATGTCTTTACTCAGAAGGAACTGAACATAAGGCAGCGAAGGTGGCTGGAACTCATGGAGGATTTCGACATTAATCTGCAATACCATCCTGGGAAGGCGAATGTGGTAGCAGATGCTCTTAGTCGATATCCTGTTGCTATGTTCCTTACCATGGACTGACATCTTCTAGAGGATCTTGAGAGTCTGGGGATTGAGATTGTTATTCCAGGAGTTGGAGGGCAGCTGATGCATATACAGATACAGTCAGGACTGTTAGAGAAGATCAAGGAGGCCCAGTTTCTAGATGAGGGACTCCGATGTCTCAGAGGCCAGACAGAGGCAGGATTGCTCGATGACTTCACTATTGCAGATGATGGATCCCTGGGGCACGAAAACCAGTTGTGTGTGCCCAAGGATTTATAGGGGGAGGTTATGCAGGAGGTCTACCAGTCGCAGTATTCTATTCATCCTGGATCTACCAAGATGTATAAGGATCTGCGGGAGTATGTTTTGTGGTATGGGATGAAACGAGAAGTTGCCAGATTCGTTTCTAAATGTCTTGTGTGCCAGCAAGTCAAGACGGAGCGCCAGAGACCAGCAGGATTACTCCAACCTTATCTATTCCGGAATAGAAGTAGGAACACATAACCATGGACTTTATCTCTGGTTTACCGCATACGCCCAGTGGCAAGGATGCTATTTGGGTTATCGTGGACAGATTGACAAAATTCACTCACTTTATTCCGTTCAAGGTAGGGCTGTCGACCGACAAGCTTGCAGATCTCTACATGCATCAGATCGTACAGATTTATAGAGTGCCAGTGAGTATTGTTTCAGACAGGGACAACCGCTTCACATCATATTTCTGAAGGAGTCTACAGCTGAGCTTGGGTTCACAGTTGAAGTTCAGCACCACCTATCATCCACAGACATTCTGGCAGTCCGAGAGGACCATTCAGACATTGGAGGATATGTTGCGACTTTGCGTACTCGACTTCGATGGTTCGTGGAAGGATCAGTTGTATCTTATGGAGTTTGCTTATAACAACAGTTATCAGGCTAGCATCGAGATGACACCATTTGAGGCACTATATGGACGGAGATGCCGCACACCTTTATCTTGGGACGACGTTGGCGAGAGGACTTTGCTTGGGCCAGAGATGGTGGTAGATTCGGCGGAGAAGGTCAGATTGATCTGAGAGCGTCTCAGAGTTGCACATGATCGACAGAAGCACTAGGCGGACAACAGCAGATGGCCACTGGAGTTCGTAATTGGGGATAGAGTGTTCCTGAAGATCTCGCCGACCAGAGGCATCATTCATTTTGGCAGAGGCGGAAAGCTCAGTCCGAGGTACATCGGATCTTTCGACGTGACGGCACTGATTGGCGAGGTGTCGTATCGACTTACACTTTCTGCTAGCTTGGTGGGAGTACACGACGTCTTTTACGTGTCCAAGCTTCGATGCTACATTTCGGATCCGAGCCATGTAGTGGACTACTCAGAGCTAGAGGTGGGTTTGAGCTTGATCTACGAGAAACAGCCAGTGGAGATCCTTGATCGGAGGGAGAAGCAACTGCAAAATCACACTATACCACTTGTCCACGTCATGTGGAGGCACCACTCTACGGAAGAGTCCACATGGGAGCGCGAGGACGAGATGCGGGAGCAATACCCCAGTTTATTTGCTTGATTGTATTTTGTATTTTGGAAATTTCCTTTTCAATAAAATTTTAAGACTGTGAAAATCATTTGATTTTTGAGTTTAATAAATATGTTGTTTTACCTTGAAATTTTGGGGACGAAAGTTTTTGAGGGGGGAAGATTTGTAACCCCTTCTCCCAGAATTTTGAAGTATAATAATTCAAAATGAATTTTTCATAGTTATTTTATGATTTTGTTAATTATGGAACCATATTATGTAATTATTTTGGGCCTCATTCATTTTTTAAAATATTAATTAGGTGATTATTCAGCCCAATTGATTTGTTGTGGGTTGCTTAATTTCTTCTCATCCCAACAACCAGGCTGCCAACAAAGTTTTTAAGAGCAAAGTGAAGCTCAAATTATTTTGAATTCGTAACCACTTTTCAACGGTTCCCCCCATTTTCATTGGCTCCACAAATCTGAGCATCAAACTTCCTATTTAAGCTCCTCACCACCTCTTCTTTCGGTTGAACCAACTTTCCAGAGAGTAGAGCTCACATTTCCTTCTTCTTTTCCAACCTAAATTTCTCGATGGCGGTGGCGAATGGCGAGTCGAATGTGGGGAGCTAGGCGGTGCTATCAATGGTGACGAGCGTCCTATTCTTCACGACGGCGTACAGCCTTGCAGCGGCGAGGAACTGTTCTAATCTCTGGCAACAAATTCGAGTGAGTCTTTTGTATTTTCATTTTTGACCTAGTTGTTCTTGATTCAATCCACTAAATGATGCATCTAGTGATCTAGATCGTAGCCATCGATGAATTCTCTTCGTCGACGAACTTCAATAGACCTCTGAGGCTTGTTCGAGCAGTGTTGAACCAATCTAAGTAAGTTGTTGATAAGCCGAGCGTGTTTTTTCGATCTAAGAATTTCTTTTTAACTCTTGAATTTTCGTTTGCTTTCCAATTCAGATCAATCGAACAGAGAGTCAATCGTCGATCGCTGATCAACGAACCGATCCAGGTGAGTCGGCCTGAATCGATGTCTTGATATAACTATTTTGTTTAGGTTGTTTGAGCCTTCTTAATTTGGTGGTTCCATCCTAAATTTCTTGTTGGTTGATAGATTCACGAGATCTAGAATTTTACATTTTATTTGGCTTCGAAGGAAGCTGGAGAGAAGGGTCTCGTATGGCTGACCACTTCTTGTTTGTGTTTATGTCTGAATTGGTTTTGATTAAGCTGGACACGAGAAGTTTGTGTCCGATCTTGTGGAAATATATTATTGCAGGTTCAACTCTTTTTCCAGGTAATTCATATTATTTATCAGATCAATAAGATTAGTAGTAGTTGGCTAATTTTAGTATTTTTGTGTATCTTTGTTGCGTATCGCACTGAGCTGTGATCGGTCTGATTTTGTGTCCAGACCAGTTCGTGTGGACGTGTTGTGTGGGTTGTGTCCCTTTCTCAGTTGCTCGGTCTTGCTATGTTTGAACCCTGCCTTTGTATAGTACCAGTTCGCATGTGCAGCCTAGCTGGGTATCGAAATTGGATCATAGACCATTTATGTATGGTGTGGTGTCGAGCCTGGACATTTTCCTTAGCTAGGCATCCTTCCTATGATCAGGGGATTTCGAAGTTGAGTTTTAGCTGTTGAAAAAGTTAGAAACCAGCATTAAATTGTAGAGGATGTATATATTTTCTAAATTCTTCTTGACTGAATATTGCTTTGATATTCTGTGTTGAATCTTAGTTGATGCTCTGTTTTCATCTCCAAGTTTTTAGTGAATTGAAGGTTACTTTTGAGTACTGGGAGTTTCCTCATGTTGTTACTACAATTTTCTCATGAGATTATAGCAAGATTCAGGTTGATTTAGGGTTAGATTGGCTTTGAGGATTTCATGATTTTCACTAAGCTGAAGGTTATTTTAGTACCCATGTTTTCCTAAATGTATGCATAAGTTGCTGTGAGTTCATTTGTGGGTTGTTGGTAGAACAATTTTAACTCATGCTGGATTTCATAAACTGTGGTTGTTCAGGATAATGTATATTAGAGTTGTGGTTTAAGTGAGAGGTTTTTACTTAGAATCTTCGAATTTTTAAGTTCCAAATAATCTTTTGTTTAGGCTTCTCTATATCAACTGCAGGAGAGGGATTCACATGTTACTTGTGTTGACAGTATTGCTTGAGGGTTGGGTAGATGCTTGAATAGGAAATTTAGCAATTTTGAGAGTACTATTTCTTGAGACTGTATATGAATTTTGTGGAATAGCTTAGGTGCATGATTGGCATGAAGTATACAAGAATATAGGTTTGGCATGCCTAGACTAGTTGCTGCTTTTGAGAGTGAGGACTTAACCTTTTTAACTGCCACTTGGTAACTTGCACATATTGTCCTAACTATGTGTGCTGTTAACTACAACTGCTGTTAAGGCTAGGATTTACTAGTCTAAGCCAAGTTTAGGCCACAAGTATGGTTTACAACTAGTATGCCAATAAGCACTTTATAGCTAGATTTAGTTATAGATAAAAGTAGATTTATTTACCAATTGTCTAATTCCTCTAGTAAAACTTTTGTAAATAACATATTTTGGTTTCAACAGAAGAATGGTTAATATAACTTGTTTAGAACTTAATCAACTTATAACTATTAAACAGGAGGACATCCAGTTTCAATCTTTACCTGTACTTTCCCAGAGCAAGGCAAGTACTTTCCTTTGGTTTTGTACATTTACATATCTTGTACTCCTCTTGATAACACGATGTGACACGATATCTTGTACCCTTGTACTTTCTGTTCTTGTACTTACTTGTATCGGGGAGGGAAAATACACTAGCTATGTGACCAAACCCCGGTTCTATTATTCATGTTGATAGCTTAGGCCTCGCATCGTGCACGTGGGTCCTAAGCCGTACCAATATTCATGTACTTCTGTACATATTCCTGTATTCACCCCAGCCGGTCACATAGGCTAGTTGTATTTCAAACATTGTGCACATGTCATGTCTTGTACTTCAGGTTTATGGTTACATTCCTATACTTTATTTTCTGTACTTACATTCCTGTACTTTCATGTTCTTTTCCTGTATTTCATATTTTATGTTCTCATGTACGTATTTCCATATCATGATGTTCTTATTCATTACCTAGAATTGTACTTTGCTCCGCTCCTGACTAGGATATGTTGCAGGTGAGATGGAGGCAATGTGTGACACATACTATGGCCGTGAGCCTATAAATGCAGTAGAGCCAGCTGGAGTTGCTCTGGACTTAGAGGATAAGGAGGCCTAGCACCTTATCCTTAGCAGTTTATATTTCATTGTACTTGAGACTATCAGACTTTACTTTTCTTTTAGCTGGATGAATATAATAACTCTTACACATGTACTTTGATTCTGGGATTCGATATTATAGATGTTGTGGTTTATATTCATTCTTATCTAGACTTGTAGTTTCCCTAGGGATTGGTACAGCTTACTTCATCGTGACCAACGATGAAGGCTAGGCGTGTCCGACTCGTGTCCGATTATTTGGGAGCCGGTCGTGACACTCCATGTAACACTGGTGTCACGCCCCAGTACCGGAATACTGAGACGGACTAGGCCAGCTACATCGTATGAGGTATATAAATGTCATACGGCGATCGTGGCTGTCAAGAGACTAGGGGTGCATGCTACAATCAGGTCTCTTATGGTCCCACAGAGCATCTATGTCTCAATCAATCAAAACAAGAAGCAGTAAATAATGATCATATATGACAAAGCAGTAAGCCGTCCCTGACGCTTCATCAAAATGATTCATGAGTCTAGCTATACAAAATGATGAGCTAGTTCAGAGAGTCAATAGTACATAACTATAGTCAGATGCTGTCACGCCCAGAACTAGAATACTGGAGAGCGAGGACGTACATAGCCAGCTACGTATATTGAAGTGCAACCCACCTCGCTATATGGTCACGGCTGTCTAGATACGTGAGGGTTTAACTACAAGCCAACAGTCTCCTATGGTCGTGAACAAGCCTATTGTCTCAATCTCAAGCAAGCAATAATAGTTACAAGATGTCAGAACACCAAATATATAATAGCAAGGCGTCCCATACATTACATATTGGATGATCATGAAGCTAGTTGTACAAAATATCAAGACTAGCAAGAGTTCAGTCATATATGATCAACCCTAGGATCTGTCAATCATGTTACAGCCCGTAGGCAGACAATAAGTAAAGGTGCAACCGAGCTAACAAGTGCTTGTCGGCTAAACGTCTCAAAAGAATAATTTTACAATAAAGTGGGAGAACAAAAAGAAACCCACTCGTTGCCAGGTTACGCCTGGTGGCCACCATCTGGTGCTGCTACGATATTCGGCCACACAAAACCAGCTGGGTCAGACCCCAGAAAGAGCAAGTACCACAAAGGAGGCTTCACTTTGGAACTAAAACCAACAAATCACAATAGAATATTAAAGATAATAAATAAAGAACTGATAATAATAGAGATAACAACAGTAAACTGAGTACGAGAAAACCATTCAAGTAGCCAGGTCACAACACTTAAACCAAACAAGGATCGGGGTTGCAGCCCTTCACCTGAATAGAAACCCGTCTCAAATACTATTGGTACAGTGAAGACAATAAATGAAGAGAGGACACAGAACTGCTCCGGGAGCCAGGTTACAACCCTTAAACCAAACAAGGACCAGGATTGTAACCTTTCGCCTGAACAGAACTGGACCCCTGATCTTTATTGCTAAGGCCAATATAAATAATTATGGTATTAAGGTAAGGTAAAACATGACGAACACGGCATGGGGTTGCAATAAGACAATAAACGAAGAGAGGACACAGAACTGCTCTGGGAGCCAGGTTACAACCCTTAAACCAAACAAGGACCGGGGTTGTAACCCTTCACCTGAACAGAACTGGACCCCCGATCGTTATTGTGAAGGCAAGCATCAATAATCATGTCATGTCATAATCTTGTACAGGATCAGGATAAGACTAAGCTGGAATAAACTCCATCCAATCAATCACGGCCAATCAAGAGTACGGCTTGATACTTTTAACAAACTAGGGTTATCACAGGACTAGTTACTAGCAAGATGCAATGAGATTATCCCAACAGTCACAAGCCCTGCAGACCATCCGGTTATCCAGGTCGAATGTCCGTTTATGAAGAATGCAACACGTGACTGTGTGCTGGAAATGTGTCCTACTCGTCGGTAGGCTACAAGTCCACTTAATGTGCCCAGATAATGGGATTGCATGTAGCTGGCAATCTCTTCATGTCTACTGAATTATACCTCCGTAAAGCAAGCTACACTTGCCTAAGCTCTCTCTCTCTTCCTAGTGGTTGAAGAAGTATTGGTAGAGAAGAAGAATAGTAATGAAGAGAGAGAATGAGGGAATGGCTAATAAATAAGGGTGGTGGTGGTAGGTGGGGGTTTTATCCCCTTGGTTGATGATGAACCATGGCAACCCAAGCCTAACCGAACCAACCCAAAATAAACCAAGCCATGTAATGCCAAGATGAGCCAAGCAAGGAATCATGTAATACAAGTTAAAATACGTACACATATTTCAAAATACGTAATACGAACTATAGGCAAGCTATACTAATTACAGGCAAGCTATACTATTCACAGGCAAGCTATACTAATCAAGAGGCTAGAGGGACAAAAATTCCGTCCTTGGAATTTAATTAAGAGGCAAGAGGGACAAGAACAAGCTATACTATTCACAGGCAAGCTATACTAATCAAGAAATCAAATAATTATTCATGCAAGCAAGGAATCGAAGGCATGAGGCATAAGAAAGATATTATACCTCACGAGTCAAACAGGTAGGGATATCGCGATCGGATATCATCCTCACGCTCCCACGTTGACTCACCCAAAGAGTGATGACCCTAAGCAACTCGGATTAACTTGATAATCTTGTTCTTGAGTGTCTTCTCTCTTCGGTCCAATATAGACAAGGGCCTCTCCTCATACGAAAGTTTGGTACCAACAACCAATTCCGAATGATCCAGGATATGGCTTCGGTCCGGAATATACCGTCGCAGTTGGGATACATGGAACACATTATGCACCTCACGTAGCAACGGCGGAAGAGCGAGACGATAGGATACATCTCCTACTCGCTCCAGAATATCGAACGGTCCTATATACCTAGAACTAAGCTTTCCCCGAACGCCGAAACGAATGACGCCACGGTTAGGTGAAATCCTCAGGAATACATGGTCACCGACTGAGAATTCAAGGGGTCACCGATGAGAATCGGCCCAATAACGCTGGCGATCTTGGGCAACTCGAAGATGATCTCTGACTCTTCTGACCACTTCAACAGTCTGAGCAATCATTTCCGGATCGAACAACTGTCTCTCTCCGACATCGTCCCATGCAAGCGGGGATCGGCACTTCCTACCATACAGTACCTCGAACGGTGCCATCTGGATGCTGGCCTGGAAACTGTTGTTGTACGAAAACTCCACCGGGTGCAGGTGATCTTTCCACGAACCACCGAAGTCAAGCGTACATAATCTCAACATATCTTCGAGAGTCTGGATCGTGCGTTCTGACTGGCCATCAGTCTGCGGATGATATGCTGAGCTGAACTGGAGGCAAGTCCCCAAACTCAACTGCAGGCTACGCCAAAAGTGCGACGTAAACCTGGAATCTCAGTCCGAGGTGATACTGACGGGTACTTCATAAAATCTGACGATCTACCTGAGGTATATCTCTGCTAGCTGAGTCGTCGACTGACCAACTCTGAACGGAAGAAAATGAGCCACCTTCGTGAGACTGTCTATAATAACCCAAATAGCATCTCTGCCAGCCGGGGATCTAGGTAATCCAGTCACGAAATCCATGGTTATATGCTCCCACTTCCATTCTGGAATTGGCAAGGGCTGAAGAAGTCCAGCTGGCCTCTGATGTTCAGTTTTAACTTGTTGGCAAACCAAACACCGAGAGACAAACCGGGCTATCTCCCTATTCATGCCATTCCACCAAAAGTGCTGACGGATATCACGGTACATCTTCGTACCACCTGGATGAATAGAATACTGCAAACTGTGAGCCTCCACCATGATCTTCTGTCTGATATCTCTGCTGGATACACAAAGACGCTTCCCATGTCGAAGTGTACCGCCTTCATGGATACATAACTCTGGTCTTCGTCCTGCCTCACACTCTGCTCTGAGTCGCTGAAGCTTGGAATCTGATGACTGCGCCATCCGGATCCTCTCGACTATAGTGGACTGAATTTGCATGCTGGCCATCAATGTCATACTAGAAGGGAGGACAACTTCTATACCCATCTTCTGAAGATCAGCTAACAGCTCGGGTTGCGCTGTTAGGAAAAAAACTCCGGCTCTCCTGCTCAATGCATCTACAACAACGTTTGTCTTCCCAGGATGATACTACAGGTTGACATCATAATCCACAAGTAGCTCTAGCCACCTCCTCTGACGCATGTTAAGATCCTTCTGGATGAAAACGTACTTCAGGCTCTTATGGTCGGTGAAAATCTTTACCCTATCTCCATATAGATAGTGCCTCCACAACTTAAGTGCAAACACTACTGCTGCCAGCTCCAAGTCATGGGTTGGATAATTCCTCTCATGATTACGAAGTTGCTGTGACGCATAAGCTATAACCTTCCTATGCTGTATCAGAACACATCCTAAACCTCTGCCCGAAGCATCACAATACACTGAGAATTCCCCGGTTCCATCTGGAAGCATGAGAATAGGAACCGTCATCAAGCCTCGCTTCAACTTCTCAAAAGAATCTTGATATTCCACTGTCCAAGCAAACTGCACATCCTTGCGGGTTAATTGGGTCAATGGCGCTGAAATCCGAGCAAAGTCTGAAACAAATCGTCGGTAGTAGCCGGCCAAGCTAAGAAAACTGTAAATTTCTGCCACTGTGCTAGGTACCGGCCACGTTTTAATAGCCACGATCTTCTGGGGATCCACTTTTACCCCTTATCTGGTGATGATATGGCACAAGTACAAAATGCGATTGAGCCAGAACTGGCATTTACTAAACTTGGCATACAACTGGTGCTCTCTGAGAATCTGGAGGACAACTCGGCGATGCTGCTCATGCTCCGCTTCACTCTTGTTGTAGACCAGGATGTCGTCTAGGAACACAATCACGAACTGATCCAAATAAGGCATGAAGATGCGATTCATGAGGTCCATGAATACAGCCGGCACATTGGTTGCTCCAAATGGCATCACAAGGAACTCCCAATGCCCATACCTAGATCTGAAAGCAGTCTTCGGGATGTCCTGCTCTCTGCCTCTGATATGATGGTATCCTGACCGCAAGTTGATCTTCGAGAATACTGCTGTCCCCTTGAGTTGATCAAACAAGTCATCTATCCTCCGAAGAGGGTATCTGTTCTTGATTGTCACTGAGTTCAAGGTACGATAATCTACACATAATCTGGACGTACGATCCTTCTTTTTCACAAGAAGCATCGGGGCTCCCCAAGGCGATCCACTAGCACGAATGAATTCCTGGGTTCTGAGTTCTTCAATCATCTTGTACAATATATATAATTTTGACGGTGCCAACCTGTAGACTCTCTCTGACACTGGGGCCGTTTCGGGAATCAAGTCGATGGTGAACTCGATCTTCCGCTCTGTCGGCATCCCTGGAAGCACTTCTGGGAAAACATCTGGAAACTCTTCAACTATCCGGGGTAACTGTATTGCTGCTACTGCCATCCGCAACACTGGAGGAGAAGGTTCAACTTCGCCTCGGGAGAAGGAAAACTCCGGCTCGCCTGGAATGATAAAAACTACCCTGCCAATATGGCAGTCTATCCTAGCATACTGGTCCCTCAACCAATCCATCCCTAAGACCACATCATAATCGTCCATCGGGACCTCTATCAATCTAGCGGGGAACTCTCTACCGCTAACTACGATCCGACACAAGGAAAACACCCTATCTACCACTACAAAATAAGTTGGCTTTTGGGACAACACTTTTAAGAACTCTAGTTTTAAACATCCTAAAAAATTATTATTTGGGACTGCTATATTTTTTGTAACAAAAAATGAATTTATTGGTGACAGATTGAAAAATGGATCTCTTATTTGGAACTATTAATAATTTTCGTTCCAAATAAATTTTGTTCCCCCCAAAATTTTTCAGAGTTCCCCCCAAAAGTTTTCCCGTGTGCTCCTGGAGTATAAGAAAACCATTGAAAATTTTGGCTCTCTAAAATCCTGCGCCCATTAGCTGGAACCATTTTCTCAAAACCTCCAAACCTGCATACTTCCCCTTCTCAATCCCTCTCTCCTCACTCCCACCACACCCTCACGCCGCATCCGCCACCACCACCCTCACGACCTTACCGGCGCCATCACCAGTGCCACACCACCATCTCGAGGCATCATCAGGGAAGGATCTCTATTCACGACGGCAAGGGACACACGTTTCTCCCTCTCGGTTCACGGCAGGCCGAGCTGACGTCGTCGGCACCGCCATCACCGTTGCCATCCAGGTCCTCACCTCCTTTACTGGCCAATACAGGAAAACCTTAAGAAACCCTTAAATTATTACAACTTGTCTTCATATTTGGTAAATAAATTACTGATTTTCCTTTGTGGGTATGATCAAAAGTACCAAATTTTCATCAAAAAACATTTGTTTATGTTTTTAACCATGATTTTTCTTTGTTTGGCTAGTTTTGCCGAGGATTGAAGAAAGCTGGCAACTTTCTTTGTCTACAAATTGAAATAGAGGTGCCAATTTGTTGTTTCTGTGTATAGTTTGATTTTCTTTTAACGAGTTGCTTTTGTGGACATGGCTAGTAAGTGAGAATTTTGGTCATAAATTTGTTAACAGACTACTTGGGATTGGAGGAAAGTTGAATTTTTTTTGTTTTTATAGAGGTACTTTTTGATCTTATTGCGTATAAGTTCATTTATGTTAACAGACTACTTGGGATTGGATGAAAGTTGAATTTTTTTGTTTCTATAGAGGTACTTTTTGATCTTATTGCGTATAAGTTCATAGAGCTCTATGATTTATTAGGGTGTTAATGTATAGATTGCATATGGATGATTGTCGTAGACTTCATTGCATGGACATGATGGATCTTGGTGGTCGTTGCACACGTGGCAGTCAAAAGGATGGACGACCATGATGATGAGGAGGTGATAGGGCCCCTCGGAACCACAAAATTCCTATTGTCATATTGGTATTACGCCCTTACTCCATATTCGTGCAACATAGCTCTTAAAAAGCTAATGGAAGAAAAATATAGAAATAACCGACCCAAATTTTTTGCTAATTTTTGCGATAAAGGCTTTAGTGTTGTATTAAGTGTCATGTTTCTAACTAGAACCTTAACTGATCATTTTCTTCATACTTTTGTTCATTCTATACTACTATGTTTTAATGGTAATCTAATTTGGTGCTTTTGGGATAAATAGTTGCAGATTTATCAATTCTTATTGACATCATTGTTGTAATGGCCAGACTGGTATTGTTTGGTTGTTGACTTCAGTTGTTATCTTTTATTTTGTTGTAACATAGAGCCTGGGAAACATTTCTGGTATTTTTGGTGGCATATATTGCCCAGGTTTCTTATTTCGAGTTGGCTTCATCAATAAACCAAGGGGGCTCTGGCCATTGCATACAACATTGTAAATGGATTTTTCTTCATTTACATCTGCTTGACCTTCCACGTGGTGTATCTTGACAGAGCTACTTATCTTCTAGTAGATGAACAGTTGTTGATAACCTCAAAGTATATCAAGAGCTGGTTTGGTCTTAATCTTCTTTCATGTATCCCCAACGAACTTGCACACAAGATACTTCCTCGTCCGACTCATATTTATGTGTTCTTCAACATGCTTTGCCTCTGGCGTCTCAGAAGGGTTAGTGCATTGTTTGCACGGTTTCTATTTTTTATTAGTATATAATAGAATTGTAGATGTTTGTAGATTACTGTTATACACAACTGTTTTTGCAAATTGCTCATATGTAAGGACCATCAGTGACATGGACAGGGGCTTCTATGCCTGATTTTCATGAGAAAATCTTTCCTGGAGTACCAATAGTGTGTACCCTAGCCTATAATTACTATTGATTTGAGATGTTTGTTGGGTCTGAGATGAAAGCTTATATTTTCCTACTGTGGGAATTATACTCATTTGCTATCTACAAATTAAAGCTTCAAAATCTATTTTTTCTCATGGAAACAGCCCTCCATAAATGGGGGTAAGACACCACACCTCGCATCTTGATCCTTCCCAAGCCCTGCATTGTGGGAGCCTCGTAGGTCGTAGCACTTGGTTGTCGTTTGGACTCTTGTTTTCATGAGCCAATTGTCTGTGCCATGAATGCATTTTATAGAAAGTTCTGATGTGCTATTGTATATATATTTTTTTGAATTCGTCATCACAATCTATTATGGGAAGAAGCCAATGCCTACTGTTCTCATCATTGCACTTGAATGTCTGGTTTCATTTTGAACTTATAGGTTACTAAGCAATCTCATAAGTTCTGCCCTGAGTCTATCATCTTTCTGCAAACTCTTCTAATATCCAGCAGGAAGATGGAACCAAAATTGCAAAAAACTTATCAGGTACCTATTGTAATTTGTATATATTGCTGGAGGAGCTTTGAACTTTATGGTTATCAGCTGTCATCTAATTTGGTTGTACATTTTATAGATGCCTAACAATATACTCTTATAACAGGGTTACGATTTAATAGAGTTGCAAACAACAAAACCATGGCTCCGTATGTGATCAAGTGAGTAGCAAACAACAAAACCATGGCTCCGTATGTGATTAAGTGAGTGAAGTAGAACCTATGAATTTCCAAACTATAAGGGCCATGGAAGCGGACTCTCCTTTCTTTACATCTGATAATTTCAGTGAGGTAGAACCTATGAATTTCCTAACTATAATGGGCATGGAAGCGGACTCTCCTTTCTTTGCATCTGATAATTTCAAGTAAGTCCTTTCTATTTATTTCCTAATAATGAGAGGTCAGTAACATTTACTTTCTTATTTCTATTTTGGATCTCCACTGAAAAGGCTAGCATACTCGCTTCTGTGGTTAAAACAATTGAAGAATTTGTCAACGTATACAAAGACTTGAGCTCATTTCCAGATAACACCTTGAACTGAAGCTCTCGAGGTTCTCCATATATAATTTGATGGATATATTTGTGACTGGCTATTGATTTCCTCGTTTTATGCATCCTATATATAACTCCCCAAATATAACATACAAGAATCAAAGAGTCTAACACTGGTTTGGCTGCTCCTAGCCAATGGGATTTAGCATCTGACAAGCAAATGATGCAAGAGGAACAACCCCTCCAGGCAATCCTTCCATTTTTCGTTATGAATTGAATATTGTAGTTTTTACATCTCCTCGTATTTAAAGTGGAGGCTTGCATATTTTAAATTTATAAGCTTTCTACCCTTGTCTTTCATTGATTACATCTGAAAACTTCACAACGGATGCTTGGCAATATACAGTATCAATATACGTTATTCTTGTCCTGGAATATTGTTCCTGTAACAACCATTGTTTTTTGTTGATCGGCAACATGCTTTGCTTTGTTGTGTGTTGGCAAGCTTATTACTTGTCTACGTCGTTCCCAATTGAGGAGGCCCCAACTGCGAGGATACCTGTAAAGTGCCAGATCTTGTTCAAAACACTTGCTCCTATAAAAGAGGTTCTATGAGGTATCAACAATAATCTATGATTTGTTTCATTATAATCTTCATCTTGTTTATCTCTCGACTTTATGTTCTTGGCAATGTTTCATATATTTCATTGTTTGCAGTATAGTTATTACTTTTACCGATGCCATTAATTTTTCTTTTCTTTTCAAACTTTGCTCAGAAAATTTGAAGGGGAGTAGAATTCTCCTTTCCCTCTTCCCATTTGTAAGCACATTGAACAACAAGGAGTGTTCAAATAAAAAAAGGAAATAAATTGTCAACTCTGTGTATAATGGATAAAGTCCATTTTTTCACAATAAGAAAAAACATAATATAAAGCCTCTTCTTTCTATTTGGATCTCATGAGTGAATTTGAATTGTCAGATGTGCCACTTGTTTATTTTCTTCCCTTTGGTCTTTATGGATGGGTGAGGCATCTTTTCTCTGCTTTAGAAACAACATTTTAGTTCTGATTCATCCTGAACATTTTACTATGTATATATTTGAAATAAAATAAAATCCTATTAGTGAAAGATGATCAATACTATTTACGGAATGATTGGGGGGCATTTTCTTGCTTTTTAGTCTTATAGATGTACTACATGTTCTGATGATACTTGGACCAAGGCATGTTGATATTATTAACATGTATTTCTGAGCAGCTTGTAGGGGAAAAGGTTTTGTCAATACTTACATTTTTTATATTCATAATTGTCTTATATGTTTTAAATGTCCTTATTTGGCTTTCCTTCCTGACTTTGTTTTCAGGGTACATGCTAGGCATACATGGATGGAGGATGGTGGGAAAACCTAGTGCAGGCTCTATTTCCAGTCTGGTAGTTACAATAGTCCTAGAGGTAACATAGGGACAATGCCATGGTTTTTTTGCTAGTGAACTCTTCCCCACTTTACTTTTTACTGTATGTTATGTCTTTTCATGTTAAATTGTATCTCAGAAGCAATTATAGAAGCCATGGTTTGCTGGTTTTCTCCTTTCCTCCTTTTATTTACCATGATTTAAGGTATCTCAGAAGCAATTATAAAAGCAGTATACTGCATCACTAGGTGCATCTTATTTTTGTTAACCATGATACTAAGAACTAGAGGAGAAATTTATAAGGTTAATGAAGAAACATCTAAAATCTGAGTGGCCATGGCAAAATTCCTAAAAATAAAATCTGAGTGGCACCATCTTTCCATGTAGCCAGTTGAAACCTTCAGCCCTCTCCGTAAACAATTTCTTCTGCCTTGTGTAAATTTACTTGTTTGGATGATTGCTTTTATATTTTGTATTAATTATTTGTGGTACACTCATACTTGAACATCACCTAGTCATTATTTTGAACTTCATTAGCAGCTTAATTTTGATTTCTTCGCCAATATGACCTGGGAAAGTGCTATGCATTTCATATAGCTCTTGTTCACACAATCCAGTTTACAAGGATTTTATAGTTGAATTGTGCCCCTAAATTTTTTTGATGGTTGTGTTGGAATTGCTGGAGAAATTTGATGTTAAAACCTTTAATAATGTATCATCTGAAGAACTTTTTCTTGGTAAAGAATGAAAAGGATAGGGAAGAAAATGGATCCATGAAGTATTGGATTTGACTTAGCTTTTATGATATGATTCATTTTTTGTAATATATTGTCAGGAGCTTTTTCGGGTGGCCAGTTTGCCAATGGTTGAAAGTTGTATGTCTGGATACAATAGTTGAATGTTTGCGTATGGCCAGGTAAGTGTTATTATGTGCAGTTTATATATTTTTCAACATCTTAATTTTAGTGACAATGGTAGGAAATACTACTGCAAACATCATCCAATTAGTTTGTAATGAGCCATGATCCGGGTGCATAAAGAAAATTGCTTAATATAACATTTGTCATTGGTATCATAGTATTTGTAGGGGAAGCTCATGAATAAGACTACAATACTCAAACTTTAAAATAAGAGATGTCAATACTCAAGCATTTGTAGGGGAAGCTCATTTTTTGTTTCCTATTAATGCATGCTAGTATCGGTCGCGGAAGAAGTAGTATGTATGTCAGTAAATCTCAGGGCATTGTGATATGTGCACTAGTCAAAGAAAGATGTGGCAATGGTGCTCTAATAGACCAAATACTTTTAGCATAGTCTGCTTTAACTCCTCGAACATTAATAAATCACTTTAATGAACTCCTCGAACATTAGCAAATCTATATGATGAATGCACCTATGTGTAAGTTATACCTATATTGATAAATTTCCATAAAAAGCTATAAAGCAGTAGCAACTATAAATTAGTAGTAATCATATGTATCTTAAAATGGTATGTTGTGCAATTTTGGTTAGTGTTGCTTAACCTTCTAATTGATTAATTAAACCATATTTCTGGCTTATTCATGTACCAAGGGTTCCAATTACTTATAACTAACCATATTTTTCGCTTATTCATGTGTTTCCAGGTAGGCAATGCTGCTGGCAGCCATGGATGTGTGGATCGGTTTGTCAATGGATGTGGGAAATCAAATATATATGTTTTGGGACTTGTGTAAAAAGTCGTAGATTTTATTTTGTAAATTAAGTGAATGCTTACTGATGTAAAACTTGATGGGAACACTCTAAGTGATGTAAGACTTGGATTTTATTTTGTGAACAATGGGATATTACCTTTAAATATGTTTTATAGAAATCGTTTTGTTAATGTTGTGGCTACGCTTTGTTAATGTTGCGGCTACCATATGCATTTCCGATTAAATAAAATAGTTCTGTATGAATTTTTGTTGTATATAAAATTCAATTATATATTTTATATATAAACAGGAATTTAGTAATTCCATAATAATTTAAACAATTGTTAAGTTTTTTCACACGATTACAGTACTTTCTAAAATTTCGTCCCTTATTTATTAGGACGAAATATATCTGTTACAAAAACTTGTTTTTTGGGACAAATTAATAAACCGTCACACAAAAGCATAAATTTGAAAACTTTTGAGACATTTTGCCTAACCGTCCTTTAACAGTAATTAGGACGGCAATATCCGTCCCTAAAGTTTTTGCCACGCCACCCTAATGGGACCGTCCATTCCCGTCCCAAAGGCCGTCCCAAATATTTGTTGGGACGGTAATTGTAGTTTTTAAGACAGTTTTTTGTTGTCCCAAAAGGTCACTTTTTTTGTAGTGCTCCCACAAGTCCATTACCAGTAAGTATATTGAGCCTCACTGATAATGACTCGGGCTCCAATCCTATCCGTGTCGCGAATCGTGCAGACATAAATGAATGCGAGGCACCAGAATCAAATAATACTGAAGTTGGAAATGTGTTGACGAGAATAGTACCTACCACCACCTCACCTGGTGCTATTCCTTCTTCTCCTATGGTCAAAGCCAGCACTTGACCATGCCCTCTGGGTGCGGGTCCCCTCTGCTAAAAATTCCTCTGCCTGCTCTGGATCAGGGCTTGGGCTTGGGTATACTGCTGCGGTCTCTGTTGCTGGAATGCCCGGACCTGCGTCAGCAATAGCCTCGAAAACGGGTACTGCAGCTGCTGCTACTGCTGGACTGGTGCTGGTCCTCTAACTGAAGGACTAGAGAAGGCCGATGAACTCCCCCTGTTCGGACAATTTCCAATCCTGTGGTCCGGAGTACCACAAACCAAGCACAAACCCTGTGCTCTACGACACTCGGATACCATATGCCCTGGCTTCCTGCAGTGTGAACATCCCACTCCGGAAGACTGCTTCTTCTTCTGCTTCTGCTGCTGAGGGTGCATCGGGGTGGAATGGTAAACTGATGTCACTGAGGCCGCCCGCCTCAGAGCTCCAATGGTCAAAGCCCTGGCTGCCGGGGCTGGTGTTGATGACTGATTCATCTGGCCGTAAGATCGCTTTCGACCTCCAGTCCTATCCACGATCCTCTGGGAGGTATACTCATGCCTCCTAGCTGCTCTCAATACCGCATCAAAACTCTGATGCTCAAACTGCTCCACCGCCAACAAAATCTTTAGGTGGAGCCCCTGCTCGAACCACTGGGCTCTATCGAACTCGGTCGCCACCAAGGTGGGAGCAAACCGACTAAGCCTGGAGAACTCGGCCACATATCCATCGACCGTCCTACCCATCATCTTCAGATTGGTGAACCATGTCTGTAGATCATACCGAGCTACAGCATCAAAATACTTGGTCTGGAATCTCTTCCTGAATACTGCCCAGGCAATAGGGGCCACTAATCCAACGGCCTGCGACACCCACTAGCTGCGGGCAAGATCCAATAACTGCAGGCGCACTACGGCCACCTTCTCGGCTACTGGAGTCCTGGATACTTCTAGAATCACCTCTGTATCCTGAAGCCATGCATCAGCAGCGATAGCATCTTCACTGCCGTCGAAGAAGGGAGGGTTCAAGCGCTTGAAGTTGTTGGCTGCACTGTTACCCTGATGACCTACCCTGGTCAGAGCATCTGCCACCGCCTGGTGCAAGGCATCTACTCGACGATCCTGGGAGGCTAATATTGACCTGATGAGACCCACCAAAGTGCCATCATCAGGCTCTACAGGCTGGACGGGCTGAACTGGTGGCCCTCCTCCAGAAGGCATGACTCTGGAGGCTACTCCTGAATGCTGGGCTTGATCTCCAGGTTGCTGCTGGTCCGCGGGAGGTGCTCCGCCTTGCTGATCGGCTGGTCCAAGAACAATGTCGCTGAAGAAGATGACATAGGGAACAATAAGGAAGGACCAGGACAGATCAACGATACAAGCATGTGATCAGGTCAAGATTACAGGGATTCAGAAGATACGAGCAGAGATCAAGGGCGAGTACTGATTGAGACATCTATTCGGTAAACCCTCATATATCTTGATTTACAAGACCTGCATGGGCCACCACTTAAACCATGTCACGCCCCAGAACTAGAATACTGGAGAGCGGGGGCGTACATAGCCAGCAACGTATATTGAAGTGCAACTCACCTCGCTATACGGCCACGGCTGTCTAGATACATGAGGGTTTAACTACAAGCCAACAGTCTTTTATTGTCGTGAACAAGCCTATTGTCTCAATCTCAAGCAAGCAATAATAGTTACAAGATGTCAGAGCACCAAATATATAATAGCAAGGCGTCACATACATTACATATTGGATGATCATGAAGCTAGTCGTACAAAATGTCAAGACTAGCAATAGTTCAGTCATACATGATCAACCCTAGGATCTGTCAATCATGTTACAGCCCGTAGGCAGACAGTAAGTAAAGGTGCAACCGAGCTAACAAGTGCTCGTCGGTTAAATGCCTCAAAAGAATAATTTTACAATAAAGTGGGAGAACAAAACGAAACCCACTCGTTGCCAGGGTTACGCTTGGTGGTCACCATCTGGTGCTGCTCCGATATCTGGCCACGCAAAACCAGCTGGTTCAGACACCAGAAAGAGCAAGTGCCACAAAGAAGGCTTCACTTAGGAACTAAAACCAGCAAATCACAATAGAATATTAAAGATAAAAAATAAAGAACTGATAATAATAGAGATAACAACAGTAAACTGAGTACGAGGAAACCATTCAAGTAGCCAGGTCACAACTCTTAAACCAAACAAGGACCGAGGTTGCAGCCCTTCACCTAAATAGAAACCCGTCTCAAATACTATTGGTACAGTGAAGACAATAAACGAAGAGAGGACACAGAACTGCTCCAAGAGCCAGGTTACAACCCTTAAACCAAACAAGGACCGGGGTTGTAACCCTTCGCCTGAACAGAACTGGACCCTTGATCTTTATTGCTAAGGCCAGTATAAATAATCATGGTATTAAGGTAAGGTAAAACATGACGAACACGGCATAGGCTTGCAATAAGACAATAAACGAAGAGAGGACACAGAACTGCTCCGGGAGCCAGGTTACATCCCTTAAACCAAATAAGGACCGGGGTTGTAACCCTTCGCCTGAACAGAACTGGATCCCCGATCGTTATTGTTAAGGCAAGCATCAATAATCATGTCATGTCACAATTTTGTACAGGATCAGGATAAGACTAAGCTGGAATAAACTCCATCTAATCAATCACGGCCAATCAAGAGTACGGCTTGATACTTTTAACTAATTAGGGTTATCATAGGCCTAGTTACTAGCAAGATGCAATGAGATTATCCCAACAGCCACAAGCCCTGCAGACCATCCGGTTATCCAGGTCGAATGTCCATTTATGAAGAATGCAACACGTGACTGTGTGCTGGAAATGTGCCCTACTCGTCGGTAGGCTACAAGTCCACTTAATGCGTCCAGATAACGAGATTGCCTGTAGCTGGGAATCTCTTCATGTCTACTGAATTATTCTAGTTTATTAGCCTTAGTCAATTACTGTAGGTATCCCTGACCGTGGTACTCAGGGATCCCTATCCTAGAGATGATGCAAGACAGTACTGGTTTATTTGTACAAACACAATCGCCCACGGTATCCAGGTCATTCATACTTGTTATGTCAGGCTAGCTGTCGTAACAGCATGTCATGATATATCATGTCAGTTTGCTTATCGAGAGTGTGCCGCGGCGGGCCACTATCGTGTCAGGAAATATGCTAAAATTTACATGACAAAAACATAATATGACATTTCAGTTTAATAATACTAATATTAATAATAATAAATAATAATAATGAGGACATGACTTGAGGAGGGAGCCATGCGGCAGAAAGCGTGCACGCTTATGCGGCTGGGAAACAAGAAAAATTCATGCGGCTACGAAAGTTCATGCGGCCACGAAAATTCATGCGGCTACGGAAATTCATGCGGCTGCAGAAGTTCATGCGGCCACGGAAATTCATGCGGCTGCGGAAGTTCATGCGGCCACGAAAATTCATGCGGCTGCGAAAGTTTATGCGGCTACGGAACTTCATGCGGCCACGGAAGTTCATGTGGCTGCAGAAGTTCATGCGGCTACGAAAGTTCATGCTGCCACGGAAGTTCATGCGGCCACGAAAGTTCATGCGGCCACGAAGTTCATGCGGCTACGGAACTTCATACGGCCACGGAAGCTCATGCGGCTGCGGAAGTTCATACGGCTGCGGAAGTTCATGCGGCTGCGGAATTTCATGCGGCTACGGAAGTTCATACGGCCATGGAAGTTCATGCTGCTGTGGAAGTTCATGCGGCTACGGAACTTCATGCGGCCACGGAAGTTCATGCGGCTACGGAACTGTTCTTCTTCTCCATTATTCTGAGAAGAAGAACCATGCAAGCCATGGCTTCCGAGCTTCATAAAACCTTCATATAGAGTCCAAATCTGAACTTCCATTGGTCAAAATGGGGTAAAATAAAATTCTCTACAACATGACACCATCAAAACTTGGAAATAACAATGTTAAGTAGATCAAAACCTAAAAAATCCGAGAATACTATAAACTTAGATCTACACAAATTGAGCCATGGAAATTAGAAATGCTAAGTACTAAAGTGTGTTATAATCTCAAGAGGAAGAGAATGGAACAATAAAATTGAAGTTCCTCCATGAAGCAAGCTACACTTGCCTAAGCTCTCTCTCTCTCTCTCTTCCGGGTGGTTGAAGAAGTAATGGTGGAGAAGAAAAAGAGTAATGAAGAGAGAGAATGAGGGAATGGCTAATAAATAAGGATGGTGGTGGTAGGTGGGGGTTTTCCTCCTTGGTTCATGATGAACCAAGGCAACCCAAGCCTAACCGAACCAACCCAAAATAAACCAAGCCTTGTAATGCCAAGATGAGCCAAGCAAGGAATCATGCAATACAAGATAAAATACGTACACGTATTTTAAAATATGTAACACGAACTATAGGCATTACAGCTGCAGTCTGATTTAATGACAATTATGCAAAAGGAAACTAGTATCCAGAACTGCCGGCTAAACAGGTGCCGGTGGCTAAACGCCAAGTAAAAAGTAGAAGATATCAGAGCGGTGAAGAAGAAACCCAATCATGGTCCTTGGTGCCCATACTTCTAGTGTGCACCATTGTTCGGATGGAAGGCTGGATCCTCTGGAGCTGCTACGAAATCTGGCCAAACAAAACCAGCGGGGTCAGGCCCCGAATAGCAAATACCACAAGGGAGCACAAAAGAGTGAGATAAACCCAATGAGTAAAATAAGGCCTGATTCACAAGTTATAGGCTTATACCATATCATCGAGACAATACGACACCCTTACAACCAAACTAGGACAAACGGTGCCAATATCGTACCGAGATAAGATATATCCTATAACCATGGGCAGGTAAAAAGGCTTCTGATCGCGACTTCGATCCATAGCCTATCGCAGCACAATAGCCCAACCCAACAACCAAACAAGGACATGGTTGGACCACGCACCACAATAGTCCATGTTCGTCAGTTGCTAACAAAAGATAACATATCACAAACAAGTCAGCTTACAAGCGGCCAATCAAATTCTACGGCTTTATATGAATTGCCTGGATTATTCCAGTAATCAATATAGGAATCCTTAGATCGTGTCAACCCAGCAGGGCTAGCGAAACCATATAATATACATATGCATAGCACTTTAATTATGCACCGGTCCCCCGTAAGGCCACCGTGCTAAAACATATAACACATAGCACGCAGGAGTCGGATATAGTCATCTACTATAGGCAGATAAAACTGTATCCGTGGCGGCCAACCCGACACGTCAGGACGGGACCCGGGGGTGGCTAGTATGGCACGATCTCGGGATTATGTTCCCTCCCAATGCTTCTATCGATTTAAGTGGCTTAGATTAACCCTATCTTGATATTAGAATTATATGTCGTGGTCACATGGTCATCCCACTATATGTCGTACCATAGTACGAGTACCCTAAGTACGAATCCACATCGGCTCAAGGAGTCCCAAATCTAGATCCATGCTTAGTGTAATGCTTCAAACAACAATCATTATACCACGATACTATTGCTGACCAATTATCCTGACTGTACTGGAAAGTACATATGTATTGACATATAACACGAATGATCACTTAGCACGTAGAGTCACACCTCAGTACACTCATTAAATAGCACTGCAATACATACTTAATATTGTACCTCAATACACACTTATAAAAGGTACCAGCACATACAAAGGTAATCTGGTCAGGAACATGGTCAAGTCAGGAAGTCACACGGACCTCTCGTGACATAAAAGTCACACATGAAATCTGGTTAAAGTGAAACATGAAGATTCTTGGAGCCAACACAAGGATCTACCACTTCCATATTGGAAGTTGGGAGAAATTCTTGCCATAATACAATCAATAGGACACAAAATATACAAAACAGCCAAAGTAGGCCCTATGATGCCAAGGGTGGATGGGCTCATGCGGCTCAGAAAAGCTGGGCCATGCGGCTTAGGACGAACGGGTACATACGGCTCAGAAATGCAGGGCACATGCGGCTGAAGGGATGCGTGCTCATGCGGCTGGGAGTGAGTAAGCTCATGCGGCTGGGAATGGACGGGTGCATATGCGGCTGCAGGGGACCAACGCCATGCGGCCAAGCGATGTGCGCATATGCGGCTGCGGGAGAAAGCAACCCCATGCGGTTTAAGGAAAATAACTTCATGCGGCCAGGAGAGCGGTTCATATGCGGCTGAGAGCATGCGGGCTTATACGGCTAGGAATGCGGGTGTTCATGCGGCAAGGAGTTCAAGAACAGCTTATGCGGCTCAGAAACTTATCATGCGGCCAGACTGCTTATGCGGCTGGAACTTCTCATGCGGCCAGACTGCTTATGCGGCTAGAAATAGCTTACGCGGCCAGGAATAGCTTATGCGGCCGGAAGAAATTAAGTTCATGCGGCTAGGGATAAAGTCTTATGCGGCTGAAAACTAACAAGTCATGCGGCCAGGGAAACTTGCCACTTGGAAGTTTATGCGGTCAAGTACTGTTCTTCTTCTCCATTTTCTGAGAAGAAAAACTATGAAAAGTCATGGCTTCAAAGCTTCATAACTCCTCCGTCCAAGGTCAGAATCCAGACTTCCATAGGTCAAACTGGGGTAGAACGAAATTCTCTACAACATGGAACCATCAAAACTTGAAAATAACAAGGTTAGGTAGATCAAAACCAAGGAAAACCAAAAATGATATAAACTTAGATCTACCAGAATTTATCCATCAAAACTGAAAATACTAAGTACTAAACTTGTCGAGGATGATGAGAAGAACAATATAGACAAATCATATCAAAAAAAAATCAAGAAATGAAAAATACAAGAATCTCTCCATTTGGTGCAAGATGTACTTGCCTATTAGTTGGAAGGAAAAGAAATGAAAAGAGTGAATGAGGAGATAGAGTGAGGAAGAGAATATATATAGGGGTTGGATGGACTCAAAGAAAACACTAATCTCAAGCATGCTCTTAACCATGTAACTAATGACATGTTAATTGCCACATGATACAACTAATTAAATTAATTAAATAAATAAAATTCTAACCACAACACGGTTCAGAAATCCTATCATCGAAATAGTGAACCACGCCTACAACCAAATAAGGACAAGGGGTGGCACACTAATTCGCGACGAGATACTGTTCCATGCCATGGCCAGTTACAAACATATAATACATACAATCAAGATACAGGTACCGGATACCATATATAGGAAAAATTAAAAATTTACGTATTTTGAGAATAGGGAGTGACATCTCTACCCTCCTTAGAAAAATTTCGTCCTCAAAATTTCGATAAGGCTAGTTGAACGCGCTCTCAGATCACGAAACACATTAATAACATATAGCAAGCACAATTATCAAACAACACATGGTACACGAACAGTTTAAGAAAGCAAGAACAATTAAGTAAAAGCACAAACAATAATCATACCCTAGAAGAAAATGATCGGAGACATGCGAATAAAATATGCCTCTCAAGTCAGGTAGGAATTCGTCCTCATGGTCCTACACTGACTCCCAAAGTGGACAAGGATCAACGCTTGAGATAAGTCGATACCAATGACTAAATCAAGAACGAGACTCTGCCCAGGATGTACTCTCGTAATCAAGACACATGATGAATATCACGTATCACATGATACGAGAGCTGATGAGTGAGACGAGAAAGTCGCCTTCACTCTTCGAATATAAAACTCAAAGAATTATAATAAATAATGCTCAAAACTTACCCAAAATCTGACCGCCTTCAGCCAACCTCTGCTCTAATACTCCAAATTCTTCTTGCCTTTGTCCCTGCCTTTCCTGACCCTGCTGTCCAACCTGATATTGTGCTTGTCGGTACATTTGAGCTTGCGTCAGTAATGGACGCTGGGCTAGTGGCCTCACTGCTAGTGCTGGCCCTTGAGACGGTGCTACCTCTGGAGCTGGCAATGCCGAAAAATGTTGAGCTGGCACTCCTGGCCTCTGTACCTGTGGGCATGTAGCTACACGATGGTCTGAACCTCCATACCTCAAGCACTGCCCATTCGCTAACCGACACACTTCCCGAGTGTGCCCTTCCTTACTACAATAAGTACAACCCACTGGTGCCTCCTGACGTTGCTGGTGCCTCGGTTGCTATTGTCGAACTGGTGTAGTCACAATTGTCGTGACTCGTACTGTATCACGAATACGGACGCCAGGTGCTGGTGCTGACGTCCGAGGTACTGCTCCTCCTCCTCCAGCACTCTGCACATGAGACTGTAATACCTATAGTTCGTATTATGTATTTTAAAATATGTGTACATATTTTATCTTGTATTGTATGATTCCTTGCTTGGCTCATCTTGGCATTACATGGCTTGGTTTATTTTGGGTTGGTTCAGTTAGGCTTGGGTTGCCTTGGTTCATCATGAACCAAGGGGAAAACCTCCACCTACCACCACTACCCTTATTTATTAGCCATTCCCTCATTCTCTCTCTTCATTACTCTTTTTCTTCTCCACTATTACTTCTTCAACCACCAGAAAGAGAGAAAGCGAGAGCTTAGGCAAGTGTACCTTATTTCATGGAGGAACTTTGTTTTTATTGTTCCATTCTCTTCCTCTTGAGATTCTAACACACTTTAGTACTTAGCATTTCTAATTTTCATGGCTCAATTTGTGTAGATCTAAGTTTATAATATTTTCGAATTTTTTGGATTTTGATCTACTTAATATTGTTATTTCTAAGTTTTGATGGTTCCATATTGTAAAGAATTTTATTCTGCCCCATTTTGACCTATAAAAGTTCGGATAGGACTCTAGATGAAGGTTTTATGAAGCTCGAAAGCCATGGCTTGCACGGTTCTTCTACTCGAAATAATGGAGAAGAAGAACAGTTTCGCAGCCGCATGAACTTCTGTGGCCGTATGAAATTCCGTAGCCGCATGAACTTCCGCAGCTACATGAACTTCCGCAGTCGCATGAATTTTTGCAGCCGCATGAACTTCCGCAGTCGCATGAGCTTCCGTGGCCGCATGAAGTTCCGTAGCCGCATGAACTTCCGTAGCCGCATGAATTTTCGTAGCCGCATGAACTTCCGTGGCCGCATGAAGTTCCGTAGCCGCATGAACTTCTGCAGCCGCATGAATTTCCGTAGCCGCATGAACTTCCGCAGCCGTATGAATTTCTGCAGCCGCATGAACTCCGTAGCCGCATGAACTTTCGCAGCTGCAAGAACTTCCGTTGCCGCATGAAGTTTCGTAGCCGCATGAACTTCCGCAGCCGCATGAATTTTCATGGCCGCATGAACTTCCGCAGCCGCATGAATTTCCGCGGCCGCATGAATTTTCGTGGCCGTATGAACTTTCGCAGCCGCATGAATTTTCGTAGCTGCATGAATTTTCGTGGCCGTATGAACTTTCGTAGCCATATGAATTTCTCTTGATTCCCAGCCGCATAAGCGCACATGCTTTCTGCCGCATAGCTCCCTCCTCAAGTCTGGTCCTCTATATTATTATTTATTATTATTAATATTAGTATTATTAAACTAAAATGTCATATTATGTTTATGTCATATAAATTTTGGCATATTTCCTGAAAACGATAGTGGCCCGTCGTGGCACACTCTCGACAAGCAAACTGACATGATATATCATGACATGCTGTTACGACAGCTAGCCTGACATGACAAGTATGAATAACCTGGACACCGTGGGCGATTGTGTTTGTACAAATAAACCAGTACTGTCTTGCATCATGTCTAGGATAGAGATCCCTGAGTACCACGATCAGGGATACCTACAGTAATTGACTAAGGCTAATAAACTAGAATAATTCAGTGGACATGAAGAGATTTCCAGCTACAGGCAATTTCGTTATCTGGGCGCATTAAGTGGACTTGTAGCCTACCGACGAGTAGGGCACATTTCCAGCACACAGTCACGTATTGTATTCTTCATAAACGGACATTCGACCTGGATAACCGGATGGTCTGCAGGGCTTATGGCTGTTGGAATAATCTCATTGTATCTTGCTAGTAACTAGGCATGTGATAACCCTAGTTAGTTAAAAGTATCAAGCCGTACTCTTGATTGGCCGTGATTGATTGGATGGAGTTTATTCCAGCTTAGTCTTATCATGATCCTGTGCAAGATTGTGACATGACATGATTATTGATGCTTTCCTTAACAATAACGATCGGGGGTCCAATTCTGTTCAGGCGAAGGGTTACAACCCCGGTTCTTGTTTGGTTTAAGGGTTGTAACCTGGCTTCCGGAGCAGTTCTGTGTCCTCTCTTCGTTTATTGTCTTATTGAAATCCCATGCCGTGTTTGTCATGTTTTACCTTACCTTATTACTATGATTATTTATACTGGCCTTAGAAATAAAGATCAGGGGTCCAGTTCTGTTCAGGCGAAGGGTTACAACCCCGGTCGTTGTTTGGTTTAAGGGTTGTAACCTGGCTCCCGGAGCAGTTCTGTGTCCTCTCTTCGTTTATTGTCTTATTGCAACCCTATGTCGTGTTTGTCATGTTTTACCTTACCTTAATACCATAATTATTTATACTAGCCTTAGCAATAAAGATCAGAGGTCCAGTTCTGTTCAGGCGAAGGGTTACAACTCCGGTCCTTGTTTGGTTTAAGGGTTGTAACCTGGCTTCCGGAGGAGTTATGTGTCATCTCTTCGTTTATTGTCTTCATTGTACCAATAGTATTTGAGACGGGTTTCTATTCAGGTGAAGGGCTGCAACCCCGGTCCTTGTTTGGTTTAAGGGTTGTGACCTGGCTACTTTAATGGTTTTCTCGTACTCAGTTTACTGTTGTTATCTCTATTATAATCAATTCTTTATTTATTATCTTTAATATTCTATTGTGATTTGCAGGTTTTAGTTCCTAAGTGAAGCCTCCTTTGTGGCACTTGCTCTTTTTAGGGTCTGACCCAGCTGGTTTTGTGTGGCCAGATATCAGAGCAGCACCAGATGGTGACCACCAGATGTAACCCTGGCAACGAGTGGGTTTCTTTTTGTTCTCCTACTTTATTGTAAAATTATTCTTTTAGGCGTTTAGCCGACGATCACTTGTTAGCTCGGTTGCACCTTTACGTACTGTCTGCCTACGGGCTGTAACATGATTGACAGATCCTATGGTTGATTATGTATGACTGAAATCTTGCTAGTCTTGACATTTTGTACGACTAGCTTCATGATCATCCAATATGTAATGTATGGGACGCCTTGCTATTATATATATGGTGCTCTGACATCTTGTAACTATTATTGCTTGCTTGAAATTGAGACAATAGGCTTATTCACGACCATAGGAGACTGTTGGCTTGTAGTTAAACCCTCAAGTATCTAGATAGCCGTGACCGTATAGCGAGGTGGGTTGCACTTCAATATATGTAGCTGGCTATGTACGCCCCCGCTCTCCAGTATTCTGGTTCTGGGGCGTGACATGGTTTAATTGGTGGCCCATGCAGGTCTTGTAAATCAAGATATGTGAGGGTTTACCGAATAGATGTCTTAATCAGTACTCGTCCTTGATCTCTGCTCGTATCTTCTGAATCCTTGTAATCTTGACCTGATCACATGCTTGTATCGTTGATCTGCCATGGTCCTTCCTTATTGTTTCCTATGTCGTCTTCTTCAGCGGTATTGTTCCTGGACCTGCCGATCAGCAAAGCAGAGCACCTTCCGCGGACCAGCAGCAATCTGGAGATCAAGACCAGTATTTAGGAGTAGCCTCCAAAGTCATGCCTACTGGAGGAGAGCCACCAGTTCAGCCCGTCCAGCCTGCAGAGTCTATTGATGGCACTTTGGTGGGTCTCATCAGGTCACTATTAGCCTCCCTGGATTGTCGAGGAGATGTCTTACACCAGGCGGTGGCAGATGCTCTGACCAGAGGAGGTCATCAGGGTAACAGCGCGGCCAACAGCTTCAAGCGCTTGAACCCTCCCTTCTTCGACGGCAGTGAAGATGTTATCGCTGCTGATGCATAGCTTCAGGACACAGAGAGGGGATTCTAGAAGCAGCTAGGACTCCAGAAGCCGAGAAGGTGGCCATAGTACGCCTGCAGTTATTGGATCTTGCCCGCAGCTGGTGGGCATCGCAGGCCGTTGGATTAGTGGCCCCTATTGCCTGGGCAGTATTCAGGAAGAGATTCCAGACCAAGTATTTTGATGCTGTAGCTCGGTATGATCTACAGACGAGGTTCACCAATCTGAAGCAAATGGGCAGACCAGTATTCAGGAAAAGTTTTCCTTCTCCCGAGGCAAAGTTGAACCTTCTCCTCCAGTATTAGGGATGGCAGTAGCAGCAATACAGTTACCCCGGATAGTTGAAGAGTTTCCAGATGTTTTCTCAGAAGAGCTTCCTGGGATGCCGCCAGAGCGAAAGATCAAGTTCACCATCGACTTGATTCCCGGAACATTCCCAGTATCAGAGAGAGTCTACAGGATGGCGCCGTCAGAATTAGAGATATTGTACAAGATGATTGAAGAACTCAGAACCAAGGGATTCATTCGTGCTAGTGGATCGCCTTGGGGAGCCCCGATGCTTCTTGTGAAAAAGAAGGATGGTACATCCAGATTATGTGTAGATTATCGTACCTTAAACTCAGTGACAATCAAGAATAGATACCCTTTTCCGAGGATAGATGACTTGTTTGATCAACTCAAGGGGGCAGCAGTATTCTCGAAGATCGACTTGCGCTCAGGATATCATCAGATCAGAGTCAAAAAGAAGGACATCCCGAAGACAGCTTTCAGATCTAGGTATGGGCATTGGGAGTTCCTTGTGATGCTATTTGGAGCAACCAATGCGCCGGCTGTATTCATAGAACTCATAAATCACATCTTCATGCCTTATTTGGATCAGTTTGTGATTGTGTTCCTAGACGACATCCTGGTCTACAGCAAGAGTGAAGCAGAGCATGATCAGCATCTCCGAGTTGTCCTCCAGATTCTGAGAGAGCACCAGTTGTATGCCAAGTTTAGTAAATACGAGTTCTGGCTCGATCGTATTTCGTACTTGGGCCATATCATCACCAGAGGAGGGGTAGAAGTGGATCCCCATATGATCGTGGCTATTGAAACGTGGCCGGTACCTAGCACAGTGGCAGAAATTTGCAGTTTTTTTGGCTTGGCCGGCTACTACCGGCGATTTATTTCAGACTTTGTTCGGATTTCAGTGCCATTGACCCAGTTGACTCGCAAGGATGTATAGTTTACTTGGACAGTAGAATATCAGGATTCTTTTGAGAAGTTGAAGCGAGGCTTGATGACGGCTCCTATTCTCACGCTTTCAGATGGAACCGGGGGATTCTAAGTGTATTGTGATGCTTTGGGCAGAAATTTAGGATGTGTTCTGATGCAGCATGGAAAGGTTATAGCTTATGCATCTCGACAACTTCATGATCATGAAAGAAATTTCCCAACCCACGACTTGGAGCTGGCAGCAGTAGTGTTTGTACTTAAGTTGTGGAGGCACTACCTATATGGAGATAGGGTGAAGAATTTTACCGACCACAAAGCCTGAAGTATGTTTTCACCCAGAAGGATCTTAACATGCGTCAGAGGAGGTGGCTGGAGCTACTTGTGGATTATGATGTCAACCTGCAGTATCATCCTGAAAAGGCCAACGTTGTTGCAGATGTATTGAGCAGGAGAGCCAGAGTTTATTTCCTAACAGCACAACCAGAGCTGTTAGTCGATCCTCAGAAGATGGGTATAGAAGTTGTCCTTCCTTCCAGTGTGGCATTGATGGCCAGCATGCAAGTTCAGTCCACTATAGTCGAGAGGATCCGGATGGCGCAGTCAGCAGATTCCAAGCTTCAGCGACTCAGAGCAGAGTGTGAGACAGGACGAAGACTAGAGTTATGTATCCATAAAGATGGTACACTTCGACCTAGGAAGCGTCTTTGTGCACCCAGCGGATATAACAGACAGAAGATCATGGCGGAGGCTCACAGTTTGCAGTATTCTATTCATCCCGGTGGTACGAAGATGTACCATGATATCCGTCAGCACTTTTGGTGGAATTGTATGAAGAGGGAGATAGCCCAGTTTATCTCTCGGTGTTTGGTTTGCCATAAGTTAAAACTGAACATCAGAGGCCAGCTGGACTTCTTCAGCCCTTGCTAATTCCAGAATCGAAGTGGGAGCATATAACCATGGATTTCGTGACTGGATTACCTGGATCTCCGACTGGCAGAGATGATATTTGGGTTATTATAGACAGGCTCACGAAGGTGGCTCATTTTCTCCCATTCAGAGTTGGTCAGTT
This sequence comes from Iris pallida, assembly GCA_029216955.1. Lineage (NCBI taxonomy): Eukaryota > Viridiplantae > Streptophyta > Magnoliopsida > Asparagales > Iridaceae > Iris > Iris pallida. The sequence continues at coordinate 4,247,187 of JANAVB010023995.1, read as the reverse complement.
GACGGCTCAGCTAGCAGAGATGTACCTCAGGCAGATCGTCAGATTTCATAGAGTACCCATCACTATCACCTCGGACAGAGATTCCAGGTTTACATCACACTTTTGGCGTAGCCTCTAGTTGAGTTTGGGGACTCGCCTCCAGTTCAGCTCAGTATATCATCCGCAGACTGATGGCCAGTCAGAACGCACAATCCAGACTCTCGAAGATATGTTGAGATCTTGTACGCTCGACTTCGGTGGTTCATGGGAAGATCACCTGCACCTGGTGGAGTTCTCGTACAACAACAATTTCCAGGCCAGCATCCAGATGGCACCGTTCGAGGCACTGTATGGTAGGAAGTGCCGATCCCCGCTAGCATGGGACGATATCGGAGAGAGACAGATGCTCGGTCCGGAAATGATTGGTCAGACCGTTGAAGTGGTCAGGAGAGTCAGAGATCATCTTCGAGTTGTCCAAGATCGCCAGCGTCATTGGGCCGATTCTCATCGGCGATCCCTTGAATTCTCGATCGATGACCATGTATTCCTGAGGATTTCGCCTAACCATGGCGTCATTCGTTTCGGCGTACGGAAAAAGCTTAGTCCTAGGTATATATGACCGTTCGATATTCTGGAGCGAGTAGAAGATGTATCCTATCGCCTCGTTCTTCCGCCGTCGCTACGTGAGGTGCATAATGTGTTCCATGTATCCCAACTGTGACGGTATATCCCAGACCCGAGCCGTATCCTGGATCATTCGAAATTGGTTGTTGGTACCAACCTTTCGTATGAGGAGAGGCCCTTGTCTATATTGGACCGAAGAGAGAAGACACTCAAGAACAAGACTATCAAGTTAGTCCGAGTTGCTTGGGGTCATCACTCTTTGGGTGAGTCAACGTGGGAGCTTGAGGATGATATCCGATCGCGATATCCTGACCTGTTTGACTCGTGAGGTATAATATCTTTCTGATGCCTCATGCCTTCGATTTCTTGCTTGCATGAATAATTACTTGATTGCTTGATTAGTATAGCTTGCCTGTGAATAGTATAGCTTGTTCTTGTCCCTCTAGTCTCTTAATTAAATTCCGATGACGGAATTCTTTTAAGGTGGATAGAGTTGTAATGCCTATAGTTCGTATTACGTATTTTAAAATACGTGTACGTATTTTAAAATACGTGTACGTATTTTATCTTGTATTGCATGATTCTTTGCTTGGCTCATCTTGGCATTACATGGCTTGGTTTATTTTGGGTTGGTTCGGTTAGGCTTGGGTTGCCTTGGTTCATCATGAACTGAGGGGAGAAACCCCCACCTACCACCACCACCCTTATTTATTAGCTATTCCCTCATTCTCTCTCTTCATTACTCTTCTTCTTCTCCACCATTACTTCTTTAACCACCAGGAAGGGAGAGAGAACTTAGGCAAGTGTAGCTTGCTTCATGGAGGAACTTCGTTTTTATTGTTCCATTCTCTTCCTCTTGAGATTCTAACATACTTTAGTACTTAGCATTTCTAATTTCCATGGCTCAATTTGTGTAGATCTAAGTTTATAGTATTTTTGGATTTCTTAGATTTTGATCTACTTAACATTGTTATTTCCAAGTTTTGATGGTTCCATGTTGTAGAGAATTTTATTCTGCCCCATTTTGACCTATAGAAGTTCGAATTTGGACTCTAGATGAAGGTTTTATGAAGCTCGGAAGCCATGGCTTGCACGGTTCTTCTTCTAGGAACAATGGAGAAGAAGAACAGTTCCGCAGCCGCATGAACTTCTGTGGCCGCATGAACTTCCGTGGCCGCATGAACTTCTGCAACCGCATGAACTTCCGTGACCGCTTGAACTTCCGTAGCCGTATGAACTTTCGCAGCCGTATGAATTTTCACAGCCGCAAGAATTTTCGTAGCCGCATGAACTTCCGTAGCCGCATGAGCTTCCGTGGCCGCATGAAGTTCCGCTGCCGCATGAACTTCCGTAGCCGCATGAACTTTCACAGCCGCATGAACTTCCGTGGCCGTATGAAGTTTCGTAGCCGCATGAACTTCCGCAGCCGTATGAATTTTTGTGGCCGCATGAACTTCCGCAGCCGCATGAACTTCCGTGGCCGCATGAAGTTTCGTAGCCGCATGAACTTTCGCAGCCGCATGAATTTTCGTGGCCGCGTGAACTTTCGCAGCCGCATGAATTTTTGCAGCCGCATGAATTTTCGTGGCCGCATGAACTTCCGTAGCCGCATGAATTTCCATAGTCGCATGAATTTTTGTGGCCGCATAAACTTCCGTAGCCGCATAAATTTCTCTTGATTCCCAGCCGCATAAGCGCGCATGCTTTCTGCCGCATGGCTCCCTCCTCAAGTCTTGTCCTCCTTATTGTTATTTATTATTATTAATATTAGTATTATTAAACTAAAATGTCACATTATGTTTATGTCATGTAAATTTTGACATATTTCCTGAACACGATAGTGGCCCGCCGTGGCACTTTCGACAAGTAAACTGAAATAATATATCATGACATACTGTTACGACAGCTAGCCTGATATGACAAGTATGAATGACCTGGACGCCGTGGGCGATTGCGGTTGTACAAATAAACCAGTACTGTCTTGCATTATGTCTAGGATAGAGATCCCTGAGTACCACGGTCAGGGAAACCTACAGTAATTGACTAAGGCTAATAAACTAGAATAATTCAGTAGACATGAAGAGATTCCCTGCTATAGGCAATCCCGTTATCTGGGCGTATTAAGTGGACTTGTAGCCTACTGACGAGTAGGGCACATTTCCAGCACACAGTCATGTGTTACATTCTTCATAAACGAACATTCGACCTAGATAACCGGATGGTCTGCAGGGCTTGTGGCTGTTGGAATAATCTTATTGCATCTTGCTAGTAACTAGGCCTGTGATAACCCTAGTTAGTTAAAAGTATCAAGCCGTACTCTTGATTGGCCGTGATTGATTGGATGGAGTTTATTCCAGCTTAGTCTTATCCTGATCCTGTGCAAGATTGTGACATGACATGATTATTGATGCTTGCCTTAACAATAACGATCGGGGGTCCAGTTCTGTTCAGGCGAAGGGTTACAACCCCGGTCCTTGTTTGGTTTAAGGGTTGTAACCTGGCTCCCGGAGCAGTTATGTGTCCTCTCTTCGTTTATTGTCTTATTGCAACCCCATGCCGTGTTCGTCATGTTTTACCTTACCTTAATACCATGATTATTTATACTGGCCTTAGCAATAAAGATCAGGGGTCCAGTTCTGTTCAGGCAAAAGGTTACAACCCCGGTCCTTGTTTGGTTTAAGGGTTATAACCTGGCTCCCGGAGCAATTCTGTGTTCTCTCTTCATTTATTGTCTTATTGCAACCCCATGCCATGTTCATCATATTTTACCTTACCTTAATACCATGATTATTTATATTGGCCTTAGCAATAAAAATCAGGGGTCCAGTTCTGTTCAGGCGAAGGGTTACAACCCCGGTCCTTGTTTGGTTTAAGGGTTGTAACCTGGCTCCCGGAGCAGTTCTGTGTCCTCTCTTCGTTTATTGTCTTCACTGTACCAATAGTATTTGAAACGGATTTCTATTCAGGTGAAGGGCTGCAATCCCGCTCCTTGTTTGGTTTAAGGGTTGTGACCTGGCTACTTTAATGGTTTTCTCGTACTCAGTTTACTGTTGTTATCTCTATTATTATCAGTTTTTTATTTATTATCTTTAATATTCTATTGTGATTTGCTGGTTTTAGTTCCTAAGTGAAGCCTCCTTTGTGGCACTTGCTCTTTCTTGGGTCTGATCCAGCTGGTTTTGTGTGGCCAGATATCGGAGCAGCACCAGATGGTGACCACCAAGCGTAACCCTGGCAACGAGTGGATTTATTATAAAATTATTCTTTTGAGGCATTTAGCCGACGAACACTTGTTAGCTCGGTTGCACCTTTACTTATTGTCTGCCTACGGGCTGTAACATGATTGACAGATCCTAGGGTTGATCATGTATGACTGAACTCTTGCTAGTCTTGACATTTTGTACGACTAGCTTCATGATCATTCAATATGTAATGTATGGGATGCCTCTATTATATATTTGGTGCTCTGACATCTTGTAACTATTATTGCTTGCTTGTGATTGAGACAATAGGCTTGTTCACTACCATATGAGACTGTTGGCTTGTAGTTAAACCCTCATGTATCTAGACAGCCATGACCGTATAGCGAGGTGGGTTGCACTTCAATATACGTAGCTGGCTATGTACGCCCCCGCTCTCCAATATTCTGGTTCTGGGGCGTGACAGAGACCTCTTCTGGCCTCCAGTCCTTTGCTGATAACCTTTAAATTGTAAGCTCGTGCCTCCGAGCTGCCGTCAATACTGCATCGAATGTCTGGTAGTCGTGCCCCTCGACCAGCTGTAAAATCTCTAGGTGAAGTCCCTGTTGGAACCTCATTGCTCTCTCTGGCTCTGTCGCCACCATCATCCGAGCAAACCTACTTAACCTGCAGAACTCTGCTGCATAACCATCCACCATCTTACCAGCCTGCTTGAGACTGATAAACCTCTGTTGTAAGCTCATACCGCGCTACCACGCCAAAGTACTTGGCCTTGAATCTGGTACTGAAGCTATCACAGGGAACAGGATGCCTTATTCCAACCTCTTCCGATGCCCACCAATCGCGGCCGAGATCCTGAAGTAAAAGTCTAACATGGTCAACCTTCTCTTCTGCTAGAACCTTTGCTGCGGTCAATATGGCCTCTGTATCCTGAAGCCAAGCATCCGCCGTGATGGCATCTGCCATGATGGCATCCTCCGTGCCATCAAAATTATCTAGGATTAAGTCGACAAAACCTTCCGGACGCTCCTGAATCATTCCTGACACTTCTCTCAAGGGCTAATTGCAACCTCTGATTCAATAGCACATTCTGTTCCTACTGCCGGGTTTGTTGTTGCTGTTGAGCTGCCGTCTGGCGTTACTGGGTCTCTAATAATCCTCTGATAATCTGCAATAGTACCGGTACATCTAGTGCTACTGGTACTACCGGCATCACTGGAGGTATGGGATCCTCTGGCCTCTCTGGCTCAACTGGCTCATGCTCGGTAACATTCTCGATGTGAATCTATCCAGGTAGTGAGGCTACCACTTGCTGATCTCCAACCGGTCCCTGCTCCAATGGATTCTCTTCCATGCCGGCTCCTCAAATAGCCGAGAATGATGTGCCCCTAAAGAAAAGGATACAAAGTATCAAAAGACATGACGGAAAGGAATCGAGAATGGTAATCAAGTTAGTAATCATGATGAGAGAAAGAGAAGACGGATTAGGAGATCAAGGGGGAAATATTTTGATTGAGGCTCCTATAATCGTAACACCCCACCAGTCTGAAAAACAGACCTGCATGGGCCACCACTAAAACCTTGTCACGCCCCAGTGTCGGAATACTGAGATGGACTAGGCCAGCTACACCGTATGAGGTATATAAACGTCATACGGCGATCGTGGCTGTCAAGAGACTAGGGGTGCATGCTACAATCAGGTCTCCTATGGTCCCACAGAGCATCCATGTCTCAATCAATCAAAACAAGAAGCATTAAATAATGATCATATATGACAAAGCAGTAAGGCGTCCCCGACGCTTCATCAAAATGATTCATGAGTCTAGCTATACAAAATGATGAGCTAGTTCAGTGAGTCAATAGTACATAACTATAGTCAGCTGCAGTCTGATTTAATTACAATTATGCAAAAGGAAACTAGTGTCCAGAACTGCCGGCTAAACGGGTGCCAGTGGCCAAACGCCAAGTAAAAAATAGAAGATATCAGAGCGGTGAAGAAAAAACCCACTCATGGTCCCTAGCGCCCATACTCCTGGTGTGCACCATTGTTCGGGTGGAAGGCTGGATCCTCTGGAGCTGCTACAAAATCTGGCCAAACAAAACCAGCGGGGTCAGGCCCCGAATAGCAAGTACAACAAGGGAGCACAAAAGAGTGAGATAAACCCAATGAGTAAAATAAGGCCTGATTCACGAGTTATAGGCTTATACCATATCATCGAGACAATACAACACCCTTACAACAAAACAAGGACAAACGGTGCCAATATCCTACCGAGATAAGATATATCCTATAACCATGGGCAGGTAAAAGGGCTTCTGATCGCGACTTCGGTCCATAGCCTATCCCAGCACAATAGCCCAACCCAACAACCAAACAAGGATATGGGTTGGACCACGCACCACGATAGTCCATGTTCCTCAGTTGCTAACAAAAGATAACATATCACAAACAAGTCGACTTACAAGCGGCCAATCAAATTCTACGGCTTTCTACGATTTGCCTGGATTATCCCAATAATGCAATATAGGAATCCTCAGATCGTGTCAACCCAGCAGGGCTAGCTAAACCATATAATATACATATACATAGCACTTTAATTATGCACCGGTCCTCCGTAAGGCCACCGTGCTAAAACATATAACATATAGCACGCAGGAGTCGGATATAGTCATCCGCTATAGGCAGATGAAACTGTATCTGTGGCGGCCAACCCGACACGTCAGGACGGGACCCGGGGGTGGCTAGTATGGCACGATCTCAGAATTTTGTTCCCTCCCAATGCTACTATCGATTTAAGTGGCTTAGATTAACCCGATCTTGATATTGGAATTACACGTCGTGGTCACATGGTCATCCCTCTATATGTCGTACCATAGTACGAGTACCCTAAGTACGAATCCACATCGGCTCAAGGAGTCCCAAATCTAGATCCATGCTTAGTGTAATGCTTCAAACAACAATTATTATACCACGACACTATTGCTGACCAATTACGCTAACTGTGCTGGAAAGTACACATGTATTGACATATAACACGAATGATCACTTAGCACGTAGAGTCACACCTCAGTGCACTCATTAAATAGCACCGCAGTGCATACTTAATATTATATCTCAATACACACTTATAAAAGGTACCAGCACATACAAAGGTAATCTGGTCAGGAACATGGTCAAGTCAGAAAGTCACACGGACCTCTCGTGACATAAAAGTCACACATGAAATCAGGTTAAAGTGAAACATGAAGATTCTTGGAGCCAACACAAGGATCTACCACTTCCATGTTGGAAGTTGGGAGAAATTTTTGCCATAATACAATCAATAGGACACAAAATTTACAAAACAGCCAAAGTAGGCCCTATGCGGCCAAGGGTGGATGGGCTCATGCGGCTCAAAAAAGCTGGGCCATACGGCTCAGGACGAACGGGTACATACGGCTCAGGAATGCGGGGCGCATGCGACTGAAGGGATGCGCGCTCATGCGGCTGGGAGTGAGTAAGCTCATGCGACTGGGAATGGACGAGCGCATATGCGGCTGCGGGGGACCAACGCCAAGCGGCCAAGCGATGCACGCATATGCGACGGCGGGAGAAAGCAACCCCATGCGGTTTAAGGAAAATAACTTCATGCGGCCAGGAGAGCGGTTCATATGCGGCTGAGAGCATGCGGGCTTATGCGGCTAGGAATGCGGGTGTTCATGCGGCAAGGAGTTCAAGGACAACTTATGCGGCTCAGAAACTTCTCATGCGGTCAGACTGCTTATGCGGCTAGAAATAGCTTATGTGGCCAGGAATAGCTTATGCGGCCGGAAGAAATTAAGTTCATACGGCTAGGGATAAAGTCTTATGCGGCTGAAAGCTAACAAGTCATGCGGCCAGGAAAACTTGCCGCATGGAAGTTCATGCGGTCAAGTACTGTTCTTCTTCTCCATTTTCCAAGAAGAAAAACTATGGAAAGCCATGGCTTCAAAGCTTCATAACTCCTCCATCCAAGGTCAGAATCCAGACTTCCATAGGTCATACTGGGGTAGAACGAAATTCTCTACAACATGGAACCATCAAAACTTGAAAATAACAAGGTTATGTAGATCAAAACCAAGGAAAACCAAAAATAACATAAACTTAGATCTACCAGAATTTTCCATCAAAACCGAAAATACTAAGTACTAAACTTGTAGATGATGATGAGAAGAACAATATAGACAAATCATATCAAAGAAAAATCAAGAAATAAAAATGCAAGAATCTCTCTATTTGGTGCAAGATGTACTTGCCTATTGGTTGGGAGGAAAAGAAATGAAAAGAGTGAATGAGGAGAGAGAGTGAGGAAGAGAATATATATAGGGGTTGGGTTGACTCAAAGAAAACCCTAATCTCAAGCATGCTCTTAACCATGTAACTAATACATGTTAATTGCTACATGATACAACTAAGTAAATTAATTAAATAAATAAAATCCTAACCACAATACGGTTCAGAAATCCTATCATCAAAATAGTGAACCACGCCTACAACCAAACAAGGACAAGGAGTGGCACACTAATTCGCGATAAGATACTGTTCCATGCCATGGCCAGTTACAAACATATGATACATACAATTAAGATACAGGTGTCGGATACCATATACAGGAAAAATCAAAAATTTACGTATTTCGGGAATGGGGAGTGACAACTGGGTACCCAAAGTTGCATCTATAGGATATGCTACCAGGAAAGGGGATAGTGGTACGACCAATAGACCCATGGGTCTATTTACCAAATCCTATCCAAGTAAATAGACAAGGCTCAGATATAGGTGCGGATGGATATAGGTGTATGACAGGTATAGAGGTTTCATGAGCAGCTGTAGTAGGTTTGCCTAACTGATGTACAACAATAACTAATAGGTAATAGAGAAGGTTGAAACATGTAGGCAGTAGAGAGTACCTCAAATTATTCCTATCTCACATGGAGGGCAACCCAGTATCAGCCAAGTTCCATTCCATACTTGGATATCTTAGGCATCTAAGAGACCCTAAAGGAGGAAATGAGTCTAGTTGACACCAGCCAAGTAGGTATCGTGGTCAAGATATCACAGAGATTCGAGCACTCATAGGAAGTTAGCAATGGTCATATATATATTTATGTCATAGTAACTCGTATAGGATTGTGACTACCTGCAACTGTGACCTACTTCTCCCTAATATCCATTGAATCTTGTGAGGAAACTTCCTTGTATCCATTAAGCCCTGCTCTATGAGTTATCTTTGTAACCAATGGATTTCCATCTATGGGCCAAATAGCCGAAAACCAGATAACATTAACTCACTGACCTGTAGACATTCTCAAATCTAATAGGTAACTGATACTGTGTTTCATTTTGTACTCAATTAGTATTGTAACATAGATGTTCCATTGTATCAGGTGGATAACAGTAAGGGAAAGGCACGAATGGTACTATATGGGTTAATATAAGATTCAAGAAATAGAGGGTATAATGAGTACCATCAGATATTGCTTATTGTAGTTAAGTATCACAGAGATTTTTTATACAGTAGTTACCTATGGTACTAGTAGATAGGTTACTAGGTACCATTATATGCAAGGTTTCCAAAGGGTGGGATAGCATACTCTTAGTTCTAATACCCAGAGCCTGAGTAAGGCTCTACATATGAACATGTTAGGTAATAAAGATAACCATCTTTCCTGAATACATAAGTACCACCATAGACAACAACCTAGGACTGTGGGCAGCAAGGGCGAGTCAGGATACAAGTATATAGAGTATAGGTATAGGCTTGTAAAGGGAGTACACCAGGAATCATGAGACCAACTCAGGAGGGTTAAAGGCACTAATCAAGACATTGATAATAAGCTATGGGTAAATTCTACCAGTATATATATCACCATGTTTAGGAATCTAATAGATTTTAGATAAGAGTGTGATTGTTTTACATTTTAGTTTATTGACTTTATAATTCATAAATAGGTTCCTCGGACCTCGATTTGGACTCTAATCAGTACCAGCAGCTCAGGACATCAGGCAAGTACAGTTTGTTATTTGTTTTCGATATTGATTATTACTATATTTTATTGTTGGTCATTCTTTATGTGGTTTTTGTCTCCTTTTTGTATTCTGTCATATTTTATTGAGTCAGAAATGAGAAGTACCAAGGATGTGTGATCTGAACTTAGACATTATAGATCTCATAGACACTGTTTATTTTTTGCTAGTAGACCTCGTAGACATTATTTATTTTCTGCAAGTAGACCTCGTAGACATTGTTTATTTTCTGCAAGTAGACCTCGTAGACATTGTTTATTTCATGCAAGAAGACCTCATAGATCTTGCGGTGTAGTGTCCCGGACCGATCACATATCAAAGGTACTTCAAACACTTGGAAGTCATTTTTGGTTTATTCATTTACTATTGATTTTTCTGTTGTTTCTCACATCTTTTCTTGTTTATTTTCAAAACATATAATTAATGGCTAACCTCTGCTTTATAGTCATTTTCATATATTGGAACTGCATTCAGTGAATTGTACTCGTTCCATACTGACTGGATAACCTAGAATTTTAGGTAATTATGAAAATGATTTATGCCCCGAGCAGTATGGCCCTTATTTGGGAGATGTCGCCGAGACGAATTTTGCCTTTCAGGAGGAGTTTGCAGCAGCTGACCCCACTCCTCTTGCTTAGATGTTTTTAGATGTTATTGAGACATTGTAGTGGATATTGATATTTGATTTCTAAGACTTATAGTTGGGAGTATATTTTATCTGTGGACTTCATACATTTATTTTAGAGACTAGTTATATATCTTCTCTATTTCCATCCAGTACGGAGTTGTGAGTTTGTGTTGTTGTCTCCTAAATGGAGCACATATTATTATTGCATGGTTGTTCATCATATTTGTTTCAGCGTTCTATCGCCGACTCTGCGACGTAGGCTAGGCGTGCGCACGATTCATGCCCAAATATTGGGTGTAGGTCGTGACAGAACCAAAACCAACACTCAATCCAAGTGTTTCTCTGGATCGTTTTACGATCTCGTGCCACTATCATCTGAATCATAAAACATAGTTTGGATCATACACATATTTTAGGCATCCCATCAATATATGCATTTCAGCCAAGCTCAGTTGTAGGATATCGGGACAAAGCTAATAGGTAACTACTCATCCTTGATTACATGATATCTCGTACTCTCGATCGGACTTGATCTCTAGTGTTTGTTCTCATAATTCTATTGCATATGCATATTCGATGCATACATGATTATCCGACAAAAGTCACAGCACACGATGCGATTCACAAATTACATATCATACTTCGTAGGTTTCGTATGGGCCATCAATTCTATACGTCACGTTAAGTCATCATGCATTCGATCGCAACAATTCCTGAGGTCCCATTTCAATGGCATGAACTAAGTTCAACATGACCAAGTCTCGTCATGACCATATGGTTTCGTACTCGTAACACTTTACGTTCTCAAAGCTATCCACATATTGCGTTTGGGGCAACCCCTGCAAGGTAACTTATCAAGACATCATGCTCAATCTCTTCCGACACAAGAGATCAACTTGAGTCTATGATGCTCAAAGGCAACAATCTTTCTAACCCAAGGTCTCTTTACGATACGTTCATCTTTGATTCTCGATCGAATGTGAATCCTTTACTCAATTTTTGAAGCAATCCCGACTAGCTCGTTTCATAACATAGATTGTGCGCTTAACACACATAACTTAATCGTTACTCAAACCGCTCTACGACACAAATCTTAGGGTCGTTCCACTATTTATCACTCTCGTACGTTATAGAATTCTTGTAATCGCCTTACAGCATCACTATGCTAAGTACGTTCCTCAATGTCTATTCGATCATTAACTAACCAAGTCTATTTACATACACATTCGATCAATCAGAATTTTTTTGACCATATTGATCTAATCGAAGGCTACTCGCTAACTTCCAAAATATGATAATCAATCGCTTAGACTTATCCTCAACATGCACTATATCATCATTCATCCTCGACGTAATTTCTTATACGACTTTATTAGGGTCGTCCTACGGTCTCCGACATTTACTTTGATTTGTCGATCAAGTCTTCTAGGTTCAGCTGCCCCGAAGCTATGTTCGATAATTGAAGATCATCAATGAGGGACAGTTACTACGAACCATGCTATATCATATCTCGGACCAAATCAATTCTCGACAATTCCTATAGGACTTTACCCAATCCGACATAATTTATAAATCCAAAAATTTATCTCCCCACCCGCACAACTAATGCGCCGCCATTACTACTCGAATCACTCATGTACTATCTTTAACAATATCGCTAACCGAGCAATATTTTTTTGCCTCGGGTACAAGTCTATCTACTCACGGTCAATATCTGACACACTCTATGCTCATCGTAATAATCCTCGAACTCTCCTTCGCATCAAACCACAAGTCAAAATCCAATTTATCATGTCTTACAAGTTTGACCATCCTCGCTGGTCATGAATTACCATACCAGCACTCACGCGGAATGATCGTCCTAATTCGGTGAGACGCATGTGCAAGGCTACAGTTGCACTCGTACAAGACAAGAACATCAACGTTGTGGTTATCGTCGAAATAATCAACACACTTTTGTTTTCATCCAAGTAATATATCGATCTATTCACAAATTCTCTCGACGCATTTCAACATTCTCAAGTAAGTTTACGTAGTAATCACCCTTGTATAACTCATTTTGCATTTTAGGCACGTACCATCTTCCTTTCGTGTGAATTCCATTCCTTGTATTCATCATTATCGTCCAAACCGACATCAACTTAACTAGCATCTTATTCATCCAACAACAATGCTCAATATAATTTTTGTTCATTCGATCAGAGTATCATCGAGTTATTGCATATCGTCTTTGATGGCCTCAATACCATCGTCGATATGCATAACTTGAACATCTTTCTCTCTCATAAGCTCCAATTCGTTGCAATCACTGTTATCATCCGAACTTGAATGCGAATTAAGTCTTGCACACGTCAAGATCAATCCAGTCGTATATAGCTAATTATCACCATCGAGCGACATGATTTCCAGTTCCTTATACCCACTCTCGTATTCCTAACTCACACTTCCAGATCGTGCTACCGACTCTTCTTGCTAACTCAAATTCGTTTGCACGATTACTTCGTACCTACTCAACTCGTTCCGAACAATTTTTGCACTGACTTAACTCAATTTCGACTGAGTCAACTATTTCTTTAACACAACATTCCCTCGCTATGCTCAGCCTATCGTTCGGCTTACACTCAACAAATTATTGTCTGACGTATCACCAATGGATACGACTTCGTACATAATCGTTCAACTCAATTCATCGAAGCATACTTGCATCGACTTCTATCGAGTCATTCCCACTCGAGTCTCGGTACTATTCCGTCCGTTGAGGATAAACTTATCGTAACTGACACAATCGTCTTTACGCAATCTATTGTAAGTAACCAAACCGTTCAACATAGATATCGCTAAGTGGTATTGCATATACCATTTAGAAATTAAGCCTATCGTTTACAACACGGTGCTTTGTTGCGCTGATCGCACAAGTGGTATTGCATATACCACTCAAAATTGAGTCACTACTCGATATTACACTCCGTATAGGTTCGACATCTAATTCAAGTTAACTATCCCATGGCGATCTTTTCCATTCCCAGCTTTAGCTTTCGCTTACTCGAATTGGTACAATAACTGGACCAACTTGCACAGTCGTTCGTTCAAGTTTGACATTCAATCAAAGCTAACCGTGCCTTGGCGATCATATCTATCACAGTGCAACATTCGCTAACTCAAAGCTCGATGTGACATTCGGCCAATATAAACGTTCGCTTACTCAAATTCGACTAGCGACCAATTCGACTTGTTCAAATCGCCTCGCGATTACTCAATCCTATCGTTGTAACTCATGCAACAATTTCTTCTCAATACTCAAAGTCACAACTCAGATCGTTCAACATATCGTTACCCTTTCGTATAGCCACATAACATGCATCACCTCATATATCGACTTGTTGTACTTCATGCAACCAATATCACGTAACTCTTCGCACTTCGTACGACCAACAATACGTATCACATTGTACTTCGTGCAATCAACATCCCTATATTTGTTGCACTTCGTATAACCAACGACTCACAACTTGTTGTATTTCAGGAAATCAATATTTCGTAACTCGTACTTCGTGCAACCAATATTCTCCTATGGCACTCGGAGATAACGAGATAGTCACGACATACTTATGGCAGACGTACGTAACATAATACAAACTTATTGTATGGAACATCCAATATAGCATCGAGTAGATCCATGAGCCATGCGGTTGCAGAAACAACTTAGAGTCAACCGATTTCGATAATAAAGCAACTGAGGGTCAAAGAGATTCGTTCACGGTCCAAAGGATGAAACCGCTCTGATATCAACTTGTCACGCCCTGACCCAAAAAATTGCTCGTCCTTACTAGATTTTACCCGAATTGTTGTCCTCGCTGGGACGTGATACCGTACGAGCCTGGAGTTGCGCTCATGCAAGGCAAGATAACAGGTTCACGTAAGTTTATCTCAAATTGATAGCATAAGCAGCGGAAGAAAACAGATTATACAATAAGAATCTTTTTTATTAATAATGAACTGAAGATTACAAAGGCTTTAAATAGCCCATCTGAATATGCTAACTGGCTACAACGCTCATAATCTCTTTAGCTCACAAAGGATTTCATTGTTCCATACATTATGCCTCTTTATAGCCAACAAGTAGTCTTCAGCCGAACATCTCCATGTTGTAAGTCCGAATGCCAATGCGGTAGCTCGCCTCGAAATGCTAAGGACTCCATGCCTCGGCACATCCAAGCCAAGCTCCGCCCCGAGCCAAACATATCTTGAACCTGCGAGCAAACTAGTGGGGGATTAGTGCTTTCATCCTCGCTGCAATGATCAAGACCCACTCGACTAATCTAACATAAAGTAAACTTAGTGAAACATGCATCTTTATTTGGTAATCATTCTATTTAGCCTTAGGATCAGTTTTATGGCAATATTCAAGCAGTTATCCATAGCAACTGAATTATAATTGTGTCTAATATCGTGTTCCTGTAATAGATACAGTTAGACATAATATGAACATAAACATGGTGATCGTGCCCATCTCCGTCTCGTTTTGTCTAGCCTGCAATCGTTAGAAATTTGTATTACCAATCATACAATCCATGCAGCCAACCAACCAAACTTAGATATATACATAAGGGTGGTAGCCTCTGCATATGCACCCAATTCTAGTCTCAGCCTACCAATCCTATCTATATGAAGGTTACGACGTTCCGTGCCATAATGGACTGGTATCTTAAAATGTAAGTCGGCGATCGCTTTGGCACGGGTTGCTAGTCCAATATTCAAAAGATCCCAAACTTACTAGTATTGTGACTTATCATATCAATAGTAGGACACAACCTATCTGAATGAAGTGCACCACCAATATCCCTTAATTCCCTCCGGGTCGAACGCTTCCGGCGCCCCGACGATTCTACGTTCGAGGGAAGTACGCTCGTGCACGGGCCATCCATCCAAGTCCATTGACCATGCAATATGCGCCTGAGTTTCATACAACCTAACAAGTTTGCCTATTTCTACTCCATTGGCCCAATGCCCCGACTGAATCAATGTTCATCACTGATTGCCCCAAAGGCCATAAATATTTTGAAGGCACCATGCCACGTCCGATAGTTCCGCCACAACATTCGTGCCACATCTGTTCTATTCGCCACGTAGCCATCTTTTATGAGTCCCGTGCACGTACGTACACCTTGACACATATACCTTCTTTCCTTCAAGTCGTGCATTAGATGCATGCCTCGATACCATATTTCCATGTTATAAGCCTTAGTGTTCAATGTTCTTCCGAGTCGTACACTTGGTGCACATCTCAATATTTTCTTTCAATGTTCTAGCGTCAATCTCCTATCGCGACTCGTGCACTT